>VYXH01003286.1:0-51944 GCA_013397275.1 Burhinus bistriatus | reverse complement strand
CCCCATGACCTTCCAAAGATGATGGAGAGTGGTCTAGCAATAACATCTGCCAGCTGTCTCAGCACTTGCAGGTGCATCCCATCAGGGCCCATGGACTCATGGATGTCCAGCTTGGCCAAGTGGTCTCTAACCCGGTCCTCCTCAACTGAGGGAAAATCTTCCTCTCTCCAGACCTTCCCCCTTGCCTCCAGGGTCTGGGATTCATGAGGGACAGCTTTAGCAGTGAAGACCGAAGAAAAGAAGGCATTCAGGAACTCCGCCTTCTCTGTGTCTTCCACCACTAGGGTGCCATCTCATTCATCAGTGGGCCTCCATTTTCCCTAGTCTTCCTTTTTCTATTGATATACTGAAAGGACCTCTTCTTATTATCTTTGACCCCAGTGGCCAAGCTGAGTTCTGCTTGGGCTTTGGCCCTTCTAATTTTCCCCCTGCATAGCTTCACTACATCTTGGTATTCCTCGTTAA
This sequence comes from Burhinus bistriatus, assembly GCA_013397275.1. Lineage (NCBI taxonomy): Eukaryota > Metazoa > Chordata > Aves > Charadriiformes > Burhinidae > Burhinus > Burhinus bistriatus. The sequence continues at coordinate 51,479 of VYXH01003286.1, read as the reverse complement.
GTTGACAACCCCCTTTTCCAAAGAAGGTAAACTTTCCTTTTGTTTCTGAGGTCCAGCCAAAGCTCTCTATTTAGCCAGGCTGGTCTTCTTCCCCGTCGGCTCGTTTTTCGGGACAAAATGTATGTCCTTGTGTCTCCTTGTCCAGTAACTCCTCCTTAGAGCCGAAACTTGCACCCCATTATTCCTTCCCCAGAGGTCACTCCTGAGATCCTGTCTTAGCACAAACACAGCCTTTTGTGGGTTCTCTCCACAGGTGATAGCCTTGCCATTAATGCTCCTGACTTCATGGGTCTGAAGAAGTAACCCATAAATCACATTTAAAAAAAAAAAAAAAAGTGGCTAGACCTTGTGTGAGGTTACTAAGCACACAATTGTGTTTACTTAGGGATAAAGCACAAGAGATTAGAAATCATCTGAAATCAGTACCATTCCTAAATGTATTGGGTTTTGTTTGGTCTGTCCTTCAGGTAAAAACTGTCTGCATGTAGAGTCTGGGATGGCACGTGGGCAGCTGCTCGGGGTAAACCTTCTCTGCCTCTGGCAGAGGTGAGAGCTGCTCTTTGCTGTCTGAGACTGCATGCCCTGCAGACTCCACTTTCCCTCTCACCTGAAGGTTTGTTCCTACATCTGTCTCTGACAACTCCCGAAACCTTCCTTTTTCACTCCTCTTTGTCATATGGATGTAGCTTTTCCTTCCTCTTTATTTTCGCACGTCCCCCCTTTGCAAGGGTGGGAAATAACTTGCTACTCGCTTCAGCAAAGGTGTAGTCCAAGGAAATTCCCAAAGAAGCAGCAGCTGCTGAATCTAATGACTCATGTAATGAATGTCATGGCTCGTGATCATTTCTGGTCTGGCATGCATGGATCTCAGTCCTGGCAATCTTGGGTGGATACATAAGTTGAGTCATTTGATGAGAAAACAGCTTTCAGACTAGCTATTTATATTCCCAGGCAGATTTCAGAAAGTCCACCAACGGATTTCACAGATCATCACTGTAAGTGTACCTACTCCTGAGAAGTAAAACAAGGCAGCATGATGGATGAAAGAAAAACAGGAATGAAGGATCAGGGCTATATGGCCTGGGACACTGAAGCACACAGAAAAAGAAAGGAGAAAATAAAGAGTTAAATGGGAGGTGAAATGAGAGTCTCATATGTTTATCTGCCACTACATTAACATTGTTTTATAAACTCTAGCTGTTTTCTTAGCTTCTTATTGAAGTAAGTGTTAATTGGTCAGTCTTTTTTTATTTGCAAACCGAACTGTCTTAAGTTAGTTGGTATTTCATGAACATTTTGTCTTCTATTCTATCGCTGTGTATGTAAATGCTGAACTAAAACAAGTTTGAGCATCTATGCTTTATTTTCTCATCATCTAGCATTCCTTGGCAGAGGCTTAGGACTCTCTTTGTGCTGTAAACTGAGTCAGCCCTTTGCTTGCAGCAGATGATTGCAAACAAGGACAGATCTATGTGCTAGCTAACGTGAAAGCTGAGGCCACCAAACTGAGCTGGAGTAAAGCCTTAGTAGTTCTAGGGGAGAGCCCCAGGCTTACTGTTTTTCCAAGCCGTGTGTCAGGATGCCTTTGTAGCCGTATCACCAAAGGAACCTTCTCATGCCTGGTCACTTGATGTCTGTGGAAAATAAATGGAAAAAAAAAAATTGCCCTTGAGAATGCATCTTCTCCAACAGGTTGTTTGGATTCAAAGAAATTATTATTTTGTGTTGTAGCTAAAAACCTCTTCTAAACATGGCAATATTGGCCCCCATTTTAGCTAAGAGTTTGGGTTTTTTTCATGAGGACTTAGGCTTCAAGAACACCATGCAGTAGGAGACTTTCCTTATTTCTGGAAATCTTTGCTTTGGAAGCCTCAAGTTTTGATGCCTAGATGGGTCTCTTGGGATTTCACCCCACAAACAGGGTTCTGTTCCTATCCACCCATTCATGTGTAATAGTCCTTCACTTTATCACTGCACTCTGGAGCAGAGCTGTTGGACATCATACCTGAGTCTTGCTGAGAAGCAGTTACTGAAAGAATTAACCTTTCATTGGCCCGGCCTCTGTGGTGACAAATCTGTCATCCAGACCTGGGAGCATGGCGTATATTTTAGTATAGTCATGGAAGTTGCCCTAAAAGGTTGAAAGCTTAGTTACATGGCTAAACAAAATCTATTTTAGGGAGAAAAGCTATTAAACTGCAGAAATACTATTAGCAGTCCTGAATGGTGGACTCCGCTATTAATTTCTTAAATTGCAATCTTGGTGCATTTGAGTTCCTCAGCGTTATTTAAGGCATCCTTGTGAGAATTATGCCTCCATGGTAAGAATGCATAGTGACATTTAGTTTAATGTAGTGATTCATTACCTCTAGATTTGTTTACCACTCTAATTGTATCATGTTTCCACCATCATTTTGAATCTCCCCTCAGATCCTGCTGCCTTTTTCATTTTCTGTTCCATGGGATATTGTCTCATTTATAATTATTTTATCAGCACTTAAACAGAGTGTTTCATCTCAAAATAATGAGCAGAGTCAGGCACAAGGCATTTGTCCTCATTTTGCTAACAGAGTATCTGAAGCTCAGGAAAATAGCACGATTTCTCTGAGATTCCTGGGTGAGTCAGTAACAAAGAGCTATGTGACTGTGGAAAACAAGAGGTTGTTCTCTCTCTTCCCCCTATTGGAAAACTTACGTGGTGATTCAGGCACACATAGCATAACTACTACAGTAACTGGCTAGTGGAGAAAAAGACCGACCGAGTCGTTGGGATACTGGGCTGGATCTGTTAGCCTTTGGGACTGTGTTAATCCATTTGTTGATCTGCCAGCATACTGTCGGCTGGAACAGAAGTTATTTCTGTAGTATTCCAGCCCCCTAAGAAGGAAGGCTTGCGGATTACTGCTGACAGATGCCTTTCAAGGCACTGATAGTTAATCCTTCACTAGAGGAGAAATCATCAAGTTCTTTTGTGTAAATTATTTACTCTGTGTATACCAGTTATAGAACAGATGAATCTGAATGTCGAACAGGCCATTTCCCCTCTCAGAAGTCTCTATCCAAGGGCTAAAACCTAACTCTCTGGGAGTGATTCCACATGAAAAGTGAGTCTAGTCAGAGACTGTCAAGAGAGCGAAATTGTGGCAGAAAACAAACTCTCCTGCCACAGCTGACTCGGGCAGAAACTCCATCCTACACCAGGGCAACACAGCGTTTCTCACAGGCTGACTAGCACGTATACATGAAGGACTTTTTCTTAAGTGTTGTCCCTGAAGTGTCACCTCGGTTTACCCAGGTGAGATTTAACTTGGCTCACTCAGGTGTGGCTAGCAGCCTGGCCACAGCCAGCACAGATCTCAGTACAGCCTGGTTCTTGTATTATGTACCCTGCTTCCCAGGTGGAGATTTTTGGCCTGGTTTGAGTTGCTTCCTCCCATTGCCAGGTCACTTATTTCTCTGTCTGTGGGTAGTGTAGCAGCTCCAGACGGATAAGGTGTGGAGTAGTGTGGCTTCTTGTCTTTTTAGCAGGGTGTTCTTTGGTCATTCAGCTCACTTCTCATGCCATTCATTTCAACAAGTCTTTTCTGCTCAAAAACCCCCCAGCTACTGGGCAGTCAAGCACTGTTCTCTGCACTTCAGTGCTGTGTAGTCACAGAGTAATTTGTAATGCTGGGCATCAGCAGACGTATTTAATATATAAGGATGTTGTGGTTTGGGTCACATTGGCCCAATCAGGTGGGACGACAGATGCTCGCTCTCTCCTGCTCCGCTTCCAAAGGGAGGCAGGAGAGAAAGAGAAAAAAGAGAGACTTAAGAGTTTAGAAGGAACTGAACTACTTTAATGAAATATTAATAATAAAATAATAAAAAGAAAATAATGAAACATATACAAAACCGTATCAAGCTCCCATGATGACAGTCGCGTCACCAGCAGGCGCTGGGGAAGTCCCAGACTGGACTCGTTGACGGACGGGAACTGTATCCCAGATCTGGATTCAGGATCGGGATCAAAGGCAGATGCAGAGACAGAGTCCTCCTCGGACACCGGCCATTGAAGAAAAGAGAGGCTGACCCTTTGATCCCTCAGCTTTTATACTGAGCATGAGGCAGATGGGATGGAATACCCTGTTGGTCAGTTGTGGGTCACCTGTCCTGTCCGCTCCTCCCCGCAGGTGTGACCCCTCTACGCTTTTCTGCTTCCGACCCTCCAACGGGGCAAGTAACAAAGTTGGCTGGCCTTGGTTGTTATAGCAATAAGCAATATGCAATATAGCAATATAGCCTCTCTGCATACCGTTCCTTGGCATCAGCTATAAACATGGGTCTTATCACTCTGAGAGTGAAGAGTTTTTTGCACAACGTGCTGTTAATTTCAGCAGTTAGAAGAGGCCTAGCTAAAAAGTAAAGTTACTGAACAGAATTGGTTCTGTTTTATCTCAAACCAGGGCGAAGGAACTGGATATTGACCATCTGTCCACGGCAAGATCTGTTATAGTGAGCTGCAAAAATTTAAGTTGTAGTAAGTTTTAGTCTCTTTCTCTGTTTAATTAGCCATAATCAGCTTGGGTTTTTCTTTTCTTTGTGAGATTTTATTATAGAATAAAGAGTTACTGTGTAGTTCTTCTCGGAATATTTGTGCTTCAAACTTCAAAATGTAGTGTGTATGATGGAAGCTGTATTCCTGTTCACCTTGTTATCGCTAAATGTTTTTACAGCAGAATACTCACAGAAAGAAACCCAGAAAACACAGTTCCAGGGAATTTGCTTAAAAACCTGAACTTTCAAAGTGACTTCGTATCCAATTTATTTTCTTGACAGCTCAGAAAGTGGCAGGGAAGGTGTGCTTGCAAAGGAAGCACAGCCCTAGAGATTAGATCATGCTGCATTTTCCAGAGCTGTACAATAGATACTTTTTTTCTGTAAAGCATTGAACAAATTATTTACCTTTTAGGTACTTTTATTATTTTGTTCATAATTTAAAGATGCTATATCTCTGACCATAGAGATGTTTTAAAGATGAATTCTTTGAAAGGAAGTGAAAATTGCCACTGCAAATGCAACACATGGTTACAGAATCACAGAAGCACAGGGGTTGGAAGGGACCTCTGGAGATCATCTAGTCCAACCCCCCTGCCAGAGCAGGGTCACCTACAGCAGGTTGCACAGGATGGCGTCCAGGCGGGTTTTGAATGTCTCAGAGTCAGAAACTCCAAAACCTCTCTGGGCAGCCTGTTCCAGTGCTCTGCCACCCTCAAAGTGAAGAAGTTGCTCCTCATGTTTAGATAGAACTTCCTACATTCAAGTTTGTGCCCATTACCTCTTGTCCTATCACTGGGCACCACTGCAAAAAGACTGGTGCCATCCTCTTGGCACCCTCCCTTTAAGTATTTACAGGCATTGATGAGATCCTCCCTCAGCTTTCTCTTCTCCAGACTAAAAAGACGCAGGTCCCTCAGCCTTTCCTCGTAAGAGAGATGTGCCAGTCCCCTAATCATCTTGGTAGCCCTTTGCTGTACCCCCTCCAGCAGTTCCCTGTCCTTCTTGAACTGGGGAGCCCAGAACTGGACACAGTACTCCAGGTGCGACCAGTTGAGTCTCATCTAAGCATCATCTTTCAGGTATTTTAATTTGTGCTCTTTTTATTTTTCATTTTGAAAACTTAGGCAGATACCAGTACATAGGAAAACACTTTCCTGCAGCTCCTGGCACTGGCTGAACCTTTTCGGTTTCAATGAGACTGGTTGTACTTGATCTCCATGTAGGAGCAGGGGGACCAGCACACTGCGGTCATTCCCACAGACTGCTCTAAGGCCACTTGTACCACTTGCCATTGTTAGCTTTGGGCTAGGTAGCAAACTTAAAATTTAGCTCTGTGTGAGTGCATAAAACAATGCTAAACTGAATGTTTCATTTTGGAGAGTAAACTGCAAGGGAGGAAATGATTTCAAACTGGAGGCTAATTGTGTTGTGCTGTCAGATTGACCACAGAATCCAGTAAAGTCTGAGGCTGTTCTGTGGCACATGGGAGAAGCAACTCGGCTTTCATGACAATAGGGAACTTCTCTTTGTCTGGCAGCTGCTGGCTATACCATAAAATACTTGCAGAAATAATTTTCAAGTCCTGTGTCAGGCTTACCTGGGATTTCTGCTCAGCTCTTGGGAGCACAGCTGGGCCCCTACATTGTGTGTGTCACTTAAAAACACCCTCTCTTCCCGTGATGAGTGCCTCGGCACACTTCAGAAGGGCTCAGCAGTTCAGTTTGGATAAGCATCAGAGAGTTTGTGTCCCTATCAGAAAACTTAATTTCTAGAAATTACGTGGGAAACTATATAAGAGCCGTCTCTCTCACAAGCTTTCCGACACTTGCCAGTTTAAGCTGTGCCACTGATAATGAGAGAATCTTTCTAAGATACCAGAGTCACCTTTCAAAAAAAATTGCTCAGGTTTTCTCAACTTCCATGCACAGCATGATATGGGATCCTGCAGTTCCCGCTACATTTGGAATAGGAAGTCTTGGTGATGAATTTAGTCATCTTACTGGCAAATATTTATCTCTTACTGACTTCTATCTTACATAATTTTTATTCCTGGTCTTATAAAAATATCTTCTGCCATATATGCTGCATGGTTTATGGACAGTTGCTTGCTGTGTCTGTCTTCAGCACACAAAAAAATATTCCATAACCTTCATATGGAAATACTGTCCTTAGTGAATCGTAACCTGTCAACAAATGAGTAATGCTTTTATTCAATTTATTGAAACTTAATCTAAGCATAAGACAGATTTTTTCAAATTTTTCAAAGGAACCGGTGGCAGTTAAAATTCGTGTCTCCTGTTTTGTCAGCAGCAGATACTTGCATGTTGTTGTTAGGTCCTTATCCCAAGCTTATAGCGTTTCCCTGGTTCAGGCTTTGTGCTTCTTGGGAGGGTCATTGATTACCTGAAGGACAATTGCTGTCTCTTCAATATTAGCCAGTGTCCACTGAGTGCATGGCTTTGTTGGTTAATACAGTGCTGGTGTCCAGGCTGTCGTTGATGGATTTTTGTCGCCTTTTCCATTGTCAGAGTTTGAATCCTTCCACCAATGTACAGAAATTTGCCAAAAGTCATGTGCCAAAATCAGAAATGCCTAATGGTTACCTCTCATGTTTGTCACGCACTGTCATGACTTTATTATATGAAGTTTTTATTTGTTTCCTAGTAGGAAAAGCAAGTGTCTTGAATAACTTTTTCTGCTTAATTACAAATTATTTACTTTGTATGTTTACTGATATGTCTTAATAAGTAAATGGTTTGTAGATACTTCAGGGATATGTTTTCAACCACCAGCCATTTAAGAAATGCTGACTTCTTTAAGTTGTCAGAATCCTATACCTGTGCATGTCTAAAAGTTGGTATGCAGTCCAGAACAGCCCAGGGAACAAGGTGCTAACATTCACATGTAAAAATGGACCCTTAAAGCATGCATGTGCACACACAGACACACATGCACATCCATGGACTCGCAAAGAAAACCAATGCGAGTGTGCCTGCATGAACGGCTCAGAAGAGAAGTGGTATCTCCACAGCATGATTCATCTCAGCCTAGAAGAGGCTCCAAAGATAGCTCAGATGAATCACCGTCTGGCAGTTCTTTGTCCTTGCCATAAAAAGAGCATACAGTGACTAGTTCAGATTTAACTATCCAACTGCTTTCTTAAAGTGTATCATAGGAGCACATCTGTGAGTTGTTCTAGGGTGGAATGGGGCAAAACTTCTGGTAAAAGGAGTTGAAGCTCCATTGGTTTGCAATGGTCCTGAAATCACTTAAGCCTGTGACTAGCCGAGCCTAAAATCTTTGATAGGCTCTCTTTGACCAGCCCAGTGATGTACTTGTGAGTGAGAAGATACAAGAAACAATAAACAATTTTCCTTAAAGTTACTGTTGGAGTTACACATAATATTATCCCCCCTTGCCATGTCTGCTTGATGGAGGGCATTGAAGTCTGTTGTTTCCTCGTTCATACAGATGGCATCAGTCCTCAAGTGTTGTTTAATTTCTTGGGACTGAAGAGTTCCTGATAATTCTCCTAAGAAGGAATGGACCCACGATGAGCATTTCCCATGTTGTGCATGCTGCTGCCAAACAGTTTTTGTTACGTGTGTCAGGGTTTCTGTGGATTTCTTCTGTGTGGGAAGTTGACCAAGTGTCAGTGTAGAGGGAAGGAGGGTCCATCTTCACCTGTCAGAGACAGATATGTGGCTGGCAGGAGTCTCACTTCATTGGTGGTGCTCTTCCAGCTTTTCAAAGAAATGGCAAGTAGACACAAGACAATCTTTTCTTTGTACAAGTTCTATCTGTGAAAATGTGTGTGCATTATCCATTTTACATTTTTTCTGTACCGTGAACCAAGTTAGCATTTCATCCCATATAATGTCTTCTAAAAACCAATACTTCAAAGTATACCGAGTTTCTCTTTGCAAGTACTTACTGTTAGCGTACGCTGCCAGTAATGAAACCCAAGTGATCTTTGTCTGAAAAAGACATCCTGTGGTATATAGGCTCCAGCTGTCAAGGCAGAAGTATAGACCTAGCCAAATTAGAAGTAAATGCATTCTGGGATCATTCTGTGGTCGTGAATGAGAAGGGAAAATGTGGACCATATTATCAACATGTATCTGCCTGTGGCATATATGTAACAAAACAAAGCTGAAATGAGGTTTCTGCTCATTCTTAGCTTGATCTGTTCTATTGCAAAGTCTGGAGATTCACAGAACACTGAGCACTGTTTGTGCTCTGCAGATGACTGGTGTTTGGTGGCTCTTTCTTGAGGAAAGCTGCACTTGAATTAGAAATTTCAGAGATATTTAAAGGACTGGATAGTTGAGCTGATAATTCATTAAGTGGCGCGCTTCTGTCTGAGTTAATACGGAACTGATATCCCAAAATGGTGCTAAGAGGCACAATGTTCCTGGAGATGGTTGATTTCAGATGAGCTGTGTAACAGGTGACCTGAACTGATGACTAAAATCTCCTGCTGCTTCAGATAAGCAAGATTGTCTTATTCTGAGACTTAACTTTGTATTAGGTAATTGTCCTCTGCATATGTCAATTAGCCCACGTGTTTTATTGAATAACTTATTTTTGATTTATTTTCTAAACTGTTAAAGCTTGACTTTGCATTGTTAAACAAGTGATGTTACGATGAAATGATGTCTGTGCATAATATATGCTTGCTCAGTTAGAGTATTTGCATCCTTTCAGTTTTGTATCTGTGCCACGAAGAGCTATTATTTTTATCTGTGATCAAATTTAAAATCAGATATGAGCTGAAATAAATGGTTGCTCTTTGGAGAAATTAAGTATTTCTATGTCTGGATGTAATTCAATGCAGACTGGAAAGCTCCATGTCCAGAAGTTGGGAGAGTATGGTCAGTTTCTGCTGGAGAAGGGAAACTGCTTTTCTTGGAAGCTGTTGGAAACACAGTATCTTTTCAGTCTGTTTACAAAATAATTGTCTGTAGAATTAGAAGAAATACAACATTTTCTGTGTTTAGCAGATCAGTTTTGTTACCTGAGAGTTAATAAACAATAGCATTGTCTGCTTGTCTGTATGCAGCAGTGGCCATAGGCCAGTGTATGAGACAAAATTTCAAATACTGGCTCAAGTTACGGCTTAGCCACAGTTCACTGTCACGGGATACCCGATGGTTACCTCCTCATCAAAGCTCTTCTTTTTTTGCTGGTCTCTTTCTAAAGAAATGTCATCAGAATTTAGCTGTTCAACTTTGGTTTTGTACTGAGTTAATTCCCCGCCTTGTGTTGTGCAAACAAGAGCATGTTTAGACTGGTAAAAGAGCATCTTGATTTGTACCTGCTGAATGCTCAGGATATTCCATATTCATAAGGAACAGAGAGCTTAATGAGTAGATGCTGAGAGCTGAATTGAGCACGTTTTGAATGTTATGCTTGTTAGACCCTGAGGACAACCTAGGTCTGGCATCTTGGCTTGCTGGCTTTGCAGCCTAAAGGTCATGTGCCAATGTGTATAGGTAAGTCCTCCTGGTCCCTGGGTGAATTTACGCTTGAGGACTTCCGTTCAGGTATTGATCCTTCCTTACTTAAAATCATCATAAGTTTTAATTTCCTGCTAGGTCAAATGCCATACAAATAATGTGCTGTGAAACTGACCTTTCAAAATAATCCATTTCAAGTCTTTGCACTTCAGTGCAATTCATGATGTGAGACTGAAAAGCAAAGAAAGCTTTCGGTAGCACAGGGCAGCCATCTCTCCAGCACCAACAGCTCCAGGATCTTGCTTTTTTGCCAAAACAGAGTCCTCGCAGTCAACTTCTTCTAAAGCATCTTTCTACGTTGTTGACTATGTCTAGACCAGCAAATGCATGGAGCTTTTTCCCCCTCTCTCCTTAGAAGGAGAGATGGATATATGATTGCAGAGACTTTATCTAGAATAAACTTAGAGAACAGCCAAATTTCAAGTAATGTGATGGTCATTTTGAGTGTCCAACTTGAGACACTTTAAAGAAGGCTCTTATTGTCAAATCACAGGAGTGCAGTTAATTTATCTTTAAGCTATGTCATGTAGGACAGAGAAAATAAGTTTGCTATAATAATTTGTATTTATGCTTTTCTCTCAGAATAAATCAGTTACAACAGGTAATGGTGAAGTCATCCACTAAGTCTTGCAACACCGCTAATGTTTGACATTATGTGACCCTCGCACTCTTTCCCAACTACATAAATATATTGATTCCCTTTTGGCAAGTTATATGAAAGGCATATTTTTCCGCAGATTTTAACTGTGAGTGGAAGGAGCAAGTAATAATTTCAGGGGGTGAGAACTGTTAAATTTGAGAAATTGCCTGTAGACACTGCAGCAATGTACCAGCAATCAGATGGCAACCAGTGGACAGATGAAGGAGTTAAATGTGGAGCCATTTCTGTAGTTCTGCCCTCCCCCATTTCTAACAAATACACATATATATGAAAAAGGTTTCAGTTGCATAGTGAAGCCTTCTGGTTAAAGACGATAGGTCTTCTTGCTGGAACTCCTCAGTGCTGAGGACATTTGACATCTGATTGATAAACATCTGTTTGCCTGGAGGTCTTCTGCATTCCTCCTTAAAATCACTTACTCTATGGGCACAGCATCAAATACAACCCGGTGCAGTCAGCGGCTGGGTAAAATGCTGTGCCACAGAGCTGAGATCAGGCTGCAGCAATCCACTCCTCTCTTGGTTATTGCAACTCAGATGTAGAAATGACATAACCTGATGCGAAAGTAGTAGAAATAAAGCAGTAAAACATTTGAGCATCACAGGTCATTGAAAAACCCATGTTCTTCGCGCTGTGTCACAAGTGAGCTTGCTGTCGGTAAGAATCCAAGCTATAGTTCAGAAAGCAAATCTCTCCTGTCTCTGTCCCCAGGAAACTATTGACCAATGTCAAAAGAATGGGGGAAGAAAACTCACAAATATGGACTTAGTCTACTTTCTTTGTCAAAAAAAAAAAGGCCTTGACAAATTAATTTTATATCTTCCATGTATATGAGTTTTAACTAAAAAAAACACAGTATGTTTTTAATAGTTTATGGCATTAGGCAAGACTGCTTATTTTTACTTCCTTGACCTCTTAATTTCAGAGGAAAGCTCTGAATTGTTGAAGTTTTGAAAACAGGGCACTGTAATGGCACTGTACGTGCACATATGACAAGTGTGGCCTGCAACATTTTTTTCTATAACTGGATCAATATTATATATGTCTTAAATCCTAGTAGTAATGAAGGACACAGAGGAGTGGATTTCTTATAGCCAATCTCCATTTTTTTGTTTATTTATATTTTCCACATCTTCCTACCAAAAAAGCCCGTGTGAGATTCCATTGCAAGAGACAAGGAGTAAGAAGCCTTCTTGAGAAGTGATACTGAGTGTGGCTTTTGTGGATCCACCAAGTTATTTCTCTGCTTGCCTGTACTAAGTGTAATAGTTTGTCAAGACCAGGTAAAATTATAATACATGCTTTGTCAAAATGTGTGCTAAGTTTCATTTTAGCGCCAGAGTGTGTCTTTAGGATATTTGCAGTCAACTGCACTGAAGCAATTTCTTTTCTATAAAGGTGTAACTTGTATACTGTAAATGTGACCTTTGTTTTCCCTGATCCATCTGCTTCTGTGAGTTCATCGCCAGTTTTCACTATACAGGCAGAAGAATGTGGTTTCATTCCAGTTAGTATGGCTGAAAAAAAATGTAGAAAAATACTTTTTTGCTGTTGTGTAGTTCCACGAACTTCAACGTAAATAAGAAAGTGGAATCATTAACGGATGCAGAAAATGTTACCATCAACTCTGAAAACAGATGCAATTCACAACAATAGAACAGCAAACATGACAGTTCAGACTGCATTTTATATCACAACGAAGCTGACAACATTGAAAAATTCTGGAAAGCTGAAAACTGTCAACAGCAGTGCAAAAGAAGCATGCCTCTGACTTCTGTGTGGTACTGATTAACTGGAAAGGCAATGATGTGTGCTGCTGCTTAGGGGCTGGTGAAGTGTTGAGCTGTGATGGGGTCCACACAGCTTGATGGCCTTTTAATACAACCTGTAAACAAAATGTTCTGGGCGGTGTGCCTTGAGCAAGAAGAGAGATGAGATTTTTTTCAAGTGGGAATGGCACTGGGGAAGGGCAAGATACAGAAGTTAACTGTGCTGGCACCAGCATCTTAGTGACAGGGAAGGGTAGGAGGAACAGACTCCATGAAATAGAGTACCACTTGGGATCTGTGTCTGAGGATGAGGTGGATAACTGTGAAATCTGCTTGAAGCGTAGCAGAAGTTCAATCTAGGAATAAAGGAAGGGAAGCAAAAGTAGGGGAGAGGAAGAATGAGACATGCCTGCAAAGATTAAGAGCTCTGAAAAAATCAGAGCTTTTGCATTGTTACAAGGGATGATTTGAATTCACATCTCTCTCTTCCTCATTAATTCCTCTTCTTCCTAATACAAGTATAACTGCTGATTGAGCAAGCGTCACAGTTTTTTGCTCAGGTATTTAAGCAATAATTTGATGTTAGGATAAAGACTTGGTAGCTGTGCAATACACAAAATGCTTAAATATGGCACTGATTTTATGCTTTTTATTGTGCAAGACACTGAACTTGCTTTTATAGACAGATGGGCTGCAGCTGTAGCCCTGCAGCACAGGAGAAAGCTACCTGTACAGAGTATTCGTCGTGTTACACATTAATACATTTCCTGAGCCTGATTTCAGGTATCCAACAGCAGCTGGTTCAGAGCTTCAGGAAAACAACTCCTTCTATTGAAAAAGCCCTGCTGTCTTCCAGGCGTTCTGCAAGTAGGGAAATTGTGATAGAGCACAACGCCCACCAGGGAATGTACTTGTGTTAGCAGTCTTTTGCCATTTCACACTTAAATTAGGCTGCAGCCTTTATGTTGAAAAGCTAATACGCCCATAAAACAATACGTCCTTAGTGCAGAAAAGTGCTGTTCAAGATTATTAATGCAAAAGATCAGCTTGGATACTAGCAGCAGAAAATGATACTTGTACTGAAATATTTAAAAAGCAGCATCTTCATTGTTGACTTGTTTGCAATTACTTAATGCCCCGCTTTAGGAAAATGTTTTGGTTCTTTGTGAAGGGAGAAATTAAATAGCGCACCTGGTATGATTTGGTAGGAAAGCAATGGTGAGTTTGATAACTCTGTGTTTCAAAGCTGAGGTTTCTCAGTGGTGGTGGTATTAGTCATTTAAAACACATTGGTGATATAAGCGTATCTTCCAGCCATATCTGTCTTCTTTCAGAGCAGCATTGAGCCAAACAAGAACAGAGGATACAACAGGACAGTACTGAATAAAAGAACTGAAATTGTAATTTGTATCTTCCTCAACCCAGTCTATTACCTGTCATCAAGGCTTTAGAGCTAACGCAACTATGTAGTGGAACTCAAAATAATGAACTGGGTCTGCTACCTGCTCTCGTTTTAACAGAAGAACAGAGGGTATTTTTCAAGTTTCATGGAATACCTTTTGAAAATGCTTAGGAGTTAAATTCTAATGGTAGCCACTCACGTATTTTAACATCCAGCCATCTAGATGGATTTATCTGTCTAAACATCTATGGAAAATCAGCCAACATATTATTTCACCTAATATTGTTAAGACTTTTAAAGTACATAGGAATTTCCTCTTAATATCTTTCTGATCTTTGGAATCTGGTTTGTCATATATTACATAATAGGGCCATAACAGAAGTTCCATTCCATTCCATTCCATGCCATGCCATACCATGCCATACCATACCATACCAAAGTTCCTTGTTTCAATTATTGGTATGTCTCAATTTTTTTTTTTTTATTTTTATATATAAGTGAAGTGTTTCAGCATCTTTTTCACCATCTCTTGTGATGGGATACAAAGAAATGCTACAGTAGTGGCAATATGTTAATTTATTAGAAACAAGTTTCTGCACTCAGTTTTGTCATGAAGGGCTTCAAAACACAGATCCTAAAATCTCAGGAATCATCAAAGAATAAGCTAAGATACATGATTGCCCCCAGTTGGACACTGTTTTTTGTGGATCTGGATGCAATGCTGAGAGTTGACAGGTTGTACGTTCACTTTAGTGTCTGGGAAGCTCAGTGCAAGATAAAGCAATTGGGTATTTTAGGATTTGGATTGTTTAGCAAGCAAGGAGCTTGTAACTTCCTCAGTGCAGCCTAGCTTAGTACTAGTTTTCTATTTTCTTTGCCTCTTGGCGTTTCCATGACTGATGGCTCTGACAATGTCTCTTAAATAGAGACTTTTCCAGGGTGCCCTCTTTTATACTACAAGTTCAAGCGCTTCTCCATACCACCTGGCTTGGTCTTAGCCTACCTGTGATTTTCAGCTTCACAAGTCCAACATCATATCTTCAGTTCATGGACATCTTTCCGCCTTCATGATATTAGGTATGTTTTAGACAAGCTGTGCCACGAAAGATGTAAGTTAAGTATTGTCAGAAAATACAACAATGTTCTGTGTAGTTTCCATGGAGCAGGTGTCTTCTGATGAGAAGATACAGCATATATTCTGTAACAGTCACTTCAGAAGTAATTCTGAAGCTCCTGTAAATACAGAGTCTCTGATAATCATACAGTGTGGGTTGTTCTTTTTGACATGATTTTTTGCATGATCATTAAGAACTTGTTTCTCCAGACTACCTTAATTTTGTGGCAAAAGAAAAAGGTGGCAGTGACTTGAACTTAGGCTATGTACTCCTTTTTTCATCCTAGTTGAACTAAGAGGGTGCTGCAAATTCTTGGTAAAGTTTTACACAGTCGGGAAGAGCAGGAGCAATACCTGGCATGTGCAGAATAAAGAAGCTTTTAAGAATTATAAACAAACAAAACAACAGAAAAAAACCACACACACACAGCTCTTGTCTGCAAGCTCCATGTTATACCTGCATAGTCAGAAATAAGTCCCCAGCTGATACGCAGAAATTCATTGCCCCTACTTCCTCTCTCCACCAACACGTCTGTAAGCACATATGCTTGGCTGCTTAGCAAGCCATATGTGCAGTTCAAAAATGTTGCATGTTTCAAGTAGCTGTGTCTCTCTCTGTTCTTTAAACTGGTCATGTGAGATGCAGCAGTTGCTAAGCCTTCAACACAGATTCTCACTTGCTATGAAGAAAGGTTTCTTAATGAATCCTAGAGCCAATAAGACATTAAAATGTCATTAAAATAGAATTGCATCCCAGAGCTTAGCTCCTTTATTTTCCTGTGCAAATTTCAACCTGTGTTCAGACCAAGCTTTTTGCAGTTAGGTTTTTCCACTGGCCCAGTTTGAATGGTCATAAAATCTTTAGTGCTCAAACTGGCCTAAGAGTTTGAGGGCAGTTTGAAGGGCAAATTGTCCCATATCGCCTCAGCGCAGGAACCTGAAAGACACCTATGCGTGGTTTTCATCAGACTCGGGGTGTGCAGGGTTCATGAGCACAAGCTTTGGCTAGCAGAAGAGTTCTTATGTTATTTTGAAGTCGGGTGCAATTATAAGATTTAACAGCTATGGTAGAATTTCTTGACTCATTTGAGGATAGATGGATCCTGTACTTGCCGGTGTCATTATATGGAAGACAGACATGTAGGGATTTGAACTGTCTTTTAGTAGCTTACCAGTATGTCAAGTCAGACTTCTGTGCTTAAAGCAGCAGTGGTTAATGTAGAGGTAATATCAAGGTTGGGTAATCATAATTTCTGTTTTGTTCTTAAACAAGGAGTTTCATTAGGAAAAAAAAAAGGAGAACAAGGTGGTTCATCTTGGTCTCTGATATTCTAGTATCCTGTGCAACTTGCAGAGATGATTTCTGCTTAGGATTAAAAAGTCTGAATACAAATGCTGTAGATTAAAGTTGATAAAGGAAATGTAGGTGAGTTTTTCCAGAGAAATAGATTAAATATGTCACTTAATGTGCAGTTCATTTGCAGCATAGGGGAAAATTTAGGAACACAAAGTAGTGGAAGACTCGGGAGTTCTATCGTAATTATTGGTGGTTTGCTTGTAAAGAAATACTAATTGCAATCCTAGAATCACAGAATGGTTTAGGTTGGAAGGGACCTTAAAGATCATCTAGTTCCAACCCCCTTGCCATGGGCAAGGACACCTCCCACTAGACCAAATTGCTCAAAGCCTCATCCAGCCTGGCCTTGAACACTTCCAGGGATGGGGCCTCCACAGCTTCCCTGAGCAACCTGTTCCAGTGCCTCACTACCCACACAGAAATTCTTCCTGATATCTAATCTAAATCTACCCTCTTCCAGTTTGAAGCCATTACCCCTCGTCCTGTCACTACATGCCCTTGTGAAAAGTCCCTCTCCAGCTTTCTTGTAGGCCCCTTTCAGATACTGGAAAGCTGATATAAGATCTCCCTGGTGCCTTCTCTTCTCCAGGCTGACCAACCCCAACTCTCTCAGCCTGTCCTCATAGCAGAGGTGCTCTAATCCTCTGATCATCTTCATGGCCCTCCTCTGGACCCGCTCCAATAGGTCCATGTCCTTCTTATGTCGGGGGCTCCNACTTGGACATCGAGCCATTGGCTGCAACTCTTTGAGTGCGACCATCCAGCCAATTCCTTATCCACCGAGTGGTCCATCCATCAAATCCATGTCTCTCCAATTTAGAGACCAGGATATCATGTGAGACAGTGTCAAATGCCTTGTACAAGTCCAGGTAGATGACATCTGTTGCTTTCCCCTTATCCACCAAGGCTGTAACCTCATCGTAGAAGGCCACCAAGTTTGTCAGGCATGATTTGCCCTTAGTGAAGCCATGTTGGCTGCCACCAGTCACCTCCTTATTTTCTATGTGCTTTAGCAGAGTTTCCAGGAGGGTCTGTCCTGATCAGCCACTATAAATTACATAGTCTTATCATACCTGTGAATGGAGAAGAGCATGCCTGCTTCATTGTACACGGGGATGGCACTTACTTGTACGTCGGGCTACACTTGGAAGATTTATGCAAAACAGATACAGACATTTCTGAGTTGCAGCCAATTTGTATGGAATATCAGTTGTACAAAGATCAGCTCTTCTACCTCAAAGGCTGGTGCAACTATGAGGCTTCAGGTGATACAGGGATGTGTGGGAGAAGAGGGCGGTGTTGTTCAGTGCACTTACGTAGAAATGTGGTGATGGACAATAGTAGCTGGAAGAGAATTCCAGACCATATAGCGGCGAGAACTATTTGAAAGACAAACTAAAAAAATTAAGAAAATAAAGTGAAAACAGAGTGCAGTAGAAAGAAAACAAAGGACTCCTCAGGCAAGATTTTCTGAAAACTATGTCTGAATATCAGCTCCTAAATCTTTTTGTAAGTCTATGGCTTGATTTTTTTGTGAGGTGATGAGTAGCCAGGAATTCCTGTTTGAATACCATACAGAGGTGCATTTAGTGTATTTATTGGAAACATTAGAAGGCTAAAATTTTACTATTTAGCACTTTCCTGAGAAATTAAAAATTTAGGAAACAAATGTGAAGCATTCAAGCAGGAGGATGTTCTAAAGAAAACCCAGTGAGTTCTGTTGCCAGTCTGCCTTTCACCGTCTTTTAGTTGCCAAGCTGAGAGCAAGGGTTTCAGAAACTGTGGCTAAGACAAATGCACAAGGGAGCAGGAAACTGGTTTACTTGGAAATTGGCCCCCAATATTTTTTGTTGTTGTTGGAATGTGAATATTCTTTTGAGGTTGGCCATGACATTCTCATCTCAGAAAAATCAGATTAATCCTAGTTTTTTATATTCCTCCTGGGAGAAAATTCTCTTTTAAACAGTTGGTATGAATTTTATCCCTTCGCATTCCATTCTCAAGAATGCCGAAACTACTGTTTGCAGGAAAACCAAGATGCTTTTAAAAGGACAAGCAAATATTTCATTTGGAGTTCAGCCTGGGTACCTTCAGGTAAGAGAAAGGTGTTGGGTTAGACAGGAAGAGACTACAAAGAAAAAGCCGCCTGCACGACCTTCCCCTCTGCCCCCCTCCGCAGCTGAATGCGAAATGTCTGTGCATTCACATTTAATTGGTGGCCGATAAAAAGCAGGAGAGCTGTTGAGGCTACTATTTCAGAAAACCATCACCCTTAAATTGAGTCACTGCCTCTTCATACTTCTCTGAGCGTGTGGTGCGGTGCTGCATGAGCAAGCGCAGGCTGTTCCCTGTCTTTTCCCCCGCAGAGTGGATCCCTGCAGGAATTGGCCTCGCCATCTTTTAATTGTGTGTTTCCGGTTGCTGGCAAGAGTTCTTAAAATACCTCGTCTGGCTTGTATGGAAGCGGCGCTGGCTCGCTGCACAGAGCTGCACCCGGCGTGGGGCTGAGTGCTCACAGCCTGTCCTGCTCAGGAAGCGCAGCACCACCAGCAGCACCAGCAGCACCAGCACCAGCAGCCCGTATCTGCTGGTTACTGAGCCCCCGGAGGAGGCAGGAAGGAGCACTTGGGAACCTGGGAGTCATTTCTAGTGCCAAAGGGGGCAGGAGGAGAAATCTAACCTGTTCAAATGGAAGATCATCATGTTCTTGCGCTGTTTCACTGTTTCCACTCCAAATGGATGTTACCGATAGATTTTTTCAATAAATAAGAATTTATTTCTTGTGAAATAAAACACATTAGGGATTGGTTAGGGCGGCAGGAATAAAGATATGTGATATAACATTATAGTTTTGAGAAACAGTATAGATCCAGTTACTTCTGGCCATTACCAGAGGCTGGAAGAAACAGGATCCATTGTGTAAACAGCAGCTTTTCCTGAATATGCCAGCGTCAACTTCTTTGGTTGGGTAGACTGGGTTCTGCTCCTTCCAGGTCCCGTGACACCTGCAAAGTGACAAGAGGAACAGATGAAAAAAAAAAAAAGCATTCCAGCCCCTCGAGTTGGCTATTCACAAGCAGGCCGCAACACACAGGATTAGGCATTTCTTGTACTTGGACTGTAAATGCAGGAAAGGATATTTGAGAAGGCATAATCTGGAGCTATAAAACAATACAGCTAAAATACATTATGATTTGCATGCCCACAGGGAAGAAATAGGGATGCATTCACATCTGGAATTGACTTAATGCTGAGCACCATTTTCAACTTGACATAGTTAATGCCAGTATCTATGGTATGAATGGATGTCTGATTTTTGGAGATTGTGATCTACTCGTGCTTCGTTATAATCATAACAATAATATTATAAGGGAAAAAAAAGTGCAGATTCTAATTGACATCTTTCAGAAGTGTCCTGTGGACCTACTGAAGATTCAGAAAGGGTCCTCCTAATTCTATTTCTGTTTATCTGGTATTACTTACCTGGGATGGCTCTCTCCTGAATCATGGTCATTTCTTCTTGTCTGTCCCCCAATCTTGTTAATTTTGTATTTAAAATACACTGCCACTAAAAATTAACAGTTGTAGTAAAACACAAATCCAGCATGTGCTATTGTATTCCCAAAAATCTTTTAGTGAGGCTTCAGTTCTTGAATAATAACTAAATTAATGCACGAGCGGAAGAGCCCTGCAAGATCCGATACTGTGGTGCGAAAGGAAGGAGTTGAATTACAAAGTAGACAGATCCAGAATTGCTATAAAATGGTGAAGCTCCTTTTGTTAGGAAAGCTTTTCTTTCTCATACCAAAGATAATGTAACCAAAGATTATGTTTTTCTTCTCTTCAAAATTAAACACAGATTAATTGTGTATTAGCTGAGTGAGTGTTTACCTGAGTTGGTTGTTTAGAGTACTGCTCTGGAATCCACACTGTAAATGAGGTATCTAGACTGCTGGGATTAATCCAGTTTATCTGAAGAACACTCTCCAGTTTCTCATAACATAACTGACTAAATCTCACACAATATGCTAAATTTAAATATGCAGGCTATTAAAAGAATATGAAGCAGTCTGACAGACACCTGAGAGAAGGAGTGTCACTTGACTATGGCTGCCATCTTTTTTTGTTGTCTCTTTAGTAAGAAAATCAGGTCACTTCTTGTTTTATTCCTGGA
Organism: Burhinus bistriatus; assembly: GCA_013397275.1. Classification (NCBI taxonomy): domain Eukaryota; kingdom Metazoa; phylum Chordata; class Aves; order Charadriiformes; family Burhinidae; genus Burhinus; species Burhinus bistriatus. Next base: position 30,944 of record VYXH01003286.1, on the reverse strand, counting down.
TTTTATACGTATTTTGTGTGAACGCATCTTTTTGTTCTTTTTGTATGGAACCTTACAGGGTCCTGGTCCATTTAAAAAAAACGAAAAAAAACCCGAAGCTACAGTACAATATGATAGTATAAATAATTTTTTTCAGGTTTTTATTAGCCACAAAAAGGGCATAAGTGTGTTCCATGCTTTTTGTCTATGCTGTATTTATTACTATTATATTTAATAGCTGTGACAATGTATTGAGGCTTTCTGTTTGTATCTTTATTTTTGGGTCTTTTCAGGATGAGAACTCTAGATGATATGTAAAACATGCCAGTTTAAGTAGACTGTAGGCAGTGTCATGTCTACTCTTCATGCTTGACTGAGAGAGAGCTGTCATCGTTCTGGTCAAGATGGCTATGTAAAAGGTAGAGATGGGGAGTAAATTTCCAGGGCCTGACTACAGGCTTTCTGCTGGGCAGGGCTGATGTGGAGTGCTACCATTTGGGATGCTAATGCTTCCCACTCCCCATACCCTCATCCTCCTCTTCTTGAAAGCTAAAAATGATGGAACATAGCATAGAAGTAGGACCCATGTTTTGTACCAATTCTTATGCTAGTCACTGAAAAGATTCCAAAAAATTACAATGCAGTTTAGCTCATGCTGATATTTTTCTAGTGTTGGCACTTAAGATGGGTTCATCTCTACCTTTTAACTATGTCCTAGAAAAAGAGTAGTGTTTAAAAGTTTAAAAGTAGTGACTTTTACATTGTGGTATAGTCTAAAATGTATTGTACTTCAAGTTGTTGCATTACATCTTTGGATGCGGTTTTGGGGAATATATGGCATATGAATGGTTGTATTTTGATTGTAGAAAACCAGAGTCTCTCTTTACTTCCAAGTTCAAATTTAATTTTCAAATAATGATGTAAACCTTAAGAGTAAGTCTTCAGGAGAATCTGTCCATGTCTGGGAAAATCTGGCTTTCGTGTTACCAAGTTTCAAGTAGGTCCCTTTTACAGTTGTGTGTCCTAGTTCTGTAAAGTGTAGACCATATGAGTAGGTTCATTCAGAATGGTTGTGCCAGGAAATCCTGGTTGGATTTTCTAGCCCTTAAGAAATTTGTCAGTGCCCAGCACTGAGGATGGCACTCTTCAGAAAACATCCCAGGAGCAGTATTCCTGCTGTAATGAACAGAGATATTTAATTTAGATATGACTAGAATCAAAAATAGGGATGGAAGAAGCTGGAAAAAGACGAACACAGAACTCACAGGATTTCTAGGTGCATTGTGTTTGTGCGTGATGCATGCATGCCCTCAGCTTAGTGAAAGGGCTCCAAAATGTCTGGCCTTATCTTTCTGGAAGGGTTTGCTCCTTCTCCAGTGCTGGAAAGGTGGTTTGAATCCTCCTGTGCTCTTGCACTAACATAGTACCCATTAGGATGGAGGTGAAGCAGTACTACAAGTGTGAAAGCCCAGAGCTGTAGCAAGCCAAGTTGTGGTTTTGACCCTCTTAGTGTCGGCCCATCCTTTAAATAAAGGATAATAGGGCAGTGTGTTCCCTCTTAATCTAGTCCTCATCAGACCTGTCCAAGGCAGTGGGTTGTACCAGGTCAGCTCTTAGCGTCGGCTGCCTTCTCAGTAGAGATTCACAGCAACACTTAGGTGTATCAAATGTCATTGCCACGAATGTGACACATTGTGTTCCTGAAAATAAAAATGGAGTCATCCCCACTTGTTCAAAGCACGCTTATCTTTCTCTGTGTTTCATGGTACACTAACTGCTGCAAAATTTCCAGTGCATATATCAAGTTACAGATTAGTGCAGGCCCCCATGGTTCTTGGAACAGCATGGGGCTGGTTTTGTTTACCGATGGCATTTATCCTCTCATTTCCTTTTGGAAGCATGACAGCTTCTCGCTGTCTGGTGGGGAATGTACTTACAGGGCCTTCTTTTCATGCCACGTCTGATGATAAACACTCCACTCTACAGTATCCATGTCTGCTTGCTATGGAGCCGCTTTTACTGCTTTCAGCGGTCAGTCTGGCAGGAACTCAGCTGGGCAGGAAAGCAAAAGAGTTTCTAAGTGCAATTATCTTCTCTTGCAGGAGGAGACCGAGAGCGGATGACAGCTAATCATGAGACATACCTTCTTATGGCGAGCACGCAGAATGACATGGAGGATTGGGTGAAATCCATTCGCAGGGTTATATGGGCACCATTTGGAGGAGGTGAGTCAGCGAGGGAACATGTAAGGCTCCCAGATACACAAAGACACACAAGGGTTCACGGAATCACAGAATTTTCAGAGTTGGAAGGGACCTCTAGAGATCATCTAGTCCAACTCCCCTGCTAAAGCAGGATTGCCTAGAGCACATTACTCAGGACTGCATCCAGGCGGGTCTTGAAAATCTCCAGAGAAGGGGACTCCACAACCTCCCTGGGCAGCCTGTTCCAGTGCTCGGTCACCCTAACAGTAAAGAAGTTTTTTCTTGTGTTTGAATGGAACTTCCTATGTTCCAACCTGTGCCCGTTGCCCCTCGTCCTGTCCGTGGGAACCGCTGAAAAGAGTCTGCCTCCATCCTCCTTCAACCCACCCTTCAGATACTTCTAAGCAAGAATAAGGTCTCCCCTCAGCCTTCTCTTCTCCAGGCTCAAGAGTCCCAGCTCTCTCAGCCTTTCCTCCTAAGGGAGGTGCTCCAATCCCCCAGTCATCTTTGTTGCCCTACGCTGGACTCTCTCCAGTAGTTCCCTGTCTCGCTTGAGCTGGGGAGCCCAGAACTGGACACAGTATTCCAGTTGTGGCCTCACCAGTGCCGAGTAGAGGGGGAGAATGACCTCCTTCGACCTAATGGCCACACTCCTCCCTGTGCAGCCCAGGATTCCATTGGCCTTCCTGGCGACAAGGGCACATTGCTGGCTTGTGGATAATTTGCTATCTACCAGGACCCCCAGATCCTTCTCCTCAGAACTGAGGTTCTTCTGTTGTCTTGCAGTCACAGCCAGAGTTTTGAAGTGAAAAGGAGGAGAACGGTCTAGATCAAAAAAAGTGGAGTAACCCCTTTGTTTTCACTTGCGGTGCAATTATCGGACATGTTCCTGTGCAGAGGGCTCAATTAAAATGCTTTAAACTGTCTGGAACCACTTCTCTTGATGAGGATAGCACATGACAGTGCATTACCAAGGCGAGGGGAAGTTTTCACAGAAGGTTGGTCTTCTATGAAATCAGCTTTCCTGCAGGGAGAAACAGGGTAATTCCTTTGGTCACCCACTAAAAGACTGTCCATGTGTTTCATAAATGCCTCTTACAAGAAGTTGTCAGTGATTCTCCTGCAAGTGACAGCTAAGACCGGTAATAGTATTATATAAAGCTATGCATTCCAATATAAGCCTCAGAACATTAGCACTAGCAGTATAGGATGGATTCCTTTTCTTTTGATGGGCATACCCAATAATTTCAGTAGTACTGGATCAAAATTTATTGTCAGATGTCTAGTTGTCTTTTTAAAACGTTCTCTTATGTTGAATGGGCTGCAAATTATCATCATTTTCATCATTATTATTCTGGTGATAATGTCTTTATTATTATAATACAAGTGTGATTGATATACTTGCACAAAACCAGTCTGTTCCTTGGAGCTCTCAAATCTCCAAGTGCCGGGGCAGAAGTATTTTTCCACTGTGAAAGAGCACCCATATTGCATCAGATGCTTTTTGGTCTAGTCTGCAGGTTGCTGGAATAGTAAGTCAGGCAGGGTTGTCTTTGTTGTTTCATAACTGAGAAGCACAATTATCACTGAAAACTGTGATTACTGAGTGCAAATGTCTTTTTCTCAAATGCCAGGTAGACCACAGGAGACAGGATGGGAAGGACTGAAGGAAGCTACCGTTTTAAACAAAACTTTTTTTTGTCAGCCTCCTGTCTTCGTTTGTGCTTTATTGAGCAGTTCTGGCACCTCTTCAAACAAGATTGTCTTCTCTTTGGCTCCTCCTGGGGAAATGTGCCCTGCAAAGATGATGCTAAGCAGTCATCTCACTGGGATCTGGCCCTATACATTAATAAGCTGGCACAGTCCTGGATCTGGGCATGTAGGTCTTACAGGAGGATGTTTAAAAAACAAACCAAAAAATCAAACCCCAAAACCCACGAAGTGAAAAGTTCGTCTTAAAACGAATGATCTACTGGCATATTGAGTTGGTCTGGGAGAGGGGCGGTGGGAGGAGCACAGCCTTCTGCAATTAGGTTAGGTAAGAAATCTGCTTGTTTATATAGCACAAAGATTACCCATCCCCAACTTTCTCTCTGTGAAGCACACCTTGTGTTGAGCTCCTTAGTGTTCTCTGACACCAGTCCAGTAGCAGCATAAGCTACTGTGGCAATAATAAATTTGGGCACGTAACAGAACTGGATTTCTCGAAGAGTATGTTTGTATTTTTTTGCACTTGGCTTCCAGCACCACAGTATCCTTCTGTGGTAGATAATGAGGAAAAGCGACCTTGCAGTTCTTCTGCAACTGGAGAAGTGTCTACATTTTACAGGCAGGGAGCTGAGGTTAGGTGAAACTCCATTTCTAGCCCAAGTGCATGCACAGAGCTACAAATAGAAACCAAATCTCCCAAGTCCTGCTCCTATGCTTTCTTCACCAGCTCCTCATTTGCTTTTATAGGGCAAGAGCTATTTCTGGTTTACAGCTGGGAATCCTTCCAGCCACCATAAAAATTCTCAGGGCACCATCATAGTTGTAGGAGTGTTTAATGCCAATTACTGATGGAAGCATCTCGCTGAAGACTGCATGCCAATTTGCGTAAAACAAGAGTTGGGTGCAATCCTTGAATTACTGTTTTAATTCATTTGTAGTTAAAACAGTTCTAAACACGTTCTTTTTTGGTTTTCCTATTGGATTTCTTGAGCAAATACACTGACTCGGGGTTATTTGTATTGGGAAGCAAACAGTTAACTCTCTGGAAACCATGAGAATAGATGGAACATGATTTTTTGGGTTTAGTGTTCACACAGAAGGTTTGACCTCGATAACGAGGCAAAAGCAGTATCCTGGGATGTGTCACCATTAAGAACTGTGTTTCTAGCATGTCCCCCATTTTATTAACTACTTGTTACTAAAGTTGATAGTCTGAGCTATCTTAACAAGGCTTAATAAGCCCTATTAACTGTTCTGTAATTACGTATGGCCAGACACACTCGTATTTTTATTATCCCTTGCTGCATGGACGTTGCTACAGCTGCTGCAATAGTCTGACCATTCTAAAGAAGTTGCCCAAGAACCTGCCTTTATGAGCTGCAGCTAGTGAAGTTAAAAATCCTTTTATCTATTAACTTAAATTGCAGTCACATGATGATGAATAGCCAGTAACAAGTGAATTACCTGCAACACAAAATTATTTCAGACAGCTAATTAATCAAAACACCAGTTTTATATCAGCTTCCTAAATTTCAGTACTAGATGGTAAACCACAATAGTCTGGTGTCACACAAGTCAAGTGCCACTTTGAGTAACATACGTGAATTTTCTGGTTCTTTTAAGCATTGCAAGCAAACTCTGTGTGTCTGTGCGCGTGCACATGCAACGGATGCGACTAATATTTAAAGTTTGGCAGTGGGAAAGGACTCCTGGTACCAGAGCAGGGAGTTCTGTAAATGATTAACCATATCATTAAATTGTTATTTGTTAACCTGTGCTAGAAAGAGAAGGCAGGAGGGGGGCAGGTGGGAATCTGCTAAGGTGATGAGAAACAGCTTGGGTTTTGCACCAAAAGAATAAGGTGACTGTGGAAAACATTCTGAAAGGGAAGAGAAATGTAAATGAGCCAGGGCACGTAATGCCTGTTTGCACATGAAATTCCTCTCCTGATTAGATTAAAAAGGCAATTTCTTACAGGAAGGAAAGGCCTGAGCTTTAATTGCAGAGCTTGCAACTAAGGGGGAGGGAGGAGGCAAGAAGGAGCATGAGCGTTTTAGCAGGGGTAGTAACGTAAGGTCTGGCACCTCCTGCGGGAGCCAGGCACAGCCTGCTTGCTTTTCAAGCTGCTGCACACAACAGCCGCCTGAAGTCAACTCAAAGTCACCCAGAGGAGCAGACTGCGTTGCGGTGGCTCCCTCCTCTACGTCGTTTCCCTGCACCTGCTGCACACAAGGGGCTGGCGCAGGCAGCAGCAGCAGCCGTGGCTGCCATTGCCAGGCGTGGGACCAGGAGGGAGCGAGCAAGCAGAGCATCCCCGTGCAGAGGCACGTATTCCTCAGCAGCTCCCCAGGATCCTGCCGGCAAAGATGCGCTGCTGCCACATCTGATGCACCTCTCCCAGGAGAGCTTCTCGTAGTTTGAAGGCAATAAAACAAGCGAGAAGCCCACGAGAACATCAGACGGGGCTGGGTATACAAAAGACCTTTTGAAAGGAATCTGTTATGGATAGAGAGCCTTTTGGGCGAAGGGGCTGTTGTTTTTGCTTCTCGGTTGCAGAGATAAAGGGAGCCAGCAAGGAGTATCATATCCCGGAGGATTCTTCAGTGGCCTTTTTGGTATTGTTCTTCTCTTTCCCCTTGCACACCGTGAAGCGCTGACCTTTTCCTGTGGAATTGGAGTCTCTGCCACTCAACCCCCTGTTCCAGCTGGGAGGAAGAGGTCTTTCTCCCCCTCCATCTGTGCAGGCACTTCTGTTTGAATGGAAGATATATCTTTTTGCTGAAACTCTTTTGTTGTGACATTGCATAATAGACAGTTGTCTCGCCGCAGGAAATAAAAGAAACGAAAGGAAATAGAGAGACGGAAGGAAATTGTTCCCCAAAGCAAAATTGAAGCAGGGAAGAGAACATTAAAATCACTTCAAACCCTACGCAACATCTAGAAGACCACAAATCTCCTAGCTCTGGAGGAAAATACACTATTATAAAAACTCCTCAGCAGTCAGTAACAATGAGCAGTCGTGGTGTTTCGTCTGGATGCAGCTGGTAAAGGAAAGCTTTGGAGGGACGTGGTGTCTCTGGCCTGTATGATGCCTGAAGACAGAAATGCTGGAGTCCGCAGCCCAGGTGCCTTAGCAGCAGCTCCTTTCATTCCTAAAACTACTTATAGGAGAATTAGGCGGTGTTTTAGTTTCCGTAAAGGTAGGTCCATTCTGTCGCTGTGTTCTGCTTTGCTAATGAAGCCATGGTTTCTGAGAAGTCAAGGAGGCTGTGTGTGCAGAGGCAGATGAGAGTACCAAAACAAAAGGCATTAAACAATGCAGATGCCAACATTCCACAAATGATTTATTTACTTCTTTGTTCATTTGTTTGTAGCTGGCCAGCTGATACTGTCTCCTCTGCATAATAGCCCATGAATGGGCTGCCTGGGTGAGGTGGCTCGAGACAAGATTGTTGCAGAGCCTCTGAGCAAAAATCAGTGAGAGCAGTGGGGGAATCAGACCTGTGATGCTCTGAGTTGCCTATTTGTCTGGCAGAACATCAGGGAAAAGAGTTCAGGTTTGCATTGTTTGTTTGTGTGGGAGGAGAAGGGAGAAGAGAGGGAGCAAAACAACTTGATAGATGTGCATCTGTGCAGAAGACTAAGTCCTTGGATTCAGCTGTCCTGTTGCAAGTGCTGCATTGCCTCTTCATTCTGCTGCTCTGCAGCCTGCATTTGCTTTTCCATCTGCTGCATAGAGATGTTTAAAGCCAGTTTTCTTCTGCATTGCATGTACTCCTGTTGAAGCAGAGCATGGCAGTACTAGGGGGAGGAGGGCAAAGAGGGGGCTGGCTTTCAAAATATGTCAGCTGGAAGCGCTGGAAGGGAAACACATCTGAGAAAGATATATGACAAGCGATGATAAGGTGCCACAGTGCTTGGGATGGGTGGGGAGAAACTACCTCTATGATGAGGACAAAAACTTTGTGTGGGGGAAGAGGAGGATATTGGTGCTGCCTCAAAAACTATGCTGGACAGAGAAAGCCAAGTGAAAGGGCTGAATTGTAATATTGTTCTGAAGTGTGAGAAATGATCTTCCACAGGGCTTCTACAAATACAGTCATCTTCTGCTCCTCCCTAAACTGTTCCTCCATGCTGCCATTTGTCCTTTTGCAAGACCATGCAGCTCATCGCTCACAAGACTCAGTCGTGATGTAGTGGCGTCATTGCTTTTGAGGGGTATGCGTGCAGGCAGTCAGGGGTGATGCCTTGAAATGGGGGATCACAACCAGTGAGGGACTCACTGCAGAGCTACAGCAGAGATCAGCTATCACCTGCAGCTGAGACAGCATTGAAAGCTGTTTGCCCCCTGTACCACCCCCACCCCCCCAAGGCCAGCATTTCCCTTCAGTGCTGGAGTTCAGTCCTTCTGGAGACTGGCCAGGGGAACGTGAATGTGTCTGTATGAAGTGTGCTAGTGCATTTCAAGGTGTCGGTGTGAATTAGAGCTGTCTGTGCCCCGTTTATATATTTAACTATTTGAGAAATGTTTGGAAGTTGAATAAAGGATTAACTGATAATTTTGCAGACAGCTGCCTTTGTGCCTGGGGTGCAGCCTTAGCTGCTCCAAGAAGAGCTTCGGCTGTTGATTCTTTCCCTGTATGTTCTGACACAGAAACTCTTCATGTCTAGAACTCCAAGTGAAGCCACAGCACTTGAGGTAGAGGACAGAATGATGGAGGCCATGCTGCTAATTTGCTTTCCTCCACATACCATTTGTTTCAGTTGCCGCCTTATACACGTTTTCTGTGAAAAGCGTTGTCACGAGGCCAGATCAGAGCTGCAGAACGCTGGGTGCGCATGTTTAACTAGGTCCATGTCCCACTGAAGTCAACAGAAAGATGTACATTAACTGGACTTTCAGTCAAGCCTTTACTATTGGTTGCGCAGGCAAATTAGGCTAACTACACTTGCTTGGAATTGGCATACCAAATTCTTATAACTTCATTTGCAGATTGTACACCTAAGTATAAAAAAAAGGCAAAACTAGCCTTCTGCAAAGCAGATCAGTTAGGTCTAAGCTGTGCAACATGATGCAGAAAATAAAATTAGCAGGGAAAACCGTTGGCTAGTCATTGGAAGAACTACAAGGGAATTACGACATTGTATGTTTAGGCACAGGTACATCATCATCTTCACCGATGATACACGGTGTAGAACCCTTCCTGGAAATCCAGATCAAAGCTGCGTTGTGAAAAATTAAATGTCAGACCTACTTAGAAGTCATGTCGTAGGAGAAGTCAGTGCTCAGAATGCAGCATCTCAACAGAGACAGAGTCAAGTGTCATTAAAATCTAATTTAGAGAAGATGCTCTCTGTTTAAGTACCACTGCAGGAACCTCCTGAGAGCTCATGCAGGGTAAGTGGAGAAAGGAATAACTGAGGGTAAGTGCTGGCATGCAGTGGTGAGAACATTTAATAACACAGTGAATTTGGATGATCAGAGTTTTGGAGGAGGAGATGGCATTGGCCACAGCCAGAGAGATGGTGCAGGCCCTGGTGTGATCGACTGTGATAAATTCCTGGTGATGTTTTTAAAATTGCCTTCCTCCCTTTCCAGCCTGTAGCTAGTTCTGCCCTTATTTCAGAGTTGTTTTTTCTAAGCAGTAACCTCTAGTGTCCAGCTGTGTTAAACTCCGGGGCAGGAGTTTATCTTACCTTATCTACTGCTGGCATCACAATGACTGTGCAGTAGAAGGCTTGAAGGAAAGAAAATGAGTCAGGCGGGAAGAAAATTCTGCCACCGCTATTTTTGGTGGGATTTTTCCTTTCCTGTACATTACAAAATTCTGTAGAGAAGAAGAAAATACTCCCTGCCTTTGATCTGCTGAAAACAGCACTTACTGCTGGGGAACACTGGAGCAGAAAGCTGATAAGAAATAATAATGTAAAACTCCATATTGAGTGTTATGGGGCCATGACAGCCACTTCTTTGTGTTATTCCAGGACCTTTGTTCCCAGCCCTGCTGTTGAAAGCCATTCGGCTGATCTGTTATTTTCACTGTCAATGAATTACTGATGTAGAATTGAGAGCTGCTTAAAATTCTCATCCAGATCCTAAGCTGAGATCAATTCCTTTGACCTTAACTGACCCTTTCTGATCAGTACAGCCCATAAATTCAGAAATTGTTTTGGAAGGGTGGAGATCCTCTGCTGCACATTGAGAGAACACACGTACAGGCGTGGGCCCTCTGGTAAAAGCATCAGCCCTCTGTGCTTTATGCTGTCTGCAAATTATCCTCTGAATTGCTGAGGGGTGGCTTGGGAAAGGCAGACATCTTCTGGCTCACTGTGTGTGCTGTGGTAGAGCTAGAGCAGCACGTGGGCTTTTTCAAGCTATTCCTTATAGAGCAAGGAGACAGAACTGCTGCCTAGATCTTTCTCCTTTTTTCTTACTGAATCAGAAACTTGGAGTCAATAGACTTGAGATGTGACCCCTGCCTGTGTTCAGTAGCTAAGGAAATTATTGACTAATAGCATTCTTAGATTTTAAAAACATACCCTAACTCTGAATATGTACCATTGAAAATATCACGGTGCTTTCACAGCTCTTGAGTAGACATACGCAGAATTCGGATATAGCACTGTAGTGTCTTTCATAAGGTTTCTGGGTATCTGTTAGGCTTTGAAATCCAGTTTCTCAAAATGTTTACAAAACTTCTGCCGCGGGAATGTTCTAGTTAATGAATAACTGCTTGGCATGCCCTTTACTAGCATGTGATTTTCCTCTTTTGATGTTATGCGTGTCTTGGCTTAATTGGATATAGCTTTAAAGACCTACAAGAGCCTCTCTGAAAAAGTACTTCTGCTGATTAAATCTAATGACTGGTCAGAATTGGAATCCTGTACATTACCCTGCCTTCCACCAGCTGTGGGGAAGCCAAGCTGCTGCCATTCTGAATCTCAAGGTTTCTTGTCGGTTTTGTTTGTTTGTTTCCCTCTGGTACCCTATCCCAAGGATAAACCAAACCACACATCAGCACTTGTGCATCTCTGTGTTTCTGAATTTTGGAGAAATTGAGATTTAGGAGGAGAACTTGGGTTTGGATTACCACGAGTTATGAGGACTGTCTTTTATTTCCTTCTCCACAGAGGTGTTCTTGTTTAGTTACTGTAGTGGAAATTTACTTTTAAAAAACAGCATGTGAAATTATCTCTGTGATTTTGGTTATGTTGTAGTCTCCATAACTTGGACTGTCTTTTCCTTGCTTCTCTATAAAGGAGATGCTAGTAGTTACCAGGTATAGCTGGTAGCATTCACCGTTGTCCGCCTCTGCCAGCTACTAAAGTAACTGTACGTTTGCAATGACAATTCTTCACAGCATTGCCTTTGCCTCATAATAGTCAATGTGTTAGTCTTCATAAACTGTTAGTCTGCAGTATATCTGTAGTCATTAGTTGCAACGTAAGAGGGGATAAAAGCGTTAGGAAGGGACAGTGGAAGAAGGTGCACCTTACAGGGCAATGATCATGGCTTTTATTCCAAAACAGTGAAAAACCCAACAGACACCAGAAAGATGATGAACAAGGTAAAAGTTATGACAACATGATGTGGAAGCAGAGTTGTCATGTTTCTGCCACTTCTGCCCCTGGCAACAGAGTACTTTTTCCATAAGGCATCAGCAAGTCTGTAACTTCAATATTTATGCAGGCTTATCATGACTGATTCCTTTCATGGCCAAGTGCTGCCTGGTGTTCTGCGTTTGTTAGGTGAAGGAAATACTTCCTTTGTAGAAGTTCAGCCTCGTCTTTGAAACCGAACCAAGCCTGCCTGAGATGAATTCCAAAGCCAAACATATTGGAGAATGCAGAGTGTAGTAAATGGTGACTTCAGAAGCGCTTTAAGGTGTGATGTGGTGATTTTTCTGTGAGACTTAGGTCTTAAATTTAGGTTATTACATGGTTGTCAGAATTACCACGCTAGCTATCAGCTTCCCAAAGCTGAATGTGGAGATCCTCATGCCTGTGCGGTGGATATGGATATCACCATTCATATAGATGGGGAGCCAAGTCCCTGAGGCTTTATCTGACACGTGAGGATGGTCGGGCATACACCTACTCCTCTGGCCGTGAAGTATATTAGTGGCCAGACTCGATGCAACTGTGTTCTGAGGATTGTGTAGGATCTGTATCCAATCTGTCAAGTCTGAGACAACTGCTGTAGTTATTCTGTCTCTCTTTCAGGCATTCCTAGTTAAGTGTATTTTAAGTGTCTCGATAAAAGTCCCTTAATTTACAATGTACCTTATTGCAGTTAGTAGTAGAAACAATTTAATCTTTACACTTAAAGAACCAGAACTGGGAAATTTTAGGCTCCAATTTGGATTAATTTTTTTTTTTCTTGACACTGGTTACTTTTCCATCATACCAGTTTTTATTTTTCCTCAGATACAGGGTTTTTTAAGGTTTTCTTCATTCAGTACCTGTGATTTGCTGCTACAATACAAAACGAAGTTTGTCATATCCATTTTATATATATATAAAAACCTATTTATATGGGTTTTTGCTCTCACTGTGCAAAAAAAGTTATTCTGATTTTATTCGTTATCTGTTAGACATACTTTGAAAGCGAATTCTAAAATGAAGGGAAAAAAAAAAAAGGCAGCATCCCAAAAAATGTGTTAATAGAAAGCGATGTGTTTTGACAGCAGCGTCATTACTAATAGAAGTTTCAAAGCAGTCTGGTAGGTTTGAGAACTTACGCTTTCCTCTGCAAATGTAAGCTGAAATATGCACATTACTGATTAAAGAATGTTAGCATGGACAGAAGAAAGTATAGCCAATAGGACAAAGCCTATTCATACTAATTGTACTGGCAGTAGGCATGAGTTGTAATTGTACATTATATAACTGGAATATCCTACCTTATATTGATTAATTTTATTTGAAAAGAGACAAAACCTCTTGTGTTTAAAACCAAGAGATCTCATGGGCTCTTGAAGGGAAGCTCAGGCTGTATGTTCCTAGGACAAACTGAAGTGGGACAGCCAAGTCCTACACCTAAGAAGGAGTAACCCCAGGGAAACCTGGGTGCCCTGGGAGACAATAAGCTGGACACAAGCCAGCAGTGGATCTGGCTGCAAGGAAGGTTTGACAGCAATCTGGGCAGTATCAGCAGGAGCAGAGACAGCAGAGGAAGGGAAGTGATCAATGCCCTCTGCTCAGCATTTTTAAGACCATATTCCAAATATTGTGTCCATTGAAAAAAAAGCAGGGAGGCAGAGAGATAAAACTGGAGGGAGTTGAGCAAAGGGCCACCAAGACGCTTGGGAGCTAGAACACACGCCCTTTGAGGAGAGGCAGAGGAAGTGGGGCTTGTTCAGCCAGGAAAAGGGACAATTTTGAGGGCACTGAACAGCAGGCTTCTTGAATATTAAGAAGGACTTTGAAATCCTCAAATTCCCTTAATGACACAGATTCCTTAACTGACTTTCAGTGGACCTTCCTCCTTAATTCCACTACTTTCAGAAGGAGGATCTAGAAAACGGAGGGACTTGAGGATTTCCTCCATGATGACCAGCAGCAACCATTAACTCAGACAAATACAAGAAACCTGAATTCATTTAATACTCCTGCCATCCCCACAGGCAGCTTGCAGGAGGTTGGGAAGGTATATAAGAATTAAGAAAACATAATTTAACTCCTCTGCCAGTATGAAGAGGCTGAACTTTGAGGACACTGAATATTCCACATCAGTCAGTATTCTTCTAAGCTTGACTCACCCTGAAATTTCAAAAATTCCTTCTTTAATTGCTAATTGTTGGGGTTTGGGTTTTGTACAACATGGAAAACAGTGAGCTAATAAAGAGTGACTGTGTGATGTTCAGTCCCCTTACCTACTGCTGGTTTTGGCATCCACAAGTGTGGGTACCGTGGAAATCACAAAATATGCTGCTCTGCATCTCAGAATACTGTCTGGATGTCTTAGCTGGACACCAGTTACTCTCTCCAGGTATTTCCTGTGCTACAGTAAAAATAATTGCACTTAAATACAAACCCCAGACCTTCAGTATGGGCAACTGACAGCTTGCTACTGGCTTGCCATAACATCCTGGAGCATATGCGAGACAACTGAGGTGTGAGTTATCTTTTGTTGGAGGAAAAATGTACACGTTGAAGGTTACCCTGAAGGATGCTTCAATCTGAATGCTACCTTAGCTTGTGTAGTTGTTCATGTAATTGTAATTTACGAGTGAATAAAGTTTTTGGGCCAAAAGCAAAAGCTGACAAGCTCAACCTTGGTCTTTCTTTAGAAAAAGCAAACCAAAACATCTCTGTTATCCTTGTTGAATATTTTTAAACCAGTAGGAACTGTGTGCTCAGTGAAGGACATAATTTGATTTATTGCTTTTTTCCACCCACCCCCCCACTTTATAGTGTACGTGGTTGGAAATGGAGCCTTCCAAGCATAGGCAGTTATTTGGTCTTTAGTTTCTGATCATAACTGCCTTAGAACTGTTCATTGTCTTGCTATATATAGAAATTAAATTGCCTCGCTTCAGCCCCAATACTACTCAACAAATGGTGGTTTCAAGAGATAGCTTCCATCACAGATGACATGCCTGAACATTATTGTGATGCTGTCTATAATGGCTGGCTCTGCAGTTTGAAAGGGAGAGGCAAAATAAGTTATCAACGGTAGCTGCCTTTCCAGTGGTAGCGATGATGTGCTCAGATCAGGGTTGAAGTTAATTCTGTCAAAAAACCTCCATGTTCTTCTGAGGTTAAGTACGAGTGCAGGTTTCCTGCAGTTCGTCTGACATATTTCACCTTTCATGTCAGGATCTTTCTTCATATACAAAATTCATTGTTGCTAAAGCAGACAGTGATAATGCAATTGGTAGGAATGGTCTTTGTTTATGTGGGAAAACTTAATTAATAATTTGGCTTAGTAGGAACAAAATCCTGAGTTATATTTATAAATCTTTTGCCTTCCATGTGTAAAGGTAATGTTTATATGCCATTGAAACTGATACAGGAACTACTTAATTTTTTTTTATAGACAACTAAGCATGAACCAAAGAAGATGGAGTTGTGTATCTCTTTTGAATCAGAAGTTTTGTGACAGAAAATCCTCTTTGTATTATTTCTGTGTTTTTTGTGCTTATGGTCTGAAAAATTATTTATAGTATTTTATCTTAAATAATGTTTTGGAGCATTGTTGTAAAATATGTCAGCATTGTATTTCCACAAGAGTATCTAAGGTGAAATGGAGCATTTTATCCTTAAGGAGTAGGTTAACAGTTCATGCATTTAAATGACCTGTAAATTGCATGGGTTGTAATAGAAGACAGGGGCTCCTCAAATGTTTTTATGAATCTCAACCAAGTCACATCTCTCTTTTTCATACAGGTATTTTTGGCCAGAAGCTGGAAGATACTGTCCGATACGAAAAGCGATATGGGAACCGCCTGGCTCCTATGCTGGTGGAACAGTGCGTCGATTTTATCCGACAGCGGGGGTTAAAGGAAGAAGGCCTTTTTCGACTGCCTGGACAGGCTAATCTTGTCAAGGAGTTACAGGATGCGTTTGACTGTGGAGAGAAGCCTTCTTTTGACAGGTAAAATCCCCCAGCTGTCCCCCACTCTCTGAAGCCTAGACAGGGCACAATCTGTTCTACTGGCTGACCCACAGTATAGATCTGCTGTACTGACTGACCCACGGTGCTGTAAAACATGTGGCAGCAACAGACAGAATGACATGTTTTTGCAGGTTTTTCTATATGTTTCCTATTATCACTCTAAAACGTCTTCCTTTTTTTTTTTTCCTGACTTTGATGTCTGATTTCAAAGCACTTCTGGAGAATTTCCATTTGTGAAAAACTGGTTAGGAAAAGTATTGCTAATGGTTTGGCTTAATCAAAAATATCTGAATTGCCTTGATCTTAGTATCATTTGAAATACAGTGGTGATGCTGGCATTTAGTCAGTTCCACAAAGGAAGAATTTCTCTTATTGCCAATTTCAGTATGTTCTGTTACCTATAAAACTGACTGGAAGGGAAGTCTACTTTTATGTATTCCTTTATAATTTTGGGCCTTTGGTCTTAAAATAAAAGTCACTGTGACCATAATAACAAACCTACACGGTTTTGAGGATCCAGGTCCAATTTGTATTCCAAGATTTATACAGTTTTGCAAAGCTAATGAGAATTTTCTGGGCCAACGAAGAACCCAGTCCTGTTCACACAGCTGTGTATGACTTCAGTCTTTTGTAAGATTAATTTTTTTGTGCAAGTTCAGCTCTCCTCCTATAAGCATTGATAGCAGTAGTCCACATATTCAGTGTGCAATCAGAGAACCAGTGGATTATGAATGCTACATATCCTTTTTAACTCTGATCAAAATTAATACGATGGTAATGAAATTCCAATTCAAAAGGCTGTTAAACAGTGGCTGTCCTCAGTGTGTGCCCTAAGTGACATCTGTAACACACCTCCAAAATGGAATTGGGATATTTCACTCCAGTTGAGGGTCTAACGTGAATTAGGAGGAAGAGGCAGCTTACATTTATTTTGTGGGACCTTTGACTGATAGCTATGCAAGTAACAGGAAGAAAAACATAGCTTGATCTTTTAGTGCAAAAACATGCCATGATATGAACCTGATTGCTTGAAATCATTTACATCCCTCCCTTCCCTATTCCTATGAAGTGGTCACATTTGTTATGCATGAAGGTATGTGTATCACAGATGCACAGAAGGCAGACATCTGTAATGCTGTTTTATCTCCAACAGTTTCTCAGTCCTGACCCTCACTTTAAGAAATGTCAAGGATTTTTAATGCTCTGGAAAAGAAAAGTGAATTGTCTTCCTATGAGGTTTATTAGTTCCTCATCAGAAGGTGAGAGTTAGGATAATTGACCAGAAAATAGCTTTAAGGAGGCAGACAACTGTGGGAAGTGACAGTGTTAGCTGATAAATATTTGTAGCATACTCACTGCCTATTCAAATACTGTGTAACTTATTTAAAAATGGTCAAAACCCATCCATTGGGTACATTTTCCTTACTTGGACATTAAGATAAATATTATTGGTCATGTTTCTGGCACAACCTCTACCTACTTGTATTCAAGTAGGCAAATGGCAGAAACAAAACATTATTTTTTCAGTGCCTGTAAGCAGAATAATTGTGGAAGAAATGCTTAAGAAAACAAGCCACCCCTAAATTGCAGGAAGATGATGTACTGAACACCCCACTGCGAGGTACAGCTTGAAAAAGGTGCACAAGTTCCGTCTATCCAAAACAAATGAGACCAGGACTCAGCCGCATAAATTAGGTTTTTTGCAAGGTTATCTAGCAACATCTGTAGCACACATGAGCCCCAGGAACAAGCATGCTAGCTGAGCTTTAGCAGATGAAATGAAGACGAGATTTTACATGCTGCTGCTGTGAAGAAGGCACATAATCTCTACTATAGCAATTAGAAACATCAGCAGGAGTTGCCTATAAATCGCTGGTCCTGCAGTTCTATTTCTAAAGCTGAGAATTTATAGAACACTGACCTTGTATGTTTGCATCTCTCATTGTGATAGGTACTTTTTCTGTTTACTTTTTCACATTTGAGTTTGGAGAGGTGTGATTTAGGTGTAGCAATGGCCCAGGAGTTAGGCAGACATAAATTCTGTTCTGATCTCTGCCATTGTTTCCACTGGGCATCTACTTTTTTTCCTCCAACCTTTTGTTCCATTTGTAAACTTTTGAGGTGAAGTTCATTTCACAGTGTCTATAGAGTGCCTGTGTGATGATCTTGTTTTGGGGTAACTTTTCTTTTCATGAACTGCAGCATGGTCTCCAGGTTTGATGCAACCTGTTTGGCAAGTTGAGCTCTTGGAGAGAAGTGGCCACAATATGAAAAGTTGCTGTAGAGAAAAGAAAAACATACATACGTTAGGGGTCCATGCTTACTTTTGCTCATGAACCTCCAGATTCACTGTCTTTGATCTGTAATTATATGTCATTATTAGTCAAAAGTCCAGTAGTGCAAAATCTACCTAGGTTCTGTTTATTAATTTACATTTTGCCATTCTCATACATCAATAATAATAAAGATTTTTGCAGTTAGAGATGAGCTGATGGTTTTGTTCATGGGGCACGAAGCACAATGGAATCCAGGTCATGCTTCTGTAGCAGTGCCGGATCACTGGCTCTGACTGGGAGAAAGACTAACTGCTGTCATCAGTGTTGGAACTAATACAAAGAGCTGATGTTTGAGGAGTTTGCCATTTTTCATACTGACATTTTTTTCTGTGTATAAGTGCACATAAGTCAAACAAAGACTTTAGGACAAGTGAAGATGCTTTGACATGTGTGTGTAGGCTTGTGTATATGTTTGTGTGAGAAACTATGATTAAATAATCCTTCTCTTCATGTTTTCAGTAAAATATGTAACTTGTAGAATTAAAAGCAAAAACAAAGGTAAGATTGTACAGCCATGATAAGTACTCCTTTGAAATGTCATGTCTGTTTTAAGATGGTTGCACCAGGTTAAAACACCTTGCAGCCATTGGGAGATGGAGTTCAAAGGCACAGATCTGCCCTTCTGCCCAGAGTTCAGCAGTTCTGTGGAGACCCTGCCCTTCTCCCCTTTTGCGTTCCTATCCACACCCCTTTGGCAAAGAAGACCAGAGAACGAATGCAGCAGAACAAACGTGGCACATTTGAAAGAAGTAAAATAGCTTTCTCAAAAGAAAATGCAGCCATGTTTTGAAACAAAAAACACGTTTGATAAACGGTAGCTCTCACAGGAATTAGCAGCTGGATGTTCCGATACTGAAGTCTGTTACAAAAATGCAGAGTGAATCCAGGACAAGTCAGTGGCAAAAAACCTTCATGTATTAATTTGGTCTTTATCTTATAGTTGGATAAGATATTGGTAAAGAATCACGACCTATGTGTATGAGAATGGAACCAGTATTTGAAATTTCTCAAACTCACAGGATGAGAAGACCCAGTATCTGATCTGAAACATCCAACATCCCAGCCCCTCTGGTACAAAAACTAGAACATCAGCATTTCTCGCAGTTTTGGAAAGGGGAGGTACAGCTGCTAAAACTGAAAACTGCTGAGGCCTTTGGAAAAAAAAAAAAAAACAACTGAAAATTGTATGTCAGTTTAAAAACAAAGATCAATAAATACCTCACGCCCTCTGTATGTATCTGTACTTATTGTGAAATCTGCTTTAAGGAACTGACAGTGCAATTAGGCAATCTCTCATGCTTGTAACTATTTGAAATATACTTGGCATTTCCAGTACAGCTCCACCTCTGTGTAAAATTGTCTCCCTCCGGGGAATCTATTTTGCTTGTCCTTGGGGTATTTGCTTCTCTCTGCTTGTGTGGCTTCTATTTTAAATTTAAAGTCCCTCAGCTCCTTTACAAATCATACATCTGTAATGATACAAAGTGGATTGTGACTATTTGTTCTGTAAAATTAGCATAGCGAATATGGGACTGCATAAGGACAATAAAATAAGGGTTTGTTCTACACTTTTTACCTAGAAGGGGTACAAAATTGGATTTTTCTTTTTATATTGCCGCTTTTCATCTACTGTTCATCACAATTACTACCAGATGACATGAGAGCTAAGATTGCTCAGGGAGTAAAAAATATTTGAAATGTCACTGAAACAAATATTAATACTTAAGTGATTGATCGATGTATTTGGCTTGGATTTGCATAACTACTATTACTGATGTGTATAGTCCAGTAGTTCAGAAGAGTGTAAAGTTCCATAGCTCACCTGCCTGCCTTTGTGTGTATGCACAAGAGAGAAGGAAAGTACATAAATGCATATTTAGCAAAACAAAACCCCTATCATATTCTCTCATGGATATGAATTCCTCTAAGGAAGAATGCAGTACATTATAGGACAAAACATTACTTACTGCTTTAGTCACCGTTGCAGTCAGTTGAGAAAAGGGTATGTAAGTGGCAGTATGTGATAGCTGGCAAAAGCTAACTATTAATTACTGGAGCCAAATAATCCAGAACTGGTATGTTCCTCTGCATTTAGTCACTGGGATTGTTGAAGCAAAATAAGACAATGACGAGGATGGTACTAATGTAATATCCTCAAGGTGAGAAGGACCACTTGCACAATTCTTATTCTCCAGAGACAAAGAATGTTTTAAAATCTTGGTGAATGCAAAAAATGGGACCTGTCTCAGTGGGGCTGCAGTCTGCACTGGCACTATACAGGCTGCAACTAGACATTGACCTGGAAATGACTGCTTATTAAAATTGTTCTTTTATTTTCCAAATACGAGCCTGTACGTAAGAATATCTGTGTTTAGAAGCAGATAGTTCCCCACAAGGAAAGAGCTTTATTCCCTTCCTAGTGGGAAAGTGCAGTAATCCCTAAACAAAACATTTTTATGTGAAATGAAATCTTTACTATGAAGCTGCTTCCTGCCAAACACAAATGGCCTTAGGCCTGTGAAAATTCCTGTTCGTTTCTGCATGTTCCAGGCTTCCTTCCCCGATCCTCACAATCTGCTCATGAGCTATGTCTCTGGAGCCACTTCCACGTCCTTCCTAATTCCAGCCCTCTTTCTAACTAGCTAGCAGAAATAACCTCTGCATATGGCACAACTTAAAGACCTAGTCTAGCAATTATATACACGTTAGGAGACACATTTCTAGCATGATGCAAGGGTCATTAAATCAGTTTAATTGGTGTCCTGCTGTAAGAGAGTGTGGTTTTAGTTATTGGCACTGAATGAACATTTGTAGTTGCTTCGTGTGTATTTCCTTTTCAGAAATGGAGCTGGTATGTCAGCTGTGATTTAAAAAAAAAAAAAAAAAAAAGGCAGCCATGAGCCATGTATTTCACTTGCCAGTGACAAATGACTTCTTATGGCCATGGTCACCTTTAAGAAAGGATGACATTTTGTTACTATGTGGAAGGTCTGAGAGTGTGCTTTTTAAAGCATCCTTAGTTAGGATTGCAAGATTTATGGCTTTCTTTTCCAACAAACAAGAACAGGTTGCTTATTTGTGGTGTTTTTCCATGTTTTATGTATACTTGCAATACCTGCAAAATCTTGCAGAAACTTAACAGCCTTTCTGAACAACCTATCAAATGATAAAATCATTTAGCAGCATATTCACTGGAGCTGGTTGATTTTTTTCCCATTGGGAACCTATCTGTTTCTTAGGCCTTTGCCCACCTTACCTGAAAGCACTTGTGTCTCTCTTTAAGGAACTATATTTTTCTAAGTAATTTTTAATGTCCTTCCATAGAGTTTGTCTTTTCATTTGTCTGTCCTAAATTGCTGTCTTCATTGCTGCTTTTAAAGTGTCACTCTCTAACCTAAATGAATTGGCTGCTGTTATAATTACTGAAGTGGATGTCTAACTTGGAAATGGAGTCTGTCAATCTTCAGTATTCCTTGCAGTGCTTACTCCCCTAAACAGGAAAATAAGAATTGAGATCAGTGTTAACTTAAAGTAGAGCCAGGCTCTTGCGGCAGGAAGGAGAGGAGGACAGACAGCTCAGGGCTTAAAATGGTAAATGCTTTCATATATGTTTCACAAGTTGTAGGCAAAATTTCAGCTGGTACCTAGATTAAGCTTGTACCTGATATGTGATATATAGGAAAATTATATTGAGAGTAATGCTTTGAAGGGGGACAAAAAAATCACATAGGACATTCAACCAGTTATGTATGCATTTCACTTGACCTTTGAATTTCTGGACCAAAGCCTAACTCCCAAAATCAGTTGAACCACTCCTAATTCACCGTAACATTATTGAGCACAGGCTTTGCCCTTCTAGCCTCTGGGTACTGGCTTCTCAGCAGTAACAATGCTCTGGTTCTCTGTATATGTAGTTATGCACATTTGTAATATTCCCTTCATGTTGCTTACTCAGTGTTTCATCATTGGTTTATCATGGGCTCTAGCATCTCACATAAGCTGTCTGCAGACTGGCAGCAAAGGTACACACTGGACAGCCAGTCCGGAACTCATCCTCCCATGTCAGGAAAACATCTATACTGATCTGAGCTGCTCTACAGACCTGAATGCAGCTAACTAAGCGGGGACACAGTCAGCAGATGTTGTGGTGGGTACAGGATATGTTGGTGAGGGAGACTCTCTGTGTCCAGGATTGTGATCTTTGACACATCTGAGATGATGGAACTGTAATTCTAGTAATTCCGGGAGGTACTGATACACAAACTGTTTGAACTGTACTGTTCTCGTTTATTTTAATACCAAAACTCCTAAATTGAATTACAGTCTCACAGCTTGTTGTTCCCTACTGTTTGTTCTTTATGCAAACTGTTTATGTGTCATCATGATCTAGAGCTATTTTTGGCACAGCATTAATCTTTTTGTAATGTGACCTTGCCCCGTTAACATTTCCTCTCTGAGAGTTTATGAGGAGCTTGTTGGCTTTGTGCTCTGAAGCGCTGACTCCAGCTCTCTGAAGATGCTGTCTGCTTGTCCAAGTGCGAGGGTTATGCGTGGATTTCTGGTGACCTGCTGGGCTTCAGTAATTCTTGTTTGTGGTAGAGAGGGTGAAAAACTCCAGGCGGTGTAATCGGTCTGACAGCCACTTCCACAGCGTCTGTGGTATCACAAAGGAAAGTGCTGTCAAAACAGCAATGCCATGAGGGATATTAATGACAAAGTTCAGATGAATGGGGCTTTGAATATGCGTAGTCTGATGACTAAGGAGAGGCTCTGGAGAGGCTGTGGTGCATTTGCATTTGTAATGCCTTTGCATAGACAGTGGTGGAGTGGGGGATGCTCCCTTGGAAACATATCAACAGTAAAGTAGTATTAATGTTTTAGTGAGGTACATAATCTTTCTCAGACTTTCCAGCATGACACGCCAAAATAGACCGTTTCTCAGCTTGCTGGTGCTTTTTGTGTTGCATTCAATTTTCTGCATTGTGCTTTGTCATTCCCATTTCAAGCTTGTAATTATTCATTGTGTACTTGGAGAAAGTCTGCCAAAATTAATGAGGGCTGTTCCAATTTAGATAACAGAGGATTTTCTTCTAGAATTGACATACTCTGTTTTAGTACTTGTTAATGAATACTTTAATCCTGTTAATTATGAATATATAATCATGGAACACTTTGATATTACACTGTCAGATAGCAAAAGAAATACCAAGATAGGTATAATCATTAAGTTTCTGTAGCTGTAATGGTCCTAGAATATAAGCAAGGCCAGGTTTGAAGGGAGAAATACTGCCGTGTCTTAAACTGATCAGTTGCAGCTGGAAAAAGTCCAGGAGCAAAAGATCCTCTACAGGCCCTGGAAAGATCCACATCGTACAAACAACACGAATGTCCTCAAGGCAGATATATAAATGCTGTTGGTTGACTTAGACTGTGGATAGAACACTGCAGACTGGAAAGGGAAATAAGTGCTCCCAATCCTCAAGAGAGCTTGCAGTTCAGCACTCCTTTGAAACTCACAGCTGTCTTCTGTGGCTGAAATGCGCTTAATGGTATTTGTGGATTGAAACACCTAAAATACAGATGGATTAAAAGTGAAGTCTGCCATTTTAAAGTTTTTGTCTGTATTTTAAAAGAAAAGGTGAAAAAAATAATACTAGACTGCAAGGTCTAAACAGGTCTCAGATTATATGAAACACTCTTTTAGTTACATTATTATAAAAATATTGGTATTTGTATATCAATATTTACATTGAAAGAAGAAAGTTTCTAGCTTTTGTGTAACTGTTGCAAAATAGAATTAAAAAATCCAATTCTTAAAGAGCTTTGCAGGCACTATGTATGTTTGTATGTATGTCAGTTTATGCTGCCAAAATCTGTATGGTAATTTCTGTATAGATAGATTAAGTCCTAAGCAGTGTTCCAGTACAGTTTAGGGAAAAAAAGGTAACAAAACAAATTTTCCAAAATCTTATTTTGCAATCCCACCATCTTGTGGCAGTCTGCAGTATTGCCTTAGCATTTGGTCAGCAGAAGCAAATTTTAGAAAAATATCACTTTTAAAAATTGCAAATGTGTCCCCGTCTACTAACTGGGACCTGGGTTTCTAACCCTAGCTCAGAAAGCACCTTTCTGTGGACTCATGTACAGCATGTACTTCAGGAGGAGGCTAGTTTGAGAACACAAGACTTTTTATTGTTTCCTTGCTCCTCAGCATCCTGCCTTCCTATTTCTCTCTCAGTTCTTTCTTGGTAGAGCCACAGTTTTTAGCACTCAACTAACTCGTTGCAGTGATAGTCTATCAGTACTTCACATTGAAAGGAGAAAGCATATAAATTCCATCAGTTTTCAGGGCTTTTGTCCCCTTCTTCAGCCTTTTTATCCTCCATCTGCTGTGCCCTCAAGGAGCAAGTATGCCACTTCACACCAAGGGAGTGGTGTAAAATTACTCCTATGTACTACATGAAGCGTGATCCTGGCAGTACAAAGAAGGGAAGATGATATTGCTTAACCCCCTCACTGGGAGACCTGTGTGCTAACTTTTAATTGTTCTTCAGTAATTTTGCTCACTCAACCTGTTTAAGTCTTGTATTTTGGAAAGGCCTTTCTAGTTCTATGGAGATATCTCTGGAAAGATGTGGTTCAGTTCTTCAGCAAGGCCTGGGGAGTTTCCTTGTTTAAATAATAAAAATAGTAATAATAAAATCTTCAGAAAGACCATCAGTGCTGAGCAATCAGTTAAATCCTCTGCAGATTGATGGCCTGTGCTCCCTTTCATGTAAGGCACTGTCCTAAGGCTGCCAGTTCACATCTGCTCTCTGTGGTTGCTGCTTTCTTTCAGAGTCTGACCGTCAAAAGTCTTGCCCTCTGTATTTGCTTTTTGCTTTCTTGATGGACCCACAACTTAGGAAACTGAAGATCTTTCTGTAAAATTTGCTTCTTGGATAAGGCTGAATAGTGGCAACTGCCTGGGCATGCATGCCATGGTTGTGCTCTAAAAACTAGCACTAATGGCAACAAGACATGTAAGCAACTACCTGAGAGATTATTGGAGTCTGGGTTTTAATCCCTCAGGTTGTGCAGTCTGTAGAGAGTTCTGTTAGCCAGGATGTAAAGAAAACCTTCAGTTCACTTAGTTTGCATCTGGATTGTGGATAGGTAGAAGGCAAAGGTTAGAGGCCGAATCTGTGCTAGCATTTGAAATCTCATAAAGTGATACATATCTAGTGTCATGTATAGTACTGCTCTTTACATACGTTATATATGCATCTGAGGAGCAGGGCAGGGTAAACACAGGATTCCCGGTTTGGATCCAAGCCAGTCTACAAGTAGAGGGTTGCAATCAAGGGATCAGAATTTGAACCTTCCTTAAAAAGGTGGATTTACATTAGTGCTTTGTTTATAGAGTTTCTCTAGAAAATGTTTTCTGGATTTTCAGCTGCGAATTATTAATGATTGAAATAGAAATGTTTTCTGGGAATTTATTTCAAGGAGGGTGGTGCTGGTTAACATTTAAATATATACAGTGCTTTATCATTTCTCTCCTTCTGTTTTGACTTAGATTGCTCATACCATACCACATTAATCTAAGGTTGTTCCCATCATTCTTGTTAAGATTTAACTTAGTAAAAGCCATTTTTGTTTTAACAGATCATTCCAAAATAATGATTAACATACCTCTAGCAAAGCTTAAGTGTGTCAAATACCAGTGGTTCCCTTTGAGAGACTGCAAGTTTAAAAAAATGTTCCAAGTGTGAAGTCTTTAAAGATAAAGAAAATACACAATAATGCACATTGTAGAAATGTCTCTGCATTTTCTGTTTCTTGTGAATGAAGTTAACATAATTTAGTATCTGGGTTTTTGATTTTTCAGAAGTCAGAGGGAAAGATCACAGCTTGCAGTACAACTCTTTATCTGAACCAGGGAAAGCATTTAGAACATTCCAGTAAGGATTTGAATAAAAGCCTCAGTAGCTAAACCCACAGATGGAGTCAGAAGTAACACAAGAGAGGTTTCTTCATGCTAATTTGTAATTTTTATCTGTTTCTATTTATTTCTTTTCATAGAAGTACTCCTAAGTTACCACAATGTAACTTTACACACGACAGAAACATTTAAGCAAGTTTTATTGCATACTCTGAACTTGTGATTTTGATCTTTCTCCTCATCTTCTTACTTTTAGTACGCCTGATAAACAGCATAGGCTCCTACTAGCTGTATCCAAAAAAGCCTTAACTTTCTGCAAATGTAATTATGAGAAAGCATATGTCATACCAGGTCTCTGACGGTCAGCCCTATAATGTTAGCTGTTGTGCTAGCACTCAGACATTTTCTAAGTTTGGTGACCTGCAATGCCTTAGCTTACTCAGTAGAGGATAGAGCTAGAACTCCTTTCCCATGGATTTACGGTTCTGTATGTAAACTATAGCCAAGTTTTTGGTGTAACAGTACAGCTAAAAGGCGCAGTAGTCATTTTGTGGGAGCCCATAGGAAACAGATGCATGCCAGGAAAAGAATTGTAATTCAGATGGGGAAGTTTCAACTAAACACCTGCACTATATATGGTCTCCTTTAAAACTTGCTTAATTAATACTGATACCAGAGGGGATGGTGATACAGTGGAATTGAGACATGCTGGGCATGTTTGGGGAGCTGTGTAAATATAATGCCTGGTTTCTGGCTCAGGTAAAAATGAAAAGCATCGGTTAGGATGGATTTTGCATACCTGATGTGAGATGCCTGTCAGTGAGAGCCAGGATCTTCTAATACCTGTGCCTGTAAATAGGGACTTACGTGTAATTATTTATAGTAATAAATCTGCAGAGTTAACAGACTCTTGCTTGCAGGTATCCTAAGTTTTTTATAGGACAAAAAAACCCCCAAAAAGCAGATTACAGATATGATCTATAAAGGTATATACTGTCGATGAGTAAAATCTGGGGTGACAATGGAAAAGTTAAGTGGCAGTTTTTAGCCTGTCAGTCTCGCAGTATTATCCTGGTTCACAGTAACGACTTCTCGTATTCCAACCCAACAGCAATACAGATGTGCATACAGTGGCATCACTGCTTAAGCTGTACCTAAGGGAACTCCCAGAACCAGTCATACCATATGCAAAATACGAAGATTTCCTTTCCTGTGCCAAAATGCTCAGCAAGGAGGAAGAAACGGTGAGTTGGCTACTTGAGTAAGATGAAATAAAGCACTGGCGTGTTATAACTTGTTCCGGTTTTGAGGAGGAGAGAAGCTGGTGATTACCTATCCAAATTTAAGATGTGCATCTATTAATTGAGACTGGTTTTATATGAAAATTGTTGCCATCTAGGTCATTTGAAAGTCTAAATAAAAGCGCATAGCATAACCTTAGCTGTATTTATTGATGTCACTGAATCCAGTTCAGGTAAACATCATTGTGGTCAATAGCTTCCATTTTGCATGGAAGAGACTTATATTTTCATGGATTATCATTCTGAACTGTAAAAGGAAGGGTCTTAGTAGTTGCTGTCCAACTCCTGCCATTAAATAAGGGGTCGTTTTCTTCTAAGTGTCAGGATGCCAACTTTTACTGACTTTTGATTGAAGGCCAAATGGATTCTATTCACTGCCTATCATTGAATCAGAAGGCCTCAAAAAGATGGAAGCGGGCCACTGGAAGTGGGCCACCTTGCAGACTCTTTTAAAACAACGTAACTCAGATGAGCAAAGTAAGAGTTCTGACTGATAATATGTGCCCTGCAGTGGCGTGGGCCTACTATATATTAGTCTGAAGATATAAGAATCTAAGTGTTTGTTTTTACATTGTTCTGTGTGCTATGGGCAATGAGGTCAACCCTGATACTTTCTTTTCAACATAAATACCAATAGGCTCATTCTGTTGATTTCAGTCTAGTCCCCTATCTTTCTAAGGTGGTTATTTCTGTTTAATTCCTTTTTCACATTTCAAATCCTGCTAGAACTGGAACCCCTCCTACATAATCTTCTAATTAATTAAGATGAGGAGGAGCCCTTCTTTTCTAACTGAGAGACCGCCTCCTTTCTGAGCCTTCAGTTGATGACTACCAACAGCACAGATAGTAGTTGTTCCTATCCGATGGAATGGCGGGGGAAGAAAGATCTGTGGCAAACTGTCTTCTATAGTCATCTCTTACATACACTGAAATCAGACAATCTTCACTGTCCTTTACAGCTTGCTACAAGGTGCAAATTTTTGTCAGCTGCTTGCAAAAGGTGGGAGTGGGCTTTTCAGCTGTTCTTTGGACAAGTTATGGCAGGGGATCCTCAGAGCTAAAGTTGCAGCTATTCGCTTTTGCATGTTGCCTGTGACTCTAACCATTGATAGCTCCAACGTAAAGCCACCTGACACCTCTGCAGTTTGTCATCATGCAGTTTATACTTGCAGTGATAGTAATTTTCCAATTAAATTTTTAGTCATTTTATATTGGCTTAGTCCAGAGTGTATTTAGGTAGTTCCTCCACAACTATGCCACAAAGCACTTTATTAAATTCATTTTGAAAGAGAGACTCAAATTACAGTGGCCTTTTGGTGCTGGAGTTGGTGCTGGCAGTTTGAAAAATCAGTACTATAGGTGATGAGCCACTTCAATCCTCTTTCTGGTGGCTTAGCAGTCCAGCTGTAAGGCTGCCTGACTAGATTTTCAGTTGATCTTTCCCCATGCAGAAGTTAAAGGTGCAGTCACTGTTAAGGGAGAGAGCTGTGCATCTTGTTTTCTTTCTTAGCACACAGCCAGCAAACTTGTGCACTATCATGGTCCATCCATCTTGATTTGCATTTGTTTTCATAGCATATTGTAATCAAAACCCCACTGATGCTGGCAAAGTACCAAAACCCTATACTGAAAAAGACTAAAGGCACTGGTTGGTAAGGAGCATAGCCAGGGTCTGTTTCCACAGGGCACAGAAATTTGTGTGTGATGCTCAGCTTGTGCCATTCCCAGGGTAGGCACAAACTGTTTATTGGTCTGAATCTAGTATGGAACAGAAGTGGGTAAAATACCCAAGTAGTTTGTCATATGAAAATACCAGCTAGAATCATAGAAGGCTAGAAGGGACCTCAAGGATCATCTGGTCCAACCTTTAATTAGTTCAAACCAGAACTGTTCCTGGAAGCCTCAGCCTTGTTATCAGCAGGAGGAGGAACGGAGCTGCTGGTCAAAAAAAGAAAGAGTGAAAGAGAAGGGAAGGACAGGATGAAACCAAGTTATTTATTTACTTGTTTATTTTTATCTAGAGCTAATCGTTGTTAGCCAAATATAGCTTTCCCCATCCAAAATGGGTTCTACAAGCTGTTCCTGATGGTAACCTGTATATGGCATTTAACGCTGCAATTTCAGTGATATGTTCATTGTCTTGTAATTGGAATTGCTGACATTTTTTTGAATCTCTGGTAAAATACTAAGGAACTGTGCCTCCTCACTCTTTTTTTTCTTAAACCACTTAAAGGGCCTGAAAGAACTGGTGAAGCAAGTGAAGAGCCTGCCAGCTGTCAATTATAATCTGCTGAAATATATCTGTAGGTAAGTGCTCTTGCAAGAGTATCACAGTGGTATTTATAACTGTGAGCTGACAGTCAAACCTGTCTGTGTATGTGCCCTGAAGGAAAAGCATTACTCACAGTCGGAGGACTGGTGAACTTAAGTGAATGCACTAAAAATACAGGTTTACTGCTTGACTAATTATTAATTTGATCTATGAAAGTGCACAGTTACGACTTTACTTTCATAAGCAGGCTGCACTCAGCAAGAAATGCAAGAAGGTAGAAATGAATATATTCTGTCTTCTTTATAGGACCCTGGTTTTCCCATTTCTAAATGCAGTTATTGGCCTTGGCTGTGCTCTCCTGAAGCACGGTATCCTTGAAAACTGCGTGTGTCTTGTAGTATAAAGAATAGTTTCGTGGCTACCTCTAAGATCTTAAAAAACACATCTTACACAGTTGCAATTTCTGAACTTACAGAAAGTTCCCAGCATTAAAAAAAAACATTTTAAAAAGAATATAAACTTCTTTTTTTTTTAAATTGACAGTTTGCATTTTGAGGTTATTTTATGAGCCAAGTAGTTGATTAATTATGCTGGAGAAAGTTACCATCTTCAACAGAGTTATCTTGTAGTCAGTCCAGATTGAGATTTAAATTTTGTTAGCAATGTATCATTTTGAAGAAAATCTGAAGTTGAGGAGAATAACCTTGAGCTTTCAAGATGTTCCATGAGGATTTGGAATCGAATACTTGAACTATGTTAAGAAATGATCACATGCTTTGACTTTTCTTTTTTTTTAATTTATTTTCTTTTTACATGTTCCTTAAAGTCCTGTTTCTTCCCCACAGATTCCTTGATGAAGTCCAGTCTTATTCAGGCATAAACAAAATGAGTGTGCAAAATCTGGCTACCGTTTTTGGCCCCAACATCCTTCGTCCCAAAGTGGAAGATCCTCTAACTATCATGGAGGGTGAGTTTACCGTACATAACTTGTAATAGAAAGAAGGAACGTCTTTAGGTTTATTAACAGTACATACCAGTCCATGAAGTATGTGCAGTAAGTTCCATATATCTGTTTTATAGACACAGAATTCTTCAACCTGAATGAATTTCTGGGTTAAATCTTGCAGGTTACTGTAAAAGTGACTGAAACGTGCAGCATTGCAAACAGACTTTGCATGAGATTGAGCTGCCCTGGCAACTTCACTAAAAATTTACTTTTTCTCTCAAAACTTGCTATGGCATGTTCGTATTCAGCACGTGTGGTTGGAGTGCAGTTAATATTTTACCTGCGGTTCTTAAGGATCAGAAAAAGTACTGGTTCACACTGCAGTGACTCATGTAGAACCCCCCCACAAAACAGTGGTATATTACATGTCTTCTTGCACAACAGTGATCAAATTGTCACCTGCATTCTATTATTTACAGCAATGTCCAGCTGTAGCATTTTTGCTGTGATTAAGACAAAAATATGTCCATGACAGTCTCCGCCTATAACTTCCTCCTGGGCTTAGTCTTTGTGACTTTAATTGTCAATAAAGTACATGATGCCTTTTCTCCCTCCAAATGCTTTTTTCTTAATATCACAGAATCACGGAATT
>VYXH01003285.1:16390-33936 GCA_013397275.1 Burhinus bistriatus | reverse complement strand
GAAAGAGGATAGGTTTAGATTACATACAAAGAAGATTTTTTTTAATAATGAGGGTGGTGAGACAGTGGAACAGGTTGCCTGGAGAAGTTGTGGGTGTCCTGTCATTGGAAGTGTTCAAGGTCAGGTTGGATGGGGCTTTGAGCAACCTGATCTAGCGGAAGATGTCCCTGCCAACAGCAGGAAGGTTGGAACTAGATGATCTTTAAAGGTCCCTTTTGGTCCCTTCCAACCCAAACCATTCTTATAGATATGAGCCAGGTGCTCCTGAGGTAAGAGGAGCTAACAGGGAAACACCAGTGAAATACCTCAAAGGAATTAAGAGGTGTTCCCCTAAGAAAGTGACACAGCCAACAGTCCAGCTGAAGTGCCTCTACACCAACGCACTCATCATGGGCAAAAAGCAGGAGGAGCTGGAAGCCACTGTACTGCTAGAAAGCTATGACCTAATTGCCATTACTGAAACTTGGTGGGACAAATCCCATGACTGGAGTGAGGCTACTGATGGCTACAGGCTGTTCAGAAGGGACAGGTGAGGAAGGAGGGGCGGAGGCATTGTTCTCTACATCAAGAAATGGATAAGGTATGAAAAGCAGTCTCTGAAGAACACTCATGAGCAGGTTGAAAGCTTATAGGTAAGAATTAGAGATCAACGCAACAAAGGGAACCTTGTGGTTGGTGTCTACTACAGCCTGCCTGATCAAGGGGAGCCAATTGACAAAGCCTTCTTACTCCAGCTACAGGAGGCATCATGCTTGCAGGCACTTGTCCTGCTGGGGGACTTCAACCACCCCAACATATGCTGGAAAAGTACCACAGCAATCTGTAGGCAATCCAAAAGACTCCTGGAGTGCATCAAGGATAGCTTCTTAAGCTAGGGAATAGACAGCCCTACCTGAGAGGATGCGATATTGTCCTGGGTTGGTGACAGATACTGGACCTGTTAGTCATCAACGCAAGTGAGCTAATAGCTCACGTCAAGATTGGAGGCAGCCTAGGCTGCAGTGATCAGGCACTGGTGGAGTTTGCAGTCCTGAGGGATATGGGTCAGGCGAAGAGTAAAGTCAGGACTCTGAATTTTAGGAAAGCAAAAGTCCAGCTCTTCAAGGAGTTAGTCAGTAGGATCCCCTGGGAAACTGCCCTCAGGGACAAGGGAGCAGAACAGAGCTGGCAGGTCTTTAAGGACACTTTCGATAGAGCACAAGAGCTCTTGATACCCAGGTGTAAGAAAACAGGAAAGAAAGGCAAGAGACCACCATGGATGAGTCGAGACCTGCTGGTTAAACTAAAGGGCAAGAAGGAAATACACAGGCAGTGGAAGCGGGGACAGGTATCCTGGGAAGAGTATAGGGATGCTGTCCGGTTGTGTAGGAATGGAGTCAGGAAGGCCAAGGTGTGGCTGGAGCTAAACTTGGCAAGGGACACAAAGAATAAGAAGAAGGGTTTCTACAGCTGTCAGCCAGAAAAGGAAGGTCAAAGAAAGCGTACTCGCCCTCATGAGAAACACTGGAAAACTGGTAACAATGGACGAGGAGAAGGCTGAGGTACTCAACAATTTTTTGCTTCAGTCTTCACTGTCAGCCTCTCTCCCCACACCTCTTGAGTGGATGGACTGCAAGACAGGAACTGGAGGAGCAAAGTCGCTCCCACTGCAAGAGAAGATCAGGTTCATGACCACCTGAGGAACCTGAACATATGGAAGTCTATGGGACCTGATGAGATGCACTGCAGAGTCCTAAGGGAATTGTGAGTGAATTGGTTGATGTAGTTGCCAAGCCACTGTCCATGATATTTGAAAAGTCATGGCAGTCAGTTGAAGTCCCCAGTGACTGGAAAAAGGGAAGCATTGCACCCATTTTTAAAAAGGGTAGAAAGAAGGACCCTGGGAACTACCAATTTGCCAGCCTCACCTCTGTGCCTGGGAAGGAGTGACTACATCAGTGGAAAAGGGAAGAGCTATGCATATCATCTATCTGGATTTCTCTAAGGCCTTTGACATGGTCCCCCAAAACATCTTTCTCTCTAAAATGCTGAGATAGGGATTTGATGGGTGATATGTTTGGTGGATGAGGAACTGGTTGGATGGTTGCATCCAGAGAGTAGTGGTCAATGGCTCAAAGTTCAGATAGAGTTCGGTGACAAGNCCCGCAGCCCAGAAGGCCAACCACATCCTGGGCTGCATCAAAAGAAGCATGGCCAGCAGGTCGAGGGAGGTGATTCTGTGCCCGTACTTTGCTCTGGTGAGATCCCATCTGGAGTACCGCAACCAGCTCTGGAGCCTGCAGCACAGGAAAGATATGGACCTGTTGAAGCACGTCCAGAGGAGGGCCACAAAAATGATCAGAGGGATGGAACACCTCTGCTATGAGGACAGGCTGAGAGGGTTGCGGTTGTTCAGCCTGGAGAAGAGAAGGCTCCAGGAAGACCTTATTGTGGCGTTTCAGTACTTAAAGGAGGTCTACAGGAAACATGGGGACAAACATTTTAGCAGGGCCTGTTGTGATGGCAAGAGGTAATGGCTTTAAATTAAACCAGGGTAGATTTAGACTAGATAGAAGGAAGAAATTTTTTACAATGAAGGTGGTGAAACACTGGGACAGTTTGCCCAGAGAGGTGGTAGATGTAGCATCCCTTGAAACATTCAAGGTCAGGCTGGATGGGGCTTTGAGCAACCTGATCTAGTTGAAGATGTCCCTGCTCACTGCAGGGGAGGTTGGACTAGATGACCTTTAAAGGTCCCTTCCAACCCAACTAGTCTGTGATTCTATGAGTCTATGATTCTGTGATTCTGTGGTTCTATGTTTCTATGTCCCAATATGGATCTCTGAAAATTCATACTTACATTTGGCAAATCGATACATGTACCTCTGTTTTGACATGGCCTTGAAGAACATTCATTGATATCAATTTCACAATTGTAACCAAGAATACCAGCAGGACAATCACAAACATATCCAGACTGATTATATTGGCATATGCCCCCATTCAGGCATGGCTGAGATGCACAAGGATCACTAGGCTCCTCACAAAATGGTCCTAAAAGAAATAAGCATTAAAAATTAGGGCGTATTTGAGTAAATGATGCTTCTCTATATGCTGCCCATAAACATTACTTTGTCACTATGTCGTTTTTCCCTATTATTTCTCATTAATTCTATCTTTTTTAATTTTAGGAGGGATTGAGAGGCTTTTACTTACTGTGTTTTTCTTAAATTGTCTATACTGTGAAGCTCCATTTACTGACTGGGACATCTGTAAACTACCACCATTTAAAAAGCAAGGAACTTAAAATATTCCTGTATGTTATGTTTGTTTTGGTGAATAAACATGGTAGAAATATGTGGGAGTGGGTAAACACATTTGTAGCAAAGGGAGGATGGGAACTGAAACTGTAGTCCCAGGAGACACTGAGAAGTCACTGAACGTCTCTTTCACAGAAGTTATTATTAAGGAAGGTTTTTCCGTTTCCTGTTTATAGATCCAGCCAGTAGTGAAGCTGAATGTACTCTCAGTAGGTGCACACAGAATCACGCGTGCGCACAAACACACACACACAATACAGACAGTGACTGCGTGGATCCACATGGAGAGAAGTGTCTTTCCCCGCACCACATAAACACAAACACCACTCGTGAGCATGAACAGCAAAGACAGCTCAAGCTTTTTCCTTGTCTCTGGCTAGTCAGTATTGAAGTTCACCAGCAAACATACATGCTCCCTCACTTTCTAAATGCACAAATAAACCCACATTAATGGATTCCTCAAATACTAGCACAGGTTTTAAGTCTATCTGATATGCATACCCAGGTCCTGGACCTCTTGCCAATTTGCTGGCTCAGTCCTTGAGTCATTCCAATTCTGGGTATTATTTTAGTTGATGACTAGTCCAGTTTAATGCATGCCCAGTAGGAAGGGTGGTAACAAAGAAATAGTAAAGAAAAGAGACTGCAGTGATCAAATGCAGGGCTCAGCCAGATAAGCGTAATGAGCGACAGCCCACTTACACTTAGCCAGCCCTTTTATCACCTTTTGTCTGCATTTTCCTATATTTGTACTTCCCTTGTCCACCTTGATTCCTACCTTTCTTCACCCTTTTCTCCCAGATAAACAACCCTTACCTAAGTGTTTGTTCCCATTGGCACTAGTTTTGTCACTTCCATAAACAAATTCAGTATTTCTGATATGGTTACCTAGATAATCTTGAGTTTATGTGGAATTACTGATATGGTTGCCGAGGCTCTGTTGGCCTTTCAAGAAAATAATCCCTGAAAAGTCCCCAATTCTGTCCCTTTAATTATCTATGAAATTTTGCTGTGTCTCACAAAATTATCCCTTAATCATTTGTGGAATCCAGTTATCGCTCATGGTGCTATCTGTAACTTCTGTCAGCCACGCACTTGATTATTTGTTAAACTCAGCAACTTCTCATGTTATGTCCAGTAGTTTCCCATGTTCCGGTCAGTTATTGTAACCCCAGGCAGGGGTTTACTAATCTGCCTGCATACCTCAACAGTTATGAACTACCAAAGTATTTTGGACAAATAACTCTTTTTAACTGTGCATCATCAAAGATAGAGAAGAATGATAGCAGCTAAGAATTCACTCCCATTTACGTCTGGAAAATTATATAACAAATATGCTTCTTACATATGCTGTACTTTGGCACTCAGATTGAAACCACCTTCCTAACACATACTTACAGATTACATCAGAAGCATTTTTCAATAATTTGCTGTAGCAATAACATTAACTTTGTAATAAATCTATTCTGAAGTAGTAGTATGTATTGATTCCACATTTTGTTAGTCACTTCAATCAACTGAATTGAAAATAGACATTCATAAAACAATAAACTATACTTTACAAAAAGATGTATACTTTTGAAATGGTAAACAGAATAATTTTAAGTCAGAATAGTGAACTCCCAGGTAAACATAGCTAATTCATTCTAATCCAATTACTAGATAAGTAGGTGAGTCTCTAATAATTTCCTTACCAACACAGACTAGCTATATAGAGCAACTGTAAGTATGTGGAACAACATTTACCAGGAGATCCAAATATCAAACTCTGTCTCTATTACATACCAGAACAGCTGATGCAACAAACACTATACAGGACAATCCCATTAGCAGAAAAAGGGTCAAAACACAATTTTATTTTTATCACTCAGTTCATTGAAAATAGTTGTTCATAAGGCAACATGAAGTGGAACTATCTTTTAGGATGTATTATTCTCTTCTTAGCATCACAGGACATTCAAAGAATCTTTTGTGAATTTGTTGCTATCCCTCATCACCATAGTAACCAAATTACAGTAAAAGTATATTACAACTTGCAGGTGTTAGGGCTTGCTAGTAGGAAAAGCCAAGAAGGCCACTCCTCAGAACAAGGACATTGACTGATACTAGTTCATATATAAGAGAATATTTGCTACACGAAGTGAGGTGGGTTGGTCAGTTGTTTCTTATTATTCGATTTAGTATTTAGCTGTCCTGTTATACTTCAGTACAATATTGTACCCTGGCAGTACTCATAGATGAGGTTATATATCAATGCTTATCCTATTTTTTTTGCTTTTGATTGGGCACATTTGGCAAGAATGGGTGCTCCTGACCCACCCACATTACTAAACCAGAGAAGGCAAATCAGCAAAACAGTGACTCCAACTGCTCTACCCAAAGGAATGCCAAAAAGTGCAATTCCACAAGCCAAATGGATTAATGAGTTCTTCCTGCCATTGTTTCTACCCCTGAATCCATTCAATCCTTCTCATTTTTTCTGCCACCATTACAAAGATATTCTTAGCCTTTTGTTATAAAATGACACTGGATGGGATTATTAAAACAGGGAAAGACTAAATAAACAAAGTAACACAGAACAACGAAGGCAAGTTGGGGAAACCAGATGAGAGAGGTGCATTTTTGGTAATTTTATGCTCATTTGTAGCAAAACTAGGAAAAGGAGATTGTTCTGCCAAAAAAAAAAGAGGTAGTGCAACTTTCTTTTAGGGAAGACTAAAAGTAACTAGAAGAGGAATAGAGAAAAGCCTGAGAGGATATAAGGAAATACTGTTAATCACAGCATGGGAGATGTATCAAAGAAAAAATGCATTGTTCACGGATGGCAAAAAAGGTACTTAAGTTATTTTCTCCTTGGAATCTCCTTTCGAAGGGAAAAAAAATTATATTTTTCTTTTTGTTAATTTGGAAAAAGCAATGTGTTTAGTGTGAATTCAGAGCCAATTACCTAACCAGGTCAAGGGGGATCAATTTAAATGAAGATACTGAGGCAGCAACTGAACTCATCATCTACAACAGAAGTCACATCTTTCATAGGTCTACCTAGAGTGAATTCAATAAAAAACTCTAGCAACTGCCTAATGTCTTTTAGGAAGAATTCAGTCTTGAGCAGGAGTTTCCTTAATCATTGACGTTACTTATGTCTTTGACATTCCTCTACTTTATAATTTCTCATATTCAGCATCTTATGTGAAACACAAGAGCAGTGCTCTTTCACCTGAACATACTTGCCTGATGAGTTTGACAAACCAAGCCAATAAAAGGAATTCTGGAGAATGGGTGTTTTGAGCTTTTTATTCTAACAGTCCCAAACCTGATGTCACACTCAATCTATTTCTGAAGAAGACTGAAAGGTGACTTGATTATAGCCCTTGAATGGGGAAAATATCAAGCACTAAAGGGATTGTTAATGGAGAAACGGGTAACAAAAACAAATGGCTGAAGAGAGAAGCAAAACAAAATAAAGTTAGAAACACCTCATATATTTTTACCAGTGAGGTCTCTGTACCAGACTACCATGAAAGAATTGGATTCTACAGTTGCTGACGTCTTCACATCAATGCTTTTTGAAAGATACTACTTTAACCATATACAAGACAGATGCCTTAATATATAGGTAAGCAACATAACAACCTTTGGTCAGAACAGATGAACAACTGGTCCTGTAGACTTGCAAATCTGTTTATCTACTTTGACTCAAAATTTTTACAAAACCTCTTCATAGTTGTGTAAAATTAGGAATTCATTCCAAATTCCCATTTAAAAATTTTCATGTTTTTGTCACCATCATGCGTCTTGTTTAGGTGTGTTTAGATAAATACTTAACTTCATAGCCACACTAACATTTACTGACCTCTTGAATGGTACTGTTAGAAACAAGGTAAAGAGGGAACAGGATCTGTATAACAGAGGGAACAGATCTGTATAGTCTGAAGTCAAAGAAGGACAATATTTAAGCAATGAACAATGCAGCTTGCAATAACATATCAGTCTAACTTGCAAGTGCATATTGAAAATGTTGGTACAATTCTGGAGATCTGATACTTAAATTAAAAAAAGTGCAAGGCAAATTCTTTTAACTGTATAGATTTTATGCATAACCTTCTATTTTACTTTGATATCAGTAAAAACATAGTATAGGCATAGTATTCGACATAGATGTTGTGTATTTCTGTTGCCAACAATTTGAACAGAATTACTTCTTCCCCCAGTCAGACCCGAAAAGAGGCTTTTGCTGGAAGTACTGAAGTCCCTTTAGTGTTCACTAATGAATGGTTAGCTACTCAAAACTATGATATATTGTTCAAATTCTCAGGAAAATAAATGTAGAAACCATGTCCTAATGGGAGATAGCTGATTCAAGAAACTTCAGTATGAAAAAAAATAGTTATCAGCTTGATTGACTATCCTAATTAAAGAGGAAAATTCAAGAAATTAAAGACATCATCAGTAGGATTGGTTTACCATAGACTTTCAATACAGTGAATTGTTTGGTTTACTTCAATAAAATAAAAATTGTGGAAGATTAAAAAGCAGTAATGAGTGAGTAAATATTATCCTATAGACCAATATGATAGCTAATAAATTTTAGTTTAAGGAACTGAACCTTATTTCCCAGATTTCATATTGCTTTTACATGTGAAGAGAATAAAATCCTTCACCAAAACCAAACAAGTGACAAAACACCCAAGCCCTTCCTTGTTTGGTTTAATTGTATTCCTGATAGTCTTCATTAGTTTCACTACCATGCTATAATGATAATCCATGAAAAGTGAAAGAACATTCCTGACACCTTTGATAAGCGTCAGTCAGTTTGTGAAGATACCACATACTGCCATTTACGTAAAGACCTGGGGTTATTGATAAAAAAAAAAAAAAGGTTTCATTTTTAATAGAGGTCTTTCAGAGCTTCATATTTATACAACCATTTCTCTTACCAAGGAGTCAGGCATGGGAAAGGTCATCTCAGCATACTACGCTTTAATATGATTTCAGTACTTTTGCTTTGTTATTCCTCTAATCAAGAATCAATATTTTCTAGAGCAGTTATGCATAAGGAACAGCAGACTATTTCAGGAAACAGCATATGTTACACACATATATATTAACTTCTTTGTATTTTAGTTAGAATGAAGTAATAACTGCCCAAGTTGCAGAAGGTAAAGGCAGGGACTGGG
This sequence comes from Burhinus bistriatus, assembly GCA_013397275.1. NCBI lineage: Eukaryota > Metazoa > Chordata > Aves > Charadriiformes > Burhinidae > Burhinus > Burhinus bistriatus. The sequence goes on along the minus strand of VYXH01003285.1, from coordinate 25,460 downwards.
AGAACGAGGTACCGCCCACTGTAGGAGAAGACCAGGTTCAAAACCAGCTGAGGAACCTGAAGGTGCACAAGTCCATGGGACCTGATGACATTCATCCAGGGGTCCTGAGAGAACTGGCGGATGAAGCTGCCAAGCCGCTATCCATCATATTTGAGAAGTTGTGACTGTCTGGTGAAGTTCCTGCTGACTGGAAAAGGGGAAACATAATCTCTATTTTAAAAAAGGGTAAAAAAGAAGACCTGGGAAACTACAGGCTGGTCAGTCTCCCCTCTGTGCCCAGCAAGATCATGGAGTAGATCATCCTGGAAACTGTACTAAGGCACATGGAAAACAAGGTGATTGGTGGAAGCCAATATGGCTTCACTAAGGGCAAATCGTGCCCGACAAATTTGGTGGCCTTCTATGATGGTGTTACAGCATTGGTGGATAAGGGAAGAGCAACTGACATCATCTACCTGGACTTGTGCAAGGCATTTGACACTGTCCTCCCTTGTCTCTAAATTGGAGAGACATGGATTTGACAGGTGGACCACTCAGTGGATAAGGAATTGTCTGGAAGGCCACACTCAAACAGTCGTGGTCAACAGCTCGATGTCCAAGTGGTGAGCACTGAGGAGTGGTGTTCCTCAGGGGTCAGTACTGGGATCGGTACTATTCAACATCTTAGTTGGCAACATGGATGCTGGAATTGAGTGCACCTTCAGCAAGTTTGCTGACAACACCAAGCTGTGTGGAGCAGTCGACACGCTGGAGGGAAGGGATGGCATCCAGAGGGAAATTGACAGACTTGAGAGGTGGGCCCGTGCAAACCTCATGAAGTTCAACAAGGCCAAGTGCAAGGTCCTGCATGTGGGTCGAGGCAATCCCATGCACAAATACAGGCTGGGCGGAGAATGGATTGAGAGCAGCCCTGCGGAGAGGGACTTGGGGGTGTTGGTAGATGAGAAGCTCAACCTGAGCCAGCAATGTGCGCTCGCAGCCCAGAAAGCCAACAGTGTCCTGGGGTTTCTCAAAAGAATCATGGCCAGCAGGTCGAGGGAGGTGATTCTGCCTCTCTACTGTGCTCTGGTGAGACCCCACCTGGAATACTGCATCCAGCTCTGGAGCCCCTAACATAAGAAGGACATGGACCTGTTGGAGTGGGTCCAGAGGAGGGCCACGAAGAGGATCCAAGGGCTGGAAAACCTCTCCTACGAAGACAGGCTGAGAGAGTTGGGGTTGTTCAGCCTGGAGAACAGAAGGCTCTGGGGAGATCCTATAGCAGCCTTCCAGTAGTTAAAGGGAGCCTACAGGAAAGATGGGGAGGGTCTTTTTACAAGGGCAGGTAGTGTTAGGACGAGGGGTAATGGCTTCAAACTGGAAGAGGGTAGATTTAGATTAGATGTTAGGAAGAAATTTTTCACTCTGAGGGTGGTGAGGCACTGGAACAGGTTGCCCAGGGAAGCTGTGGATGCCCCATTCCTGGAAGTGTTCAAGGCCAGGTTGGACGGGGCTTTGAGCAATCAGGTCTAGTGGGAGGTGTCCTTGCCCGTAGCAAGGGGGTTGGAACTTGATGATCTTTAAGGTCCCTTCCAACCTAAACCATTCTATGATTCTATGAATAATATTTCAGGGTTAGCACAAATAAGGAACTATTCAGTGGGAGGGAGATATATTTTCAGTTCAAATGAAACTAGTGGTTGCTAGGAGCTACAATCAAGGACCAACATATACAGTAGGCAGTAAACAGAATAGAGTCTGGGAATGAAGACAAGTTGTTAAAAATATTGTTAATATTTTCATATGCTCAGTTTCACAACTGAAATTACAGAAACCTACCTCTTATATCAGGTCTTTCTTACATCATGCCATCACTAATATTTAGCACTCTTGTTCACTTTAAAACTAATTTCAAAATAAGGCTCATTTAAGCCAAGGAACATCAAATTTCTGTTGATTAAGTGAAAGTATTTCTGCAATTAAACTAATACCTATCTGCATAACTCAGTTAAAAATTTATTATAATTAGTCCAATGCAGTTGATTCCTTGTTTTTACTTTCCCGAGTTTCATCAGCTGCCTTTCCTTTTAAATGTAAAACTGAAAAGTATTTTTAAAAGTTCTTTTTGTAAAAAGAATATATTTTTTTCTGTTTAAAAGTATCACTGAATCACAAGCTCTTGTCTTACATATCTATGCCCTGAAAAATACCTGTATTTCTATCGGTGCACTAAAAGCATTAATCTTTGAAATATGAATTTGCATCTTCATATAAATTTCTAATCAAAACCAATGAATGACACCTTTTTTTCTGCATATGGAATTTCAATAAAGTTTGAATCAAAATGAAATCTACTCAAGGCACTGTAAATCTAGGTCTCAGAAGTGAGTGAGTGCAAATCTCCACGAAAGATTCTAAGGGCTACAATCTTAATTTCAGACCAAATAGGCAGTATCAAAGCTCACTGATGTGCTTTATACAAAAGCTCCAATCAGCAGACTTGAAAATAGACATTTTGGAAGTAAATGAATGAGAAGAACATTAGCTTCCATCAGAGGAAAACCTATTAGAGAGAAAATTACAGTACTGCTGGAAAAACTCATCAAGAGTCCTTGTAAACTTTTAGTTTTACTTCTTATCTTGAACCACAGTGTTCAGAAATTCTAAAATAGCCGAAGCAAATAGAGCTGGGTTGATTCTGATCCAATGCCACCCTGGCCACTGCTAAGGTAGTGTTCATGGGCTCTCAGTGCTTCTGGAAGGCTAATATTCCATGGGGCAAGAGCAGGGCATCACCCCAGTTATAATAGATCAATATACTATTCCTAGCCTATTCCTAGTGACCCAGTTTGTTGCAATAAGGGGTGTCCAAATTGCTGCTAGGGGCAGCAGTAAGAATAGCAATTATGTTCAAATTGACAGCTATGACTTATCAAGAACACCAATGCTGCTCACTCACAGAAAGTATAGATTTAAAATTGCCTTTCCAGGTACAGAAGAAAATCTAAGTGTATCCATTAACAGTGAATTCACTAATACTCCGCAGTTTTTACAACAGTAAAATGATATGATTACTTATCCATCTTTTGGGAAGGTGGCTTTAAAAATGCAATGATTCATCACTCTTTTCTCTAAGGTAACAGTTTCTCCAGATAGCATTAATTCAGTTCCCCAGTTGCCTCTCAGGTGCCAAGACCTTTCCTATGCTGAAATGCAAGGTATGTTCCTGATGGGTCACATACTTCTGTGAGAGTCTGAGTAATTCTGAATTCTGAAGTATTCCACCTCTTAGAGACAAGGAGGTGTCTCCTGACATTCGTGGATTAGCACTGTGCCAGACATTATTCAGTATGGTTTCTAAAGGTATAATTGGGAGATACACTTTTTATTAAAGATCTAAATGATAATAGATCAAGCCAATATACTGAGTGAAAAAGAAATTTTCTTGAGCAAAATACAAAAGTCTGTGTGATTTCAAACTGCGAAAGTACAAAATATGAAAATAAACCTGCACAAAAATATTAAGTATGTAACTGTACATAAATGGATACCAGATACCAATAAAGTGGCAAATGCTTTGTGAACCAAAACAGAGGGAATTCATTTGGACAGCAAAACTAGGCTTTATTTGTGCACTTGTCAATGGAGAACCAAATACTTTCTCATTGTTCACAGGAAACACAACATCATAATCATCGGTGAGAGATTTGAAAGTGCTATTTTATATACATCACTAGTGAGACTAAAATTAAATATTTCATAGCATTCTGAGCAAATGACAGGGATAATTCAAGGAAATTTAGTACCAGAATGTGTCACCCAAGTGAAGGTAAGCAGGCTGTGTAAGTGCACTCCATGCAAGGCTGGGTGAAACCTAGGGATGCAGGTGGAATAGGGGACAAACAGAGAATCCAAGAGGTGCAAGTTCTCCCTGGGATTGCAATGTACAGACAATGGTCAGTTAATCTAGTATGGATGGGAATCGAGGTAGAACCATTGAGTAGAAAAAATTATTTAGAGATATTTGAGAAATTTCTTGTGGAAACAGAAACTACTTCAGTTATAAAAAATTGTTGTGCGTAAAGCAGCAAGAATAAATTGAACAGAAAAAAAATTCACAGAAGAGAGAAAGGGGCAGAATGACCAAAAGGACATCTACCTTTAGCTGTTAATATTACTAATACACATATGTATATTTCATGATTGTCAAGAGCTGTTGCAGAAAATAAAAGTGTTTATTAGTAAATGATAGTGCAAAATCCTTAAGGAAGAGAATAAACTTATATTTAGAACAAATATGATCCAGCCTTTTCTGCTTTATTGTCTGTGTGTTTACAGCCAGCCAGAATTGAAAAGCAACATCCCTTCTGAAGAGCTTAATAATATAGGAAAGGGAACATGCCTGAAGGAACACTGTAAGTCTATTAAATTTGCAATGGGCAAGGTGTTACTTAACACTTCTATGGTTGTCTATAAAAATCCCATTGGAAACTGAAAGGTCCTGAACCTTTCTGGTCTTCTGTTTAGTGGAGTAAGGAGTGGTAGCTTCAATACATCTTGGTGGCAACGATTAGTTGCCTGTTGAAATCCTGCTTTTATTATCTGATTTTTTTGGTGGTGGAGACCATAGGGCTTCTGCTTCTCCTCAGGGTCTGAGCTGTTCAGTTGTTTTCTCAACTTGCCTCTTTTTCAAAGGTCAAACCTTTGGAAGCTCTTTAGCCTAGATAGCTATTTCACATCAAAGGAAACACTAAAATAAGGTTGTTCTGTGTCCCATAGGTATGTTTGGAACTTAGGCCTTCTGTCTTGACTCTTTGAACAGCAATTTTTAGCCGAAACTTTGAAGAAATGTTTTTCTGAAACTGAGATAACTTCATCATTATGCATAATGAGGGTAAAATGTTCTTAACTCTTTCTTCTGTAAAGAAGAATTAAAGCTTGTAATATTATCCTGATATTTGACTCACCTAAAGGAGGAAGAGAGCAAGGAAGGGTGGGAGGTAGAGATTTCCTAGTGGGGCAGCTGAACTCTCTAATATTCTCCACAGTAAGCCTGATAACACCAGCATAGACTAAATAAAATATTTCAGTAGATGCCAAAACAGTCTAATCTGTAATTCAGGGTATTTTAAAGGCTTTTAGTTTCTGAAATATATCAAAATTATTAACTGTGAAAATAGATTCTCAATTTATTCCAGAATTGATACACTAAAAACTTAGTAAGAGAAAGGTCCAGATCTTAACATATTTTAATTTTCTGTTATAGATTTATCAAAGAAGATTCTTTGTCTTCACAGATGTATATTTAGACACTATTACAGACTAAAAAAATCTATCTTTTTTATATTTCTTCTGTTCATATTTGCCCACTTGCCAGCCAATGCAGGATTACAAGGAAGTTAACCATTATATTAACTGAAAGGCCTCAATGTAGATCAACCAAATAAATAGAATAGCAGTTAAAAAAAAAATTGCAAAGTTTGTACATATTTTGATATAATCATGGTAACAATAAGATTAAGATTCTATTTATTTTAACATTTTATTACTCAAAAGACTACATCAATATTTGGATCTTTTATCTCCAAACAGTACACAAAGTGAGAAGTGTGATATAATGAGAAAGAAAGAAAGAAAGAAAGAAGAAACTACAATTTAGTGGGAATGCCAATGTACATAGAACAATAGAATCCCAAAATGGAGAAAACTACATTTTAAAGGCTTGTGTAAATGTACTGAGTAGGAAAAAGAGGGGAAAATATTGTGATTAATAAACAATGAGTTTAAAAACAAAAAAAAGTGATGGAGATATTATTGCCGGGGAAGGTAAACAAAAAAAAAAAAAAAAGGGAGCTACAATATAAACTTGTGTCCAAATAATTGCCTCTCTACCTATTCCGTTCAAACAACCAGGTAAAATAAACAAAAGATATATTATAAAGCATGAAATGTAGAAATAGATCTCTTAATTTAATATGAGATTCTAACCATTTGAACATGATTTGTAGTCTGTTATGAGGTCAGATAAACCTTGTAAAAGTATGATTGAAATCTTTGATATTTTGTAGTGGAAAAATTCAGTAGCAACATTTGAAATTTACATAAAAGCTGTAGAAAGACCACACCTTCAACAATATGCAGAGTCACATTGGTGTATGTTTTCAAGACTATATTAAATGACTGAGTAGTGCTTTTCTCCTAACTAAAGGTGTAACTTTGCCTCCTACGCTCATGTTTAATTATTTTTTTAAATTCACTATCAACTATCTTGAAAAGCAGCAACTTCATGGATAAAATAAATGTAATGAAAGACAGTGGCAAATTTTGCTAGACCTTCTTAGTGAAAAGTGGAAGAGAAAATGTGTTTGCATTTGTCTTCATCATCGTCATCTCTGTATTCATTGAATACCTGAGGTCAGCAGAGTAAACGACAGACAGAGCTTGTCAGCTTCTAGTTGGGACAATGTAGAAATTTCCTACCTTTTTATGCACTGCTGTACTACTTCTTGAGAGTCACAAAATCACATGACAGTTTAATTTTATTAGATCAGTACAAACCTGATATGCATGGCACAACTGAATAAATTATTTTCTCAGATCTTGAACACTCCACCTTACTCAAAAAGATTACCTTAAACCTTAGATATTATAGCAATTGAAGTTACTTAAAAATAAAAGCAATTTGAGATTCCTGGTAAAATATTCGTAATGTTACATCTTCAGTAGACTCTGGGAACATTAAAAATACTCCAAGGAAAAGAAGTTTGGTTGGGATAAAACAGCTTTTGTTGACCAAAACTTTTTTTTTATTTGTTTGCTTTTTTCCCAACTGTTTCTGTCAAATTAACTAATGTATTTTTGCTTCCACCAATCTTGATTTACTTGTAGATTTTGTTCCTCACAGCTAAAAACGTGACTACAATGTGGAAAAGCAATATTTTTTTAAATTAAATGAAACAAATAAATTAATTTTCTTCTAGACTTTTTTTTTTTTTTTTTGAAATGGAGACTGACAAAAGACTAGAAAAAGCAAAATCTCTTCAGAAGACATTGAAGGCACAGCGGTTTTGATGAGATTCATAAAAGTATGTATACATGCGCCAGAATTAATCTGAACCACTCAAAATACTTTGGGACATTCTATTGTATAAATGTTCACAATACAAATAGCAATTTTATCCACATTATGTACAGTCTGGTTATTTATGACTGTTACCACTAATCTTTCATAGAATCATAGAATGGTTTAGGTTGAAAGGGACCTTAAAGATCATCAAGTTCCAACCCCCTTGCCATGGGCAAGGACACTCCCTACTAGATCAGAGTGCTCAAAGCCCCATCCAACCTGGCCTTGAATACTTCCAGGTATGGGGTCTCCACAGCTTCCCTGGGCACCCTTCTAGCACCGTAAAACTAGATGAGATTTTAAAGAACACATAAAGAGCCAGAGCTACGTTTTTGAAAACATAAATAACTTGACATACTATGTGAGATATCTCACTTAAAGGTCTTTTCTAGTATAGCTAGACTATTTAATATCTTAAAATACCCTGTATGAAGTAGTGTTGGAAACTCCATATTGAATTTTAGATTTCATTTTTGAGGTGACTTAGATACTTTGATGTCCTATGAAGTCCCATTTTAAAAAACTATCTTGGCACCTTTAAAATGAAAATTTCATTGCTGGCACTGTAAAATATGCTGCTAAATCACAACTTTAGAAGGTGGAATACATAAGTCAACCACATATTTTTGAAAATCGATTGTTAACTCTGTGCTAACAGGCCTGTTATAGTCTACATAATAATTTATTCTGTCTTCTTGACGCACTTTTATTTTTTAAAGTAATATGGGTTAGATTTGTTGGGTTATTTTTAATTCACTTGTGCAAGCATGCAAAATGACACACCTCCCAGTTTTTGGGCAGTTGTAATTGTGTTTATTTGCTAATCTATCTCAGTATCATCTCATAATCTGGCATAAATCAGAAGAAATCCTATAAAATCTGATGAACTGATATTGATAAAATGCATCAGTAGATATAGTAAGTAGATTCAGCAAATTCCTCAGCTTGCTCTCCTACAGAGTAGAACTCATCAGATCAATAGTAGATTTTAGATACTTGGACACCAAAAGCTTTAAGCTAATACCTATAGAAATCCAAATAAACTGACCTGCAACTGGAAGTTCCCTAAAAGACTTTCAAAAATTGGCCCTAATATTGCTGTACTATGTACCCCAGTATTCAACAATCATGACTACAACATAATAAATATAAAACTTTAAGAACTGTAAAACTATTCAGGAGTTTTTAGTTGTTGTTATTATTATTATTATTATTATCATTCTTTCAGCAGAAACATTTTCAAGAATTCCTCTGAAAGTAGGATATATTAAAGATGCAATAATTTAAATATTGATAGTGAGAAATTCAGTTAGTTACATGAATCCAGGAAGAAGAGCCTTAAATAAAGCAGCAGCTGGAAAGTTGACATTTTGGTATTTCTCTGCTAATATACAGACTTTCTAGAAGCACATGACAGGTGATTAACTTTGTCTTCTCTCCTCAAAGTTACCACAACCAGCTGACTGATGGTGAAAGATATGTATGGACTGAAAAATCAAATGGATTCATTAGAATACTTGGGCACTTTGCTCCATAACAAATTATATCATGCGTAGCTTGGCCTTCTCTTGTTTGCAGTCAAAATTGTCTTGTGTGAGGAGACAAAAAAGCTTGCGTACCAAGCTGATTACATCTTTGTATATCGACTCTAAATCAACAAAATACACCTGCAATCAAATGCAGCTCACAGCACTAGTATATTATATACAGCTGTAAATATTGAACTTGACAAAAATGTTGACATATTTTCATAACTGCCAAATTTTCAGATAGAGTCATCAGCAATATACAGTTGTTTAAACCCTTTAATTCCCCCAAACAGCTTGAACCTTTAGAACTTATAAATTCTTCTGAATCCCTTAACAAATTTTTTTTTCAAAATGAGTTTGACAGTGACTGAAGCCAGTTGTATTGGGCTTGTGTCGCAAGGTTTTAGTAGTGGGGGGGGGGCACAGGGGTGGTTTC
>VYXH01003285.1:926-16314 GCA_013397275.1 Burhinus bistriatus | reverse complement strand
GGTTTCTGTGAGAAGATGCCAGAAGCTTCCCCTATGTCCAATACAGCCAATGCCAGCCAGCTCCAAGATGAACCTGCCACCGGCCAAGGCTGAGCCCATCCCCGATGATGGTAGTGCCTCTGTGATAATATATTTAAGAAGCAGAAAAAATTTCTGCACAACAGGAACGGCAGCCAGAGAGAAGAGTGAAAATATGTGAGAGAAACAACTCTGCAGACACCAAATTCAGTGAAGAAGGAGGGGGAGGAGGTGCTCCAGACACTGGAGCAGAGATTCCCCTGCAGCCTGTGGTGAAGACCATGGTGAAGCAGGCTGTTCCCCTACAGCCCACGGAGGTTGATGGTGGAGTAGATATCCACCTGCAGCCTGTGGAGGACCCCACACTGGGGAGGTCAATGTGCCTGAAGGAGGCTGTGACCCCATGGTGAGCCCATGCTGGAGCAGGCTCCTGGAAGGACTTGTGACCCTGTGGAAAGAGAAGTCCACACTGGAGCAATTTGGATGGCAGAAATTGTGACCTTGTGGGGGAACCACACTGGAGAAATCTGTTCCTGAAGGACTGCACCCCATGGAAAGGACCAACACTGGAGCAGTTCGTGAAGAACTGTAGCCCGTGGGAAGGACTCATGTTGGAGAAGTTCATGGAGAATTGTCTCCCATGAGAGGGACCCCATGCTGGAGCAGGGGAAGAGTGTGAGGAGTCCTGCCCTTGAGGAGGAAGGAGCAGCAGAGACAACGTGTGATGGACTACAACCCCCGTTCCCTGTTCGCCTGTGCTGCTCAGGGCAAAGAGGTAGAGAAAACTGGGAGTGAAGTTGAGCCTGGGAAGAAGAGCAGGGTGAGAGGGAGGTGTTTTAAGACTTGTGTTTACTTCTCATTACCCTACTCTGATTTGATTGGTCATAAATTAATTTCCTCAAGTTGAATCTGTTTTGTCCGTGAAGGTAATTGGTAAGTGATCTCCCTGTCCCTATCTTGACCCACAATCCTTTTGTTATATTTTCTCTTCCCTGTCCAGCTGAGGAGGGGGAGTGACAGAGCAGCTTTGGTGGGCAGCTGGCATTCAGCCAGGGTGAACCCACAGCACCAGTGATTCGTTTTTCTCTACAGTTTTGCACTTAATTGTTAATTATTGTTAAAGATTATACATTGCTTTCTAATCTGTAGCAGTGTAGAAGTAGGTTTACAATTAATCAAGAAGAAAGAAACTGACATGGGGAATAATCTTACTGAAAGGTAATTGATTGTTCAAGTCTGACAAAGGAGACTATTCAAGTTATATACATTTAGTTTTGTCCATGGTCCTCAGAAGTCACAAGTCTAAGTGGCAAAATCCTATTACAGTGGAAAAGGATTTTGGCTGAGATGAATTCCTACTAAATTACTTAACAATGTTCAGAAACATGACTGTAAATTTGAGGCAACTACTAAAGTAGTAGACCTGGGAAACAGATCTTCAGGAGACATATCTACCTGAAATTCAATAAGCAAGGTAAGGATTGAGGAAGAGATGTAAATGATAGGAATATATTCTGGGAAGGTGTGCCCTTAGGCAACTGCAGAGACCAGGGACGTGCTAAATAAGGGGAAGCCTGAGGCAGCAGTGGGGATTGAGTATATTGAGGAGGAGAAGGAGGAGAGAGGGGGTGATCTAGAAAGCGAGAGCAAAAAGAACCCTTGAATCTCAGGAATAGAGGAACCCATCACAGTAACACAGAAACGGTAGGACGGGCTGAGTAGCTACCAATAGCCCTGTTTTGATATCGTATCTTAGAAGGCAGAGGAAGAAAAAAACGTTGAGAATAGCTGTTAAAAAACAGTTTATAACCTTTACGTTATTGGTAAGTAAAAGATGTTGGTTTTAACTTGAGTATTTCCATATTGCTGATTTTTTGTCATAACTACTAAATGTTAAGAATATTGAATGTCATGAAAAATCCCAAGAGTTGTGTCAATGCCTAAAATGAACGCTGTTCATATGGATAAAACATGTGATATGTTGTCAAGTGACCACATCACATCATCTCATAATCCAAATGTATCTTTTTATCTTCTAGATTATGCATTAATTTATTGTAATTAATTGATCTTGAAAAAAAAAATAATCCCTAGGAGTCCCTATAGAAGAAAACCAGAAAAACAAAATAAATATTAATTAAAATTAGATAACTAAGTTTTGTACATCTGTATATTCTATTAGAATTGTGGTGAGAAGGAAAAAGGTCTGCTTTTTGTAGCAGTTAACATTATTAGACTCTGAGAAAAAACAAAGTATTACACCCTTTGCAAGAAAATCAGCTTTTGAACATTCAAAATTTCTTAGAACTGTAATTTTCAGTCTCCAATGACCTTTGGGTCTATTTCCATTTCCTGAGGCCAAATTTGGCATCCTTCAGCATTATTTAATGGGACAAACTGGGAGTATTTGAATCCCTGGATTTTGGGCAGAGCACTACAGCACCTGGAAATTTTGGAAGCACTGTTGACGTAGAATGTACCGAATGCCTGACTACGTGCCAGGGCACTAATATTGAGAGAAGAATAGGGTCTGGGGGTCTCATAAAAAGGAGAGTCATCCTCAAAAGCTGACAGTACTACCATGGGTTTATGATTTTAACACAGTGATGTAATATAAAGAAATTCAGGCCTGGTATGGTAAAGGAGGCCTTGAAAATCGTAGACACAGCATGCAGCGTAGGGCAGTACAGGTATGGAATAACAGGAGGTGAAGTACAGGTTTGGCACTGGAGACCCCACAGCTGTAAACAACTCACCAGCGAACAGTTAAAGAAATGCAGACCTGGAGCTGGACAAAACTGGTCTCAAGGGCATCAAAAAGAACAAAGAAATAGTATCTAACATACATAAAACCCACCATATATAGTAAATTCAGATGTGCTGTGGAACTGCAACCCAATGACGAAAAACAAAGGTATACAAGCGTGATCTTAAGTAGATCCTAGAGCAAGGAAGATGAAACCACCAGCACAAACATATTCCTCCCGGTGAAGGACTCCAGATGCTCACAGTAACACCATAACACCCCTGCTGCCAATACGGTAAAAGGAGCAGGGAAAGCGTGAGCATGGCATCTGGAAAAGGGTTAGAAACCAAGAAGTGTATATATAAGAACTTTACCTGTATTATTATTGAAATATTTTCTGCACAGAGGACTGCCAAGATTTCATTTATACTACAATTTCTTGGCTTTATGTATGCAGTGTTTTTTCCAGAATCCTGTGTTTAAATATCGATACATACTGACACATATAATGGAAGAAAGATAACAAAATCAAATTAAATGAAAGCCAGGGAAAGTGAGAAAAACTATCACAAATTTAATATTGAAGACACTTTCTGAGTTAATAAATGCAGAGTGAGAACTCTACAGCATCAGAAGACTGTATTTTCTCTCACAGTTTGAGACATCTGTGCTCTGTAATATGTAAAACGTAAGTTCATACAACCTAACTTGGGCCATATAACCTGTGTTATAACCAACAGTTTAAACTGGACACCTCTAGAGGACGGCTCATTCCATCCAAGAAAGATATCTAGGACAGATGCAACGAATTCTTCCTGGGATACCTGTTTCCTTCTAACTAAACAGGGCAAACTAAATAAATATTTCAGCTTAGATACCAAACTCTAGACAGCTGATGTTGAATAACATGCAGCCAGTCAATGAAGAATATCTGAAAGTTTGCCAAATTAATGGATTAAAGCTAATCAGAGAATATAGTTTTACCACAGATTTATCTTCAGAAGCATTCATTTTGCAGCAAATTACAAAGACTAATTGATAAAAATAATCTTTTTTAGTTTGCTGGTTTTACTGCCAAGGTTGGTAAAACATGTTTTGAGATGACTGACTACTGTTTGGAAAAAAGCCAATGAAAGGATGTCCTGCATCTTGGAAGAAAAGTAGCTTCACATATGATGTATTCCTACATATATGTTGAGGGATTTCATTCACACACATACTAACTAATAAATTAAAATGGGCAGTGGTTAACATAATCTTTTAATTTTCCTAGAGAGTATTTTTATTTTCATCTGTAACTTCCATACATTTTGCAAATGCCCCAAATTTAAAAGATCCAAGTTTGCTTTTACTGGTATTATGTTTACATAGTTCAGCAAATAAGGAGTTTCAGGACATAAATTCATTTTAAAAGGATTTAAATCTATCAGCAAAATGAACAAAGGAATTCTCAAAGCTTTCTGAAAGCTTTGAAAAGCTTTTGAAATAGTGACTTTTTGTCATCATTCACAGGTTGTCATTATCTCCTTTGTAAAATAAATTTGCCTTTTGTCGGTTTAATAGTCTGTATATCATGGATATGCAAAGCAGATTTCCCTTTAAAAGAAGACAGACAATATTTTACTGAAATTTTTGCAGCAGTATTGATTCTATACACTGGTTTGTATCCCTCCTGGAGCTAGTGAGGTCATTTGCAAAACTCTGCTTCGTTGTTAATTCCCTAAAATAAGAAAACGAGTCTTACTAAATCTGAAATGTGTATAGTCATCATCTATTCAAAGCAAAAAAATAACTGCACGCATTTTTCATGTTTTCTAGTGCTTGAATTTCATTCATTAAGTAGATTACGTATTGTGTTCTGTTGACACACGGTATGATGTCAATAAACAGTCAGCTACTTTCAAGACACATTGTGTCAAGCCATTAATTTCCAGACCCTGAAACAAATAATATTATAATATTACAGTCTGTAAGTCCTACAGTCCTTTGTTTTTTTAATTAATTATGAAAAATATAATTACCATTGTACTCGCACAATTTTGAATTGATCACCTGCCACAGAGATTTTCTTTGTTCAGACATGTTTATTAAATAGTTCTAGAAAGCTCTTCTCTTATCTTCTTGCATGTGGATGCTGGAGCTACTTGCTTCCTTTCTACTGATTCAAGTCAAACAATGAAAGACTGGAATTAACATAACAGTGAGTGAAGGGTACACTATGTTACCATAATACAGCCTCATACCTGAACTCAAACATTAGTCATCTAATGACCAAATTGCTTGGCTGTTGCCTCTGGGTAGGTACGGATCTGAAGGCATTCTGAAGAATGGAGAAGGAGAAATCTGAAGTTGAGCTACTCCTTAGAGTGGGAAGAGAAGACAAGACAAGAGAGGGTTGCTGTCTGGAAAGTACTGAAATATCAAATAGCATATCTTGGATAGGATGACAAAGTTTGAATTGCTTTGAGTACCGTGTGGTGGCATCACAGGGCCAGCAGCACTGGGACCCTAAGCTTTCACCTGTTTTCAGGACCATACTCCACTTTAATGCATGGGCTATGTTTTTTCAATAAAGACCCCAAACTGTGAAAAGCCATAATTTATTTGTATGCAAACGTAAAAGCCCCACTATGTGTATTCAGTATCCGTTATTATTAAAAGTAAGCAAGTCTGCAAGTGTTCAGTGTGTTTAGTTTTAGAACGCTATTAAGAAAAAGTATGTTTACATATTTACTGAATATGGGGTAAAATGTGAGTGAATATGGCTTTGATGTCTAGAGGTCAGGGAACTTATATAGCATCTATGAAATGCATAATACATTCAGGATTTTTATCCCTTTCACAGATAAAGATGAGGGTCCTGTCTTGGTGTCCAGAGTCAGACTTATCTCTCTCTCTCTCTCTGGACTAATGAATTCCATGGAAAATGAAAAAAAATTCAACACGTCCCTGTAAAACCACTCTCACTTTATATAAACTACAGGTTCTTCTCAATGACAGAGACTTGGCATGTGTTTTACTTCTGGGGTCATTTCTAATTTGAAACTAAAAGTGGTTCTAAATATTGTTATTCACGCTTAATTTAAGACTATTTCACCACTGTTATCATAGGGTGTAAGGGGCATTAGGAAGTCTGTAGTCCAAACTCCTGCTCAAAGCAAGATAAACTATGAGGTCAGACCAGGTTAGTCAGGGCTTTATCTACTCTAGTCTTCTAGGCCACCAAAGATAGAGACTGTATAATCTCTCAGGGCAACCTCTTCCAGTCCTTGACTGCCCACACAGTGAAAAAGATTTTCCTAATATCCAGTTTGACCCTCTCTTGTTTCAACTCATGTCAGTTGTCTCTCATTCTGCCACCATACACTACTGCAGCAAGCCTGACTCCATCTTCTCAATAATCTAGTGTCGTGGTTTAACCCCAGCTGGCAACTAAGCACCACACAACTGCTCGCTCACTCCCCCCTCTAGCAGGATGGGGGGAGTGGGGGGAGAGAATTGGCAGGGTAAAAGTGAGAAAACTCGTGGGTTAAGAACAGTTTAATAATTGAAAGAATAACAACAACAACAACAACAACAATAATAATAATATTGTAATGAAAAGGAAAATAACAAAGAAAGAGAAATGAACTGAAGAAAGACAATTAATGCAAGTGAAAACAATTGCTCACCACCAACGGACTGATGCCCAGCCAGTCCCCGAGCAGTGTCCTCCCAGCCAACCTTCCCCCTAGTTTTATTGCTAGGCATGATGTCACATGGTATGGAATATCACTTTGGTCAGTTGGGGTCAGATGTCCCGGCTGTGTCTCCTCCCAACTTTTTATGCATCCTCTGCCTACTCACTGGGGAAGGGCAGCAGAAAAGTCCTTGACACTGTGTAAGCACTGCTCAGCAATAACTAAAACATCCCTGTATTATCAACACTGTTTTCAGCACAAACCCAAAACACAGCACCATAGCAGCTACTGTGAAGAAAATTAACCATACCTCAGCCAAAACCAGTATACCTACCTTGTAAGTACAGATAGATACTAGTAGGTCCTGCCATAGGATCAGATCTTGAGCCAGGACCCTAAGGTGTTAAATTTCAGACATAAAACCACAAGAAATCCTGAGGGTCTTAAAGCTGTAATTTGTAAATAGTAATGGTAAATTGTATCAAAAGGTATAACAGTGAATAATAAATTAATTTTTGGTTCTAGGAAAATCAATCTTATTTTATATTAGTTTAGTTAATATCTTGTACTAAAACCAATATTTTGAGATTTTAAACATGTCAGTCTTCCTATACTTATTCTGAAGAATAAAGAAAACTGTGCAATGAATTCTATCATCCTTTCTCCATCAGTGGTAATTAATTACTAGCCTGGGGAGAAAGATTAGTATACTCAATAGTGGTGTTATCAATCCTGTGACTTTGTGTCTGGAAATATTTCCCAGAGCACAAACTTCTGGTGGCATGTCATTATGCAAGAAACTTAACTTTAATTCTTAAAGGAAGTTTGTATTTCTGATGAAGGGAGTTCCAAATGAAAAAGTTAGGTATTTGTTAGGTCATTTTTTTTTACTACATATAAAATGAGAGTATAAGTTAGTATATGTTAAATTCTTTTTAAAAGCATGTGAGTGAGCAGCGTAATGGAATGTTGTCTGTTTTAACTTTTCCTGTCTACTGCACTATGGATTAGAAGAAAGCTGCTGGAGGGAAGGGGTGAAATTACTCCTGCGTACAACTGAAGCTGCAAGAATCCAAGCAGAGCTGTGAGCGAGAGGGTGAGCAACGTGAGCACAAAACAAAGGATTTGTGAGAAGCAAAGAAAACAGGGAGCTAAAGCACCATGGTGAAGGGCACACAGACATTTTTCCTATGGTCCCAGGAAGTAAACTGTAGAAATTGTTTCAACCCAGAGAACTGGATTAACAAAAGAACTGGGGAACTGATAACAAAATTTGAGGAAAAGACACAACAAAGGCCTTTTTATTTTAATTTGTGTTTGTAATAATGTCTCTCTTTAAAAGTTCATTGTTCTCATTATGCTTTTGTAAAACATAGCTGTAGCAATTCAAAGCCCTTCCATATTAAAGAGAAAACGCAAGCAGGTCCAATTCAAAGCTCTATCCGAGCCAGGTTTGTGTCACAGTTGTTGACTTTATTTTTGCTGCTCCATAGAGGAAAAAAGGTAGTATAAAATAGTGTTGTAGACTATTATTAAAACACACATACACTTAGCACAAGTTAGTTAGAACAAAAAGGTTTTGGGTGGTCTACTAAAAAAATTATTAATTACCCTATTCTTGACTTGAAGGGTCAAAAGAACCTTTAAACAGAGCAAAATTCAATATTTGAGAATTTAGAAGACAACACAAAAATATTGATACCACTAGGAAATGGATATGTGTTCACAAATACTTTGCTTATAGCTGCCTATCTGATTTTAAAACTACTCAAGTTTCAGAGTGAACAAAAAAAATTAATTAATTCAAGAGTGTGAGCTCTTCAGCCCTGTTCAATATACAGTGTTATCAGTCAGGACAGCTCCATTCAATCTGCTATGTTATTCTTTAATGCATGAATTCTTAGGAACTAAATCTGAACTGTAAACATTAGCTAAATGAATTATTGAGTTATTTAAGTGCTACACACTAATGCCACTGTTTTTGATGCTGAATGACTAGAGTTACATCTCCAAAAGTACTGCTCTTGAAGATGGAACCAAAAAGCAAGTAAGCTTCTAGCTATACTTTCTTGCCTCACTTGTTATTTAACAACATGTTACTCTTCTGCTGGTGTTTAGGCTGAGGCTGAACCGGTATGATATCAAATGGGAAAGGTAGGACAAATTTAACTAGATCAAGAACTAGAGCAAGTGACAAAATGGCATGGGGTACACAGAGGTCACTACAGTGCAGATTCTGACTGGAGAAAAATCGCTTCTGCTTACCTGTGTTATGAATTTTGTAGAAACTGAGAGCTACATATTATGCACAAAATATTATGGGCAAAAGGAAACACACCATATGATCCAATTAATTTAATGTTAGTTCAGTTAATGTTTTAACTGTCTAATAGTCCATATTCTCTACTTAATGTAGAAACACCTAAAAGTCCTAAAATACATATAGAATAAAGTTTAATAATATTCCCCTTCTCTGGTGTTCAGTTCACCCTTCCAGTGTTTCTTTGGAGCATAAGGTTGACAGTTTCTGTCTTTCTCAGTAAGAAGGGGGTAAATGTTCAAGCCTTAGTTATGAGACTTACGGGTATCTTGATACCTTCTTGATGAAAATTATGATGTTCATGGAAGGGGTTTCTTCCTCCTCTATCTCAAGTCTAGGGTGTTTTTTCTGTGTGTTTTTTGAGGTTTTTTTTAATATATTTTCTCATCACAGACCACTTCCTTCTCCTGGGCTGCCAGCTGAAGCCTTGGCCCCATGCACACAAAGGGTGATTGTTTGTCTGGCACTGACTGGGAGGTGCGATGGGTGGTGTGTCCCCCCTCCTCAGAAGGGCCATCCCCAGAGCTGAAGCTGGGGCAAGGGAGGCAGCAGCTGTGGAACCCAGCTCAGGCCAAGGTGAGGCTGAGCCCCAGCACGGCCGGGTCAGCACATAGCCTGGAGGCTTCAACTGTTAACAGCAAAAATCACATATTCAGTGCACTACACAAGCATTACGCTCTCTCACAGGTGCAAGATACTGCCAGCCAGCTAATCAGTAGCATATTTACCCTCTAACCAGCAAAGAAAAAGGCAATCTGGTGTGTATATACTGAAGGACTTATGATACCCACTTTAGAAAGCACTTCAGATTATGCATCAACATATTGCCTTGCTATCCAAATCTGTATCTTGTTGATTTTAATCGTTCTGCTATGAAAAAATGTTCTGTTGTCATTTTATTCAGAACACTGATTTGCAAGATAAAGAGTAAAAAACCTTGTAAAGTTTCATCCATCCTCAAAGCCCACCTGATCCAATAACCCAAAAAGTTAGTTTTTTTAATCCTTTCCCTTCATTCTGCCATATTTTCAAATTCTGTCTTCTGTTCTCTCTTCATATCCTTGATTTTTACTCACTTATAAATATACAATGTTTATTTTTTGTACTGGTTTTGGCTGGTATAGAGTTAATTTTCTTCATAGTATCTTGTATGAAGCTATGTTTTGGATTTGTGCTGGAAACAATGTTGATAACACACCAGCATTTTAGTTATTGCTGAGCAGTGCTGGCACAGTGTCAAGGCCTTTTCTGCCTCTCACCACACCCCACCACCGAGTGGGCTGGGGGTGCATGAGAAGTTGGAAGGGGACACAGCTGGGCAGCTGACTCTACCTGACCAAAGGGATATCCCATACTACATGACATTGTATTCAGCAAGAAGAGCTGCAGAGAAGGAGGAAGTGGGGAGACGTTCAGAGTTATGTCGTTTATCTTCCCAAGTAACTGCAACACACGATGAAGCACTGCTTTCCTGGAAAGAGCTGAACACCTGCCTGCCAATGGGAAGTAGTGAATGAATTATTTTTCCTTGTTTGTGCGCGTGGCTTTTGCTTTACCTATTAAACTGTCTTTATCTCAACCCATGAGTTTTTTCACTTTTACCCTTCCAATTCTCTCCCCCACCTCACTGGTGGGGACGAGTGAGCGAGTGGCTGTGTGGGGCTTAGCTGCTCACTGGAGTCAACCCACAACAAACAGTTGGAGAACTATGTAGAACTGTGCTGCAATATGCCTGAAAGCTTACTTTCCATATTCCTTTTTCACCTTTCCACTAAGTATTGTTTCCAGTAAAGGTTGTTGTATTGTTCAAGTTTCTCCAAGTTGAGTCACACTATGTATCTGCAAATTTATTTGTTTAGAAGTAATATTAAAATGTGTCAGCACCTTTTTTGGTTAATTTGACCTCAAGAACAAATCACGAGTGCCTTTTGAAGTAAGTTTTTAGAATACTATAATTGAGAGTTTTGGTTTGGTTTTGTTTGGTTTGCTTTGGTTTGCTTTTTTCCTACCAAATTTGTTCTGATATGGGCGTAGCTGGTTTTGGCTTGGTTTAAATCTTGATTTCCTTCAGATTTCCTTGAAGAAATGGAAAGCCACCTGGATGGATTAAGTCATGAGATAAGCTGAAGGAGATATTCATGAGTTGGGATTCTTTAGGACTGTCTTTGGAATTGATTTAGCAAGGGAATAAAATTTATGCAAAGTACACAGGCATGTATTAAATTCTGTTTTATTCAGTGGGATATAAATATACTGGAATAGGTCACCAAGGCAGACACCAGTTTGAGGTGGACATCTTCTTTACAGTGAGTTCCTAAATAACACCTGAAAGGTTTTTAAATTAAAAAAAAGAAAGGGCCAGATTTTATTAGAGTATGAGCTAGAACAATTAGGTTATTTTAGCAAAAAGAACTCAAAGTGACCCAGCCAGCTAGAATAAAAGGTACTCATACATAGCTTTTTCCTCCTCCATGGTTTCTCTGCAGATTAGTTCTTGTTTCTGGGCTTGGTTTCTTGGCTAACTATGCAGTCATCCTGGTCCCTAGGAAGTTCTTTCCAACACCGCTGATCTCAGCTGTGTTATTCGTACTCCTCTCCCGTAGTCTTCTGCATAAGCCGCAGTCTGTTTTCTCACTGCCTTTTTTTCCTGTTTGCTACACTGCCGTGTGGAGGCTTCTCACCTAAGTCTGCTCAGTTGTTCACTAGGGAAGAAGCAATCTTCTTTTGTTTTTTTCTTTTTTTAAAGGGAGACATCAGCTAATACTGACAAACAACTGTGCTTCTTTTTGTTACCTACATTTTTTAAGTCCTCTGATGGATGGGTGCCATTATTCCATGCTGCTCATTTTTGTTATTTTAAAATGATGCTACTCGTGTCAGTAACTCTGACTCATTTATAGTCTTCTCTCTCTTCTTCCTGGCCTGTGGCTGTACAGCCTTATAGTCTTCTTAATTTACTGTCTTATTGCATAGTATCATTAAATACTTTGAATATTCCTACAAAATTATGAAGGTACTGCTGATCTTGAGTCATGATATATGTTTACTATTACTACTAATTAGCATATGGAAGCTGTTTTTTAAAAGGATATTCTCCTAATCTCTAAATCTCTTATGCCTGTATGTGTGTGTGGATTTGTGTACAGAGGCTGCTTTTTAAGAGATTTCATTAAGCAAAGCTATAAAAGGGCTATAGCTATCGATGTAGTCCAACAATGAAGGACATAGAATGTTACAATCTATTTATGCATTTGGAGGCATATCATTGTGATTGGAGACTTATGAATATTTAATATATAGTTGGTTTTTGACTGTGACTAAGTAGATAAAATTTTGAAACTTTTTGTCTAATGTGAATACACTTTAGATGTTTTGGTTATTGGGCTCTAGGTTCAATGTACATAAGCTATAGTTGCTTTTGTGTCATTACAGTCAGTGTGCTGGAAGGTTTTAAAGGGATATGTATTCTCAGAACACTGGCTTATTATATTTATAAATCATTGTGCATCAAAATTAAAACAAGAACTGAACTCTCTGAAATACATCAAAACTCCCAGGGTCCAAGTCCCTCTCCCTGAAAAATGATAAAAGATCTCTTGTGTTAATGGCTTGTTCAAAATTAGAAGAGTTATTCTGGAAAGTAAACTAAATAATCAGTCAACAATCATTCTCTGCCTTGCATTGAACTTTCTGCCCATTTTGCAGGCAAGACCACCAATGTCCAGAATGGATTCCAACTGAACCATGGGTTAAAAGTAATTTGCAAACCGTTTAAATTTCTTTAGTTGGAGCTCCTGACCTGAACTACTGTACATAAATGAAATGTATAATCATGAATATACAGACCAATAATTTGTCCACATAGTAATGGACAAAACATGAAAATTCTAAATTTAAATGGCATGGTAAAAGACCTGAATGTATTACATTCTGTAATTATACAAAGCTTCTTTAACACCTTACATTTCTAGAAATAATAAACTGAATTGCCTTCATAAAAGTTTACCTACAGGAAATGCTGGTCTCTCCAATTGTACGTGCAATTAGCTTTTTTAACACATAAAGTTCAATTGAACTCACCAAGGCAGTAAGATCTGCTGCAGGCATGTTCTGCAGTGGAGCAGGAGACCACAGCATACATGGGATTTTCCTGAGGCAGGAAAACCCCAGAGGAGCACAGAGACTCACGAGGAGCCAGCAGCTCTTGTGAGAGTGGCTGATGAGGCCTGGGCAGGGCCAGAAGTAGCAGTGACCACCCCTCACTCGCACAAAAGGCAGCCCTAGGGAGTGCAGGTGATCAGGAGTGCTGCCAACAGGATGGCCAGACAGAGTGTGGTGTGGCAGATTGCATGGCAGGGTGGCTCTTCGAAGGAGGGGTATTCCACTAGCTGACTGCGAGACTTGAAGTACAAATATCCCAGCAACCAGGCACACTTCTGTGACCATCTGCCTCAGTGAAGGGCACCCATCCTACATGACCCTCAAGGTAGAATGGTGGGCATTCGTGTGAGAGCAAAGCCTGCAGCTGGGGGCTCTCCACCATCTCCCCCAGTGGTGGCTGATGCCTCCACCCAGTTGGAGCTGCTGAAGGGAGAGGCTGCAGAGCAGACTTCAGACTGCAGGAGGTGCTTAGACCTTTCACCTGGGGCAGGGATAGGCAGCACAGCTGCCTGCAAAAGGTGTGCCCAGGTGGAAGACCTCCTGTAGCAGGTGGCTGAGCTGCAGGAGGGGGTGAGGAGGCTGCATAGCATCAGGGAGGCTGAGAAGGAATTAGATAGCTGGTTCCAAGCGCAGTCTGCAGTGGACCCACAGCCCATGGCCAGACAACCAAAAACTCCCCCACTGACACACACAGAAGGGAAGGGGGCTGGTAACATGGAAGAATGGAAGCTTGCAATGGCAAGGACCAGCAGGAGGAAGAGACTTCCCCCCGAAGCTTGAGGTGCCCTTGCAGAACCGCTTCACCGCTCTGTAGACTGAAGAAGAAAGACCTGTCACATCAGGAGAGAGGCTAGAGAGGAGTAATGCAGCCTGATCTGCTCCCTGTATAACAACCAGCACATCTAAGAAAAGGCAATGGATGATTGTAGTAGGCGACTCTCTTCTGAGAGGTACAGAGGCACCCATTTGCTGACCTGACATGTTGTTAAGAGAGGTGTGCTGCTCACTAGGGGCTCATACCAGGGATGTCACCGAGAGACTACCAAGCCTCGTACAGTCCAGTGTCTATTATCTGATGCTGTTGTTTCACATGAGAAGTCTGATGAATATCAAGCAGGATTACAGAGCCCTGAAGGCAGTGGTAAGGGACTCTGGAGTGCAGGTAGTTTTTCTCATTAGTCCTCTTGGTCAAAGGGAAGGGGTTTGAAAGGGCCAGTTGAATCTGGTGAATCCACAAATGGTTACAGGACAGGTGCCACAGCCAGGGGTTCAAATACTTAGACTCACTCTGAGCTCACTTTGAGAGCTCACTGGACTCACTTTGAGAAATTTGGTCTGCTGGAGGCTAGTGGGGTCCATCTGTCAGAGAAGGGGAAGAGCATCTTTGGCCAAAGGCTTGTCAAGTTAGCGAAGAGGTCTTTGAACTAAAGTTGCAGGGGTAGGGCAACCTCAATCCATACCACTCCTACCAATTTGATGCCAGTGCCAGCAGTAGACGCCCAGAGCCTGGAGAAGGATCACAGGTAAACAGGAGAGCACCTGGAGTGCAGCACAAAGGAATTCCAGCTACTCCAGCTGGTAAGTCAGCTTCACTGAGGACCAAATTTAAATGCCTCTATGGAAATGCGCTAGTATGGGGAATAAACAAGAGGGGTTAGAGACGTCTGCACACCTGCAAAGCTATGATCTTATTGGCATCACAGGGATGTGGTGGGATGGCTCCTATGACTGGATTGTTGGAATGGAAGGATACAGGCTCTTCAGGAAGGACCGGCAGGGGAGACGAGGAGGGTGTGTCATCTTCTATGTCAATGACCAGCTGGAGTGAGAATCATAGAATTACCTAGGTTGGAAGAGACCTCTAAGATCATCGAGTCCAACCATAAACCTTACACTGTCAAAACCACCACTAAACCATGTCCCCAAGCACCACATCTACCCGTCTTTTAAATACTGCCAGAGATAGCGATTCCACCCCTTTCCTGGGCAGCCTGTTCCAATGTTTGACAACCCTTCCGGTGAAGAAATTTTTCCTAGTATCCAATCTAAATCTCCCCTGGTGCAACTTGAGACCATTTCCTCTCGTTCTGTTGCTTGTTACTTCGGAGAAGAGATCAACCCCCACCTCTCTACAACCTCCTTTCTGGTAGTTGTAGAGAGTGATAAGGCCTCCCCTCAGCCTCCTTTTCTCCAGGCTGAACAACCTAATTTCCCTTAGCCCCTTCTCACAAGACTTGTTCTTTAGGCCTTTCACCAGCTTTGTTGCCCTTCTCTAGGCATGCTCCAGCACCTCAATGTCTTTCTTGTCGTGAGGGGGCCCAAAACTGAACACAGTATTTGAGGTGGGGCCTCACCAGTGCTGAGTACAGGGGGATTATCACTTCCCTAGTCCTGCTGGCCACACTATTCCTGATACAAGCCAGGATCCTGCTGGCCGCCTTGGCCACCTGGGACACTGCTGGC
>VYXH01003284.1:0-16566 GCA_013397275.1 Burhinus bistriatus | reverse complement strand
AAAAAAAAAAAGACAAGAGTCACACTGTTTCACCAAGAAAATGTGTAAACAGCAGATAGCCTTCCGCCCCCGTCCCAAGACTCATTGGATTTTCTAAAAGTCTGGTTCTTTGGAAGCCTGTCATATTCCCTGTGCATTACAGAGAAGAATTTCTGAATGTGTAAGAGCATGTTCATTTGCTACCCATTATCCCATTCTGTAAGAGAAGATCATGTTCAAGACCCTTAAAGGATCGTGAAGGTCCACAAATCCATGGGACCTGATCAGATGTATCTACGGGTCCCAAGGGAACTGGCAGACGAAGTTACTAAGCCACTATCCGTCATATTTGAGAAGTCGTGGCAGTCTGGTGAAGTTCCCACTGCTGACTGGAAAAGAGGAAACATAACCCCCATTTTTAAAAAGGGAAAAAGGGAAGATGCAGGGAACTACAGACCAGTCAGTCTCACCTCTGTGCCCAGCAAGATCATGGAACAGATCCTCCTGGAAACCATGCTAAGGCACATGGAAAATAAGGAGGTGATTAGTGACAGCCAACATAGCTTCACTAAGGGCAAATCACATCTGACAAATTTGGTGGCCTTCTACGACGACGTTACAGCATTGGTGGATAAGGGGAGAGCAACTGACATCATCTGCCTGGACTTATGCAAAGCATTTGACACTGTCCGACAAAACATCCTTGTCTCTAAATTGGAGAGACCCGATTTGATGGATGGACCACTCAGTGGATAAGGAATTGTCTGGATGACCACAGAGTTGCACTCAACAGCTCGATGTCCAAGTGGAGACCAGTGACAAGTGGCGTTCCTCAGGGGTCAGTACTGGGAGCAGTGCTGTTTAATACCTTTGTTGGCGACGTGGATGTAGGGACTGAATGCACCCTCAGCAAGTTTGCTGATGACACCAAGCTGTGTGGTGCAGTCGACATGCTGGAGGGAAGGGATGCCATCCAGAGGGACCTGGACAGGCTTGAGAGGTGGGCCCATGCCAACCTCATGAAGTTCAACAAGGCCAAGTGCAAGGTCCTGCACATGGGTTGGGGCAATCCAAAGCACAAATACAGGCTGGGCGGAGAACAGATCGAGAGCAGTCCCGAGAAGGAGGACTTGGGGGTGTTGGTGGATGAGAAGCTCAACATGAGCAAGCAATGTGTGCTCACAGCCCAGAAAGCCAACCGCATCCTGGGCTGTATCAAAAGAAGCATGGCCAGCAGGTCGAGGGAGCTGATTCTGCCCCTCCACTCTGGTGAGACCACACTGGGAGCACTGCGTCCAGCTCTGAAGCCCCCAACATAAGATATGGACCTGTTGGAGCAAGTCCAGAGGAGGGCCACAAAGATGATTAGAGGGCTGCAGAACCTCTCCTATGAGGACAGGCTGAGAGAGTTGTGGTTGTTCAGCCTACAGAAGAGAAGGCTCTAGGGAGACCTTATAGCAGCCTTCCAGTACTGAAAGGGGGCCTACAGGAAAGATGGGGAGGGATTTTTTATGAGGGAGTGTAGCGATAGGACGAGGGGTAATGGCTTTAAACTAAAAGAGGGTAGATTTAGATTACATATTAGGAAGAAATTCTTTACCCTGAGCGTGGTGAGACACTGGAACAGATCGCCCAGAGAAGCTGTGGATGCCCCATCCCTGGAAGTGTTCAAGGCCAGGTTGGATGGGGCTTTGAATAACCTGGTCTAGTGGAAGGTGTCCCTGCCCATGGCAGGGGTGTTGGAACTAGAGGATCTTTAAGATCCCTTCCAACCCAAACCATTCCATGATTCTATGATTCAGCACCAACGCCATTAAGACACATTTATTTCCCAGGCTGCTATAAGCCCTAAGGCTGAAGCAGCTTCCTGTAGCCTACTAAAAAAATCCTTATGCTCCATTCCCTGAAGATGCTTCCAGGTTTCTTCTTACCTGGACAGGCTGTGCATGCAAACAGAATAGGCTCTGGCTGTAGCCCAACTGCCTGACACAGCAGACTGCTGTGGGTGGCAAATCAAACTATTTTACTTATGCCTACAACTTTGAAAGCCAGGCTGGCTGCTACTGCAGCTGTGCAAGAGGTCAGGATGACCCGGGCAGTGTCTCTGTGGTGGCAGAAGGTAACCCTCCCAGCACAAGGAAACACCACACTCAGCTCTCCCCAAAAAAGAGGACCTGATTTCTCCCCAGGTCCAGCCCTGGCCCATGTGCCCCACGTTAATGTAATTTAACCCTATTTTTCTGCTGAGAAACTGGTTTGCCCTTTATCTCACTACAAATGAAGTGCAAGTGATAAGGACAGTCTAATCTTCTAGATTTTCTTTTTCTATTTCTTTGTTTTGTTAAAGTTTAGAGATGAAAGAAAACTCGATTTAAAGAAAGACATTCAGCACATTTAAGTGACCTCCTCAGAGTAGAATGACTCAATTTGAAAACATCTGAGCCTTATATAAAGACAGCAAAGTGGTTCTTCAGTAAATACTTTCAAGACAAATGTAGACTGGGGTACTGATCCTGTGAAAGCAATTTTTATTTGGAGTTATTGAAATAGCTGCTTTCCCTATGAGATAAAAAGCTCCATTCAAACACCTCAAAGTAATTTCTTATCTCTGCTTCTAAGTACTGTGTTTATTTGCTACATGTGATGTCAGATGAACCTAGAAAGATGCAGTTAGCGAGAACCGGAATGTGTGTCTGTGTATGTTGGGGGGAGGATTTTTATTTTTTTAAGGGTAGTTTAATGGGAATTTTTTATATTGGCACTCAGGTATTATGGTAAAAAAAAAAAAAAAAAAAAAAAAAAAAAAAAAAAAAAAAAAAAAGAAGAGAAATATAAAGCCAAAACGGTAGAAATTAAAGTATTAAAGTTTACTCAGCATAAATTAGAAGGTTGGTAAAACTGGTTCTATGCATGTTTCCAGCAACAAGTGCTGCATTAAGAAATACTTGTCCTTAGTAAGGTCAGGTGTATATATAGCAATATAAAAGAGTGGTAGAACAAATTGTTAAAAATTCACTCCCTCCAACCATCAGCAACATACATCTTCTCTTTCCACATAAGGGAAAACTATAGCAAGATGAAATACCATTACAGCAATTTTTTCGCTTTAAAGTTAGCATATAGGAATAGATATTTGCTAGTTAAAGAAAAAACATTCTAATGTATTATGAAATGCTTGTATTTATTTTGGTGCTAATAGAGCTTATACTGGTAGTAACAGATGCGGTCATCCTTGCTCCCATTCAATTAAGGACAGTATTTGACATTAAAAGATGAACAGAAATTTCTAGAAGGAATATGCAGTTATATCTTCAGACCTATGTTGGACTTCCAAAAATCAGGCACACAGATATACATATAAACTGAAAAAATAGCATGTATTTTAAAATATTGCCTGTCAATCACCTGCTCTACTTTGCCAATACAGAAACTTATGATAATGTGTTGATAATGGCTGTTTGAAAAAAAATACATATTACAGTGCTTGTCATGATATTTTCCTTGTTTCTGTTTTATCATTTAATAAACAAAAGAGCTATTATTACCAGTGAACATGCAAAAGAGTATTTACCTTGTAAGACTGGTTGAGAAAGTATAATTTAATCTACTTTCATCTGATATTACAATGGACATTTGGCAATTACACAGAAAAAACTACAAGAGAAGCCTGATATATCTGTCAGACTCACAGAAATGAAAGTAACAGCCCAAATGATTGAATTCTTGTGATGAGTTCTAAAATACAGCTAAATACTCTGATAGCTCTTGACCAGTTTTGGAATGTGCATAGTGACAACATTTTAAGACATCTTTTTTCTATGGATCTGACCAAAAGACAATGAACTCAAGAGAAACTTTTCCAGGAAATTAAGAGAGTTTTTGATGAGGCCCCCAGGTAATTTTGCTGTGTTGGTATATTCAAATTACACAGTTTCAGATCTTACAATAATACCAGACAATTCAGAAAACTATTTGCAACTATGAATTCAGGAGCATGATAACCGAATTACTCAATTAGGATTAAGTCATTGTCCACCTCCTTGACAATCTTTACTTTATACCCTGAGCTCTACTCATGACAATGACACTTTTGTGCCTTCCAGTGTTTAGGCAAATAAATTATTAACTTCATTACACAAACTAGAAAAATAAGAGCATATAAATTCACAGAAATTAAGAAACAAATGAAGATTGACAAAGTCATTGTGTATAAAAATACATGGAACTATTACATGCTACCTTATTCTCTAGTTCTGGCCTTTCAAGGAAAGAACAACTAGTTCATTAATATGAATAACTGGAAAAAAGGGCATATTTAGTTATTCTTCGGAACCTTGAATGTGTTATTCAATTTGTAGGCAAAATAAAGCAGAGTGATTCCAAAATTAAAAAAAAAAAAAAAAATTTAGCTAACAAGAAATTATATTGAAGCTTACTCTGAAGAACAAAAAATGAAAAATTTACTTAGCTGTTTTGAATAATTGAGCACTGCTCATAAAATCTGAGCATCATCTGGGTGGCATAAAAACTTTTTGATCATTTAAATTAAAACAAACCTGACATTAAGTAACATATTGGTGTATGGTAATCTGCATTTTGATCAGTCGCAGAGTGATGGAAAGGTTAACAGTAGGATTAATTCCAGACAGTACATCTGGGCAATATATTTAAATATTTAGTTTTAAGTCTAGAACTTGCACAGCTTTCACATGGTTAATTAGATGCATCCACAATAAAGCTCTCATTTAGAAAACTGCATCACAGTTCACAAATATGGGTCTTCAACACTAAATGATTACAAACAATTCATGTAATTTCACATAATAACCAAATGATATTTAGATAATCTAAAAATCAACAGTGGAGAACATTTAAGTATCTTAAGGAGGCAGCCCATGAAGAATAATTCTTGTACAATGGAGGTGTATACGTAGGCAAAATGCAAAGAACTCATTTGAATAATACAATGGAGTAAAGTTCAGCATAATAATATCAAATTCATTTTGTCTTGGTATACATAAAAAAGACTTAGAAGTGTGTTTTCAGAGCTATGTTTTCTACTTCCTGTAACATCTCATTGACTTCTTCAGCAAAAACGAACTACCAAACTGAACGTTAGGCACAATTCAGTGCTCAGTTGAAACTTTTCTGATTTGCCTTCAGTAAAAAGAGGGAAGTATTTAAAGAAAGATGCAAGACTGTTGCCTTCTCCAGCCATAAGCAAGACAGTATAGATGGACAAGTCACTTTAAGAAGAGAGGAAGCTTCATCAGGGAACAAGTAACACAAGTAGCTTATTTTAACACATTTTTCCCTCTACAAGGACACAGGACTTTTCAACTATCTTCTTTCATAATTTTACATGGCATAAACAATCTTACGTTACCCTTCTAAGAAGTGTCATGCAGTAATGCTTGCACAGAGCAACTGCATTTGGATGGCAGGCAAGAAACTAAACTTCAAGCTGCAGATTCATACTGCAATCTCCCTTCAAATAAAACTTTCACTGAAATCATTGTAATTTTTTTTTCTGAAAAATGCCAGCAGGATGTAATTAATTTGAACACTTTCACAAAACTTTCTTGAATGAATGCACTATTATTTTGACACATTTGTTTGAAATGCTAGATTTTTTTATTCTCATAGTATTATATTTGTTTTCGTTCGTTTTGAGATTTTGTTTCAACTTTAGTGTTAGTTTGAGTTAAGAATGCAATCTCTTTGTCCATAATTTTTGGTAACAGAATGATAGTTCAATTTAAAGCAACTGAAGTATTTTACTTAATTACTAAACTTTATTAACAGTATATTGTCAGTGATTCCTGTATTTTTCCATTAAGTTTATTCCATCAAACTGACTAGGAGGTTATTTCTTTTTCTTCCTACTGAGTCACATAAGACCCCTTTGAAATAGAAAACGGAGAATAATTAATAAATTCTAATAATGGAATGCATTGTACTAGGGAAAGATCATTATAGCACATTGTTCTGTACTGCATCCTGTCTCTCTGCTGTTTTGTTACTTTCATTCCTTACCTCTTTGTTGGCTCTGTCTGCTTGAACTAATGTTCCATTCAGACACGGCTCTACATAGTGAAGTTCTTCATTATACTATGGAGAGAAATAAAAAGTATGATGAAAAATTTAATTAAAGTCTTTGAAAGAGACAATTTAATTTAATGATTTAGAACTACAGTGAAACATGCACATAAAGCAAGAACAAAAGGATTCGGTTCAGTTTTTAAAAATGGCTGGGGTATTTTTTTTTCCTTTTACATGATTCCTAACATTTCAGAGGTTTATACATTTTAAAAGGAGCATTTAATTGAATGGATGCCAAAACTCAGGTGGATTTAATGGGTACTATATACATTAGCTGGCATAAATATCCTTCAAGTTGAAATCTGGATAGTATTAAGAGGTCATGTTTGATACATCACAGTCACAACTCCCAATTCTTTGCTACATATAAAAAAAAGTCCTGACAAATACTTGAGGCATTGGCTAACATTTTGGAAGGTTAATAGTGGAACGACTATGCCAAAAAGTCTGTAAGCTCGAATCAACCCTGGACATGTCTGACAATGGTCAGAATTTCAGTCAAGCAGAGTAGCTTACTATACGCTAAGTCATGAAGCTGTGACAGATCTTTAAGGAATTAACTGCTAATCTTGCAAGGTCTAAGTAAGTTAGATACCCCAGTCAGATTTTCAGAAGCATCTTAAGTGTTAAAAGAAACTAAATCTCATCTGCAGTCAGTAGATCTTGCAGACTCATGGATGCTTAACTCACTTGATTGAAAATTGGACTTGATTGTTTAAATCCTTTAACACAGGTCAAATAAATACAGAAGTGCTTTCAAGAAGTCTACATTAGTTGTATAGATACAGTTTTAACTTAATTCCTCCTGTCATTAATTTAATCCACTCTAGAAGTTATCACAGATCAAACTGTAAGGCCTTTCAATTTAGGCTCTACTCAGTTTCACCCTTTCCTAGGCGTTAAGTGAATCAGAACATCCATAGTAAACAACAAAAGACAACACATTAAGTAAAAAATAATTAGGAAAAACATTTCATTAGATTAATATATGCATTTACTCCCTTCTTCCTCCACCTCAGTGGGAATAAAAAAAAGCCTTACAATGACTCACTACCGAACACTGCTTAGACAAGGTCCTCTGTCACTGCAAGTTCTCACTGCCTCTGTCTGCCTGTAGCTCTGAATTTATTCTATTCTCTTCAATTTAACACCACTCCTTTCTCTACACGTATGTCTAACCATAGATCCCTACAGCCTGTTCCACTTTGAACCCCTGTCATCATCATTCATTTTAACAGTGCACTACTCACCACACTCATAATTATTGTTACATAGGGAAGAGCGTTTAATTTGAACTGCATCAAGTTACTCTTGAGGTGTTGTGCTAGACTCAGTCCTCAGCTACAAGGAAATACAAATCCAGAGTAACTCCACTTACTATTGCTGGTTATACAGACTGTTTACATCAACATAGTAATTGGTTCGTTGTATATAAACAAACAAAAATGCTCAAAAGATATTTACACATAATTCCTGCAGCAGATACGCATGCTTCCCTAATTATTTTATTCCCATCAATGTTATTCCAATATATGAGAGCCTGTCTATGGCTCCAAAGGTAATATGAAAAACAAGGCAAAGACTTCTGGAACACTTTAGAGTCACTGGGAATGTCCCATGTGCATCTCTGTGTCATATCAATTTATTGAGCTGCTAAATGATGTATTTACCCCTGTAGTATCTCTCTTCAGATCGCTTTCCAATCTATCTCCTGACAGTCATCGCAAAATAATAATGCCAAATCTACACAGCATCTCTTATTATAGGCCAAAGTCAAGACCATATTCCATTCTATTGTAAAAAAATACTGAAAATCTGTAACAGACACCAGTACCCCAGCCCCTGCTCCCAAGCGTCTTCCTGTCTTCACGCAGTTTTTTTTCAGCATGTTCTTTAATCAATATACTTTCCGATTAAGCCTGTTCTTAGCTTGATTTCTGTAGCTGTCATTGGAAACTATATTAACATACACACTTTTCCTTATATAAAACAAAGCACAGTGTCTATAACTGGCAAACATGCAATAAAATACTAAAGTCTACCTGCCTCTCAGTCGTGGTCTTAGTTTCAAACAACTCTATGCAAGCAAAGTCAGAATTTCCTAATGCTGTAGGTAGTACCACAAATTTTTATCCAAGCCTATCACCACCCGCAAATTGATGAAACAATTTCCTTCTCTATCAGACCTTGCATCTATGTAGAATAATTTCGGTCCATTACATTTCTGTAAGATTTATTTTAACTACTATTTTGAATAATTCAGATCAGGCTATTCCCACAGATATGTAGCTTGCATGACTGCTAGCTGCACCACAACCCAGATTCCCAGTAGCTTCCCACTACGTCTTTAGTGATATTCAGTTGCATAGGATAAAGCATGCCCACACTTTCACAGAAGACATGCTTTAAGTCCCCTAGCAGACCCATCTTACAGAATCAACCTACTTCAAAAAAGGACTAATAAAAACGTTCATTCTCACATAAACAGCACAATTTCATAGATGGCATGTGGACAAAGAACTTTCATTGTCATTACGAACATAAGAAAACGTAGATATTCATCATTCTGAAACTCAGTCAAATTGTGACACTATTTCCATTTGTGGCACCTAATTCACCTTGAGATTACTATTAAAAATATTTTAAGTAATCTGCTATGTATGGCAGAAGAAACCAGATTATGCCAAGGTGTGTAAATGAGTATTTTATGTAACTGTGTTCTATGGATAACAACCATAACCTCTACTGTACAGATACAAATGAAAGCGTAGTGAGAAAACCCTTTATATAAAAAGATGTAGCAGTTTCTAATGGTTTGATGTCTTGCAAGGGTGCATTTTTATGATCTGTTTTAAATTTTGTACTCCTTGCTAATTGTATACACTTTCTTTTCCTTTTTAAAAAACTCAAATATTAAGACAACAGAAAAATTGACTGGACATAATTATTTCAGTTCCAAAAGAAATTCCCAAAACAGCAAATATCTGCCTCTCAAAGTCCATGAAAACTGTAGAATTCTCATACGTGTGAAGGCATTCGAGCAGTGTTTGCTGCTTAAACTAGCATATCCACTTGATAAGATCTTTAGTACAACTATCAGCTTCTAGCAAAATACCCAACATGTGCTTCATAGCATATATTTGATTTCTTTTTCCTTGGCATAGGGTGTTTTGCAGTGTTATTGGTGATGTCTTTCTTTTAACTGTGTCAAAGATTTGAAGTGGAAAAGGGAAAAAATTCCACGACCACTGCCTTCCCACCACCTTATCAGCAGTTTGAACTCAGTTCTGTAGTTTTTCTATGACATTTAAAATTTTGTATTTAGTGAAATAGCTTCCTGAGCTTGAATAAAAAGGCTGATCAGTAACTGTTGACCTTGCCAGTAATAGCCAGTATAGATCACCTCAGTAAAAGCCTGCGTTTAGCTTATCAAGTCTTGCATCACACTGTTTACTTGTATTTCCTAGCGTTGCATAGTCCCATACTCCTATGCTTTTGCCATATGACATCTTTACATGTTATAGTTGGGATAGCTGTGATGCAATAGCTGCCAGAGCTAACACCTGTGCAATAGCTGTGAATAGCCTGTGTTTTGCTGAAGGAGGGAGAGAGAGGAGTAAAAACCAACTACCTTTCTTTCTGAGCTCCTCTTCTAAGACCTCCTTCTACTTTCATCTCTCTTCTAATTTAAACATTTGATAACATTGATTTTTATTATTCTTTTATTTACTTAGTTACATTTACCTTAGTTCACATTATTTTGTCACTCTAGTTATTTCTTTGCACAACAGGTATAAAATAAAATGAGTGGGCTAAAATCTGAACTAAGAGGAACCATATAGTTAGTTAGCTGCTTACATTGTATAATCAGATACTATTCATATTCTGAAAATGTGGCATATATATGGTTCTAGCACACCTACACAAGTAGTTTACATTTACCTTAGGATTTTTGATATTTATGCTCTGCCATATTTCAGCTGTCTAGAGCAAGGTCCACAGAAATAAACTAAATTCACATTTTGTTGTGCAACAACACACAGATAAAAGATTTCACGCTATATTAGGCATACTCAGATATCCAATACAGCCCAACCTAAGATCCAACAGTGAAGCCAGACCAAAAAAGGAACCACAGGAATTGGTATTTCTAAAGTTCCACTAGTGTTACCATATGCAACAAGTGGCGCACAAGCACAGCCCACTGCTTGGAGAAATCATATGAAGGTTAGCAACTGGTTGCCTTTCTCTTTCTCAGCCTACTCACATATTAGCTGTACAGACTCTGATTATTCAGGCAGACTGAAAAGTAAGTTTATCTATAATCTATTCTGTATGACTACAAGGACTCCAAAGAAGAGACTACACAGAAATGATTTATAATGGAAAATTCTACAAATTAAAGCCAGGGAACTATACTACTGTGCTTGGAATTAACAAATACTTTTCTTTAAATCAATTTTGCTAAAATGGTGTGACTAAAGCATTAAAATGAATTTAACATTCTTGGGTCGGTTAATACTTTATTAATTTAATGTAGAGTTTACATTTTTATAAAATAATTTAAAAAATTTCAGCATTCGGCAAAATTAGTACTCGTTTTATGATAATATTGTTAATTTAATGCATGACTTGGAATTATACTTCAAAGTGAATTGGAAAATTACGCCTTTTCTCTTGTTGTTGCAGGTATCTTTGTTCATGCACCAGTGAACTGACCTTAAATTTTAACATAGGCAGCACAAAATCGCTCTTGTATCTCAACAATTTTTTGCAATTCAATCATCTAGTCCATCAGTTTCAGATAGGTTTTGCAACAATCTGCCCATGAAAGCCAAAATGATTTTTAACATTATCCTTCTATGTTTATTCTCTGGAAAGACATGAATTCTGCTTTCTGCTATAGATACATATAAAGTTAAAAATACATTTAATGAAAAATCAAATGGACATGAAACAAGCCAGCTAATGTACTGCTAGTGGCTTTTGGGTTTTGCTCTTGGCTGGGGTGTTGTGGGGTTTTTTTGCTATCCTACTGCATATTTACAAGTGTTAATTGAGTTTTTAACTATGTTAGTATGTAGTGACCATAACTCCCATTAGTTCATGAAAATCCTAAACGTCTTTTTGTATATGGAATACTGAAACATATAACAATAACCCAAAAAGCAAATCAAAAAGTTTTTAAAACTTTTTGTACAGTGAAATATTGTAAAGAGACAATAAAAAATTACCAGAGTTGATGACCACAAATTTTGCAGAAATGCTTCTCAGACTTCACTTTTTCATCTGCTAAATTCTGTTTCCTCTTCCTCCAGTGACATAGATACTGCTTTTCTCAATGCTCAATTCCTTTCCATCCTTCTCTCCCACTGTCAACACAGAGCCCTGTCTTACACCAGTCCAGCTTCTCTAACCTCATGTTCTCTTTTGGCTAACTTAAAAGTGTTGTCCCTTCATACTGTAACAAGCCCAAAAGTTTCTCATCTGCCTGCATAATCCTTCCACTTGCTTCATTCTGCCTGTTGCTCACCTGTAAATCCTCTCTTACATCTTTCAGCACTATTTTCCTTGCATTTCCTTCTTTTGCCTCAAAATGCAGGTATGCTTTAGGGTTCTTCCTCTCTTGTGAGAATGACAGATAAAACTCCTTAACCTATTTGACTCCTAATTTCTGACCCAGTTCCCCACAGAAGTCTTCCGTTGCAAGTGTTTGTTCCGCTAATCACTGTGCATAATAAAGCCATCCTGACAATCACTCAGCCTCAAAACTTGTCCAGATTTCCCACCTAAAGCTCTTATTCCACCTCAAATGTTGGTCTGGGAAGAGAAAGAGGTACTTGGTCAATTGTCTCAGACTTCCAGATGTCCAGCAGTCCTCAGAGAGCAACAATTTGGACAGGCCTTTCAGAAGAACAATTGGTGTGAGCAAGTATCCACTGCGTGCTGTGTGAAGAGTAAGTCTTCAACATTTAAGCACAGTGGATCTATTTTTGCACACACTCCACAGCTGGCCAGTTCTAGATACAGAAACTTGCTATATATGCACAGATCTATGTTACAAAGGGGATTTCTCATATGGACTCGTGTGTACTTTACCTTTAAACAAAACTGCTTTCACATCACCAGGCTATGTCTAAATTATAAGGAGTAAGATAATCTCACTCAAACATCTGTCTATAGATAAAAGCTATACAGGATTTCCGGTGCTTTCACATGAAGAAGCCTCTTGCGTGGGCTTTGTTGTCTCACGTTTTGATCACTGAAACATCCTCTCCCGTCTTGACAAAGATCGGGGTAAACCCTGCTGGCACTTACTCAGAGCAGCGCTTCCAAAGTAATTTTTGCTGATCCCTTAGATCACAGTAACCCTGGCTTTACTGTGTACCCTTGCTATGTCTTCCTCTAACACATCAAATTTTAGGAGGAGTTCATAATCCAACCCCAGTCCTCACTGAAACATCCACTCCTTTCTCCACAGCACTGGTCTCTGTTAACAGCTTGTTACATTTTCAAGCAAACAAATTTTGTGGGTGTTTTGGGGTTTTTTTTGGTTGGTTGGTTTTTTGGTTTGGGATTTTTTTTTGCCTTGTGAGACAGCAGGTGTTATACTGTGACACTTAGTCCAAAACAACTCCTTAAAAACTCTTCTTCCAAGACACCTCCACGGGGACAGGGACAGCACTTTACGTGCTCATTGTCACTCCTGTCACAGTCTCCTTGTTTTCCCCTGCATTTCTGCGGTACCTCTTTCAATGCAGTGAGTAAGGTCAGGTTCATATTTGCACAGTAAGTAAACCATCAGCGTCCTCACGAAATTAAACAGCTAAGCTGGTAAGAATAAAATTGCATTCGCAGTTATTATTTCTACTTATTTCAACAAATAAACATGTATTCATCCTAAAAGAGGTTAGAGAGGGGAAAGAACCTTCAGATGAAAAAATTACCTCAGACAAATGCTATAATTACCACAGTAATTACACACCTTTCTAAAGATTAAGAATTTCTTATACTAGCCAAACTACATATTAGGCGTAAGCAGGAGAGGGCTGCAGGAGCAGCCTGTGTGTGAGGGGCCCTGTCCTGCCCTGCACCAGCCACAGCCGGCTCCAGCCAGCACCAACACGGGTTTGAGCAGCCTGTGAGGTGCCAAAACTGCAGCAGCAGGCCTGAGGAGGCTGCAGCGTCCGCGCACAGCCAGGCGTAAGGAAGAAGGCATCAGGGGCTGGAAATACTTGGAAACACAGCTAGAAGAGTGTCGTGGTGAAAGGGGTGTGCTTCTGGACACCATGGTCTGCAGGTGACCCACACCAGGGCAGGGACAGCCCTGAGAGACTGTGGCCGTGGGCGACCCAGGCTGAGGTGGGGACGCCCCTGAGGGACTGCGGCCCATGGGTGACCCGCACTGAAGAGAAAAACAAAGAGCAGAGGAAAATCAGTAAGCAGTGAAGAGCGACAGTGAGAAACTAATAAGCCCAGAGGTGCTGATGGAAACCTACACAGCACCTCACCCAGGAGAGGGCAGGGACTGGAAGCGGCAGTGAAGGTAAGGGGTGCTGAGACCAAGGCACGGGGGAGAGTGTTGAACAGAAGCTGAGCCTCGGCAAGGAGGAAAGGCTCAATTGGGTGTTTCTTTCCTTTTTTCAATGCCCAAATCAGCAATCAGAAGTTTGCGTTAATTGGCAATAAATTACGTAAAAATTCTGTGACTCAATTTTTTAACTTGAAAAAAAGAAAGCTCAGTTCTTTAATTTTCGCTTTTTTTGAAGTATTTACACAGTATTTCTGCTGTACTACTTAGGCAAAGTTAGCTCCATACATTTTTACATTTTTTTGTTACAGATGAGCTTTTTGGTCTTCCCAAAGTAAAAAACTTAACTTAAAAATAAAACATTTCTTTTTTTCTTCCTACATCATTCACAGTAACTGTCACGACTACTGATAAACACAGAGATTATACACCAAAAAATGGCTGGTCAAGTGTCTTAATAGTTACTTAGTTGAAACATCCTTTCAACTGACAAAAGTTGTTTAGATTACAGTTAATCAATTTTTTTGAAGGACAGTAAATCTTTTTTTTTTACACAGTATGTAATTATGTCTTTCTAGTACATGAGTTTCTGCTAATTACGCAATTAACACACAAGGAGATTAATATGAAAGATATTCTGAACTGCTTGCTATCTGTTAAAAATACAGTAAATGCACATATACCTCAGGCATATATACTTCATTCGCCATAGAATCTCAAGGATTTGCACTGGTGTCGCTGGAGTCATTTATTTTAGTACACAAAGGGCACTTCTCTTGTAGCAAAAAAAGGCCAAAATCCTCTTTACATTCAAGTGTTTGAAGACATTTTTAGGATTTATGCATGTGATAAAACCACATATTTATAAAGTATTAGCAAAAGAATATCAGCAAAGGAGAATTTATAAAACCAACAATTCCTCCTCCCTCTCCCCCCTACCATCCCCCAGGCAAACTGTAGTTCTGATGTCAGTTTTGGACTTGTTAAAGTCATCCTTACCTACGTGATTAAGCCCATTACTCTTAAATACTGTAAAACTAGCCTCTTTTCATAGATTTAAAACATGTACCTGTACCACGGAAAACTAACTACCATACACAAATAACAGGTACTACTGATGATCTAATTTATTACTGTTAGTAAGCACTAGTAATACCTCTGCATAACTTACACATACATACATACATTTCAGATTTGCACTGAGGAAAGCATGAACAATGAGGAGCTATGTTGCCGTTTTATCATGCCATACAAGCTTCCAAAAAAAGCTAAGATCTGATACTATTAATTCTTATGTATTAACCATTTTGCAATTTGCACTGTATTGGAGAAGCTGTGGGGAATGGAAGGGGGGGGGGAGCCGCACAGGGACACACCACAAAGGTAAAAATTAAGCTAATGTAGAAAGTTCACGCGAACTACAAAACAGATTCTTATTCTTTGCAACTCTCAAGCTCAAGACAACTTGTTTAATGGATTTCAGATTGCAAGTCACAGAAAAACACTTTGAAAACACTGTCAACTGAAGAAGCTTGCATTGGAAAATCAGTGTCTGTCCAGTTGGTTCAGATGTTCATTTTATATCCATCACCTGCCCACAACATTTTTCAAGCGTGTTGTGTGATGTAAAACATGACAGATAGCAACAAATGATGGAAGAAAAAAAAAAGAAGAAAAATCCTGAGACACTCACAGCGATTATATTGAAGAAGTCATCATCTCCAAGGGTATCCAAAATAGATGAAACTGTCTGTTTTGCAATAGTCAAGCGAAGCCCCTTCATACTGCCACTGACATCTACTAAAATTACCACATCTTTTGGAGAAGTTGCTGCCTGAATGTACCTAAGACAAAAGACAAAACAACTCGTTCTTTTAAATACTGAACTTTTCTTCCTCTCAATTTTTTTTAAACACCAGTAGTCATCTATTGCCTACCATTTTCTATTTCTGCAGTCAAATGCAATGACTCCATTCTCATCCGGTTCCCATTTAATTCCTGTTTAAAAAAAGAGGTAACAAGATTAAATTACATTTTTACAGTACTAGTTCAAAATGTATCTGTGGTATTGGGGCTAAGCAGCACTTAACGGAGTTTCATACTTTAATCTAACAGGCAATGGTATTATAAAATAGAAAATACTGGAAAAAATAATTTAATAAAATAGGACTGCCAGAAACAATATTTTTTTTCCTCACTCCTTTTTAGCCACTGTGAAAACCTCATCATGCCTACTATGTTCATCATACTACTGTCACTAAAGTATTATCATACTTGGTCATTGGCGTTGGCAGCTTTAAGACATGCTTGCCAAGCCCCTTTCAAATCTTGAGCACTTACTACCCATGGCTGATCTCAACAGGTCCTGTTATACTAACTGCTTCACTCACAGGTCATACACCTGGTGTTTGGCTCACATCACTCTGAAGAGGCAGTATCTCCCAATTGCGGGTCAAAAGAAATATACACCAATGCACGCAGCATGAGGAACAAACAGGAAGAACTGGAGATCTGTGTGTGGTCACATGGCCATGATCTCATTGCAATTACTGAGACATGGTGAGATAGTTCACATGACTGGAACGCTGTCATGGATGGCTATGTCCTCTTTAGGAAAGATAGGCCAGGAAGGCGAGGTGGTGGAGTTGCTCTTTATGCGAGAGAGCAGCTGGAATGCATTGAGCTGTCCCTGGGGGCGGATGAAGAGAGAGCCAAGAGCTTGTGGGTAAGGATTAAGGGGCAGGCTAACATGAGAGACTCTGTTGCAGGGGTTTATTACAGGNCATGAGAGACACTGTTGCAGGGGTTTATTACAGGCCACCTGATCAGGACGCAGAAGTTGATGAGGCCTTCTACACCCAGCTGAGAGCTGCCACACAATCACAGGCCTTGGTTCTCATGGTTCTTCATTCACCCTGATATCTGCTGGGGAGGCTACACAGCTAGGCAGGTAC
>VYXH01003283.1:41958-72098 GCA_013397275.1 Burhinus bistriatus | reverse complement strand
CCCCCCTGCAGTGCTGCCTCCAGCGCTGGGGACACCAACAGCAGAAGGACATGGACCTGGTGGAGCAGGGCCAGAGGAGGCCACCAAGATGCTCTGAGGGTTGGAGCCCCTCTGCTGTGAGGCCAGACTGAGAGAGTTGGGGGTGTTCAGCCTGGAGAAGAGAAGGCTCCGGGGAGACCATATTGCAGCCTTTCAGTACTTAAAGGGGCTTATAAGAAAGACGGGGACAAACTTTCTAGCAGGGCCTGTAGCAATAGAACAAGGAGTAATGGCTTTAAACTGAAAGAGGGAAGATTTACACTAGATATAAAGAGGAAATCTTTACTGTGAGGGTGGTGAGACACTGGCCCAGGTTGCCTAGAGAGGTGGTTGATGCCCCATCCCTGGAAACATTCCAGACCAGGTTGGACGGGGCTCTAAGCAACCTGGTCTAGTTGAAGATGTCCCTGCCAATGGCAGGGGGGTTGGACCAGATGGCCTTTAAAGTTCCCTTCCAACCCAAACTGTTCTATGGTTCTGTGTCACCTGCACACATGGCTGGGCATGACTGTGCACATCGCTCTCTACATACCCTGCTAGTAGTTACAATAAAAGTGTATTTATGAATAAGACATACAGTTCTTCTGGCAGTTTGCCTAACTCCCTCAGTATAAAATACAAGTTTTAAAAGCTAGTGTATTTGCCAAATGTTAATTATGAAAAATAAAAATCTGTCTTTGGATTATTGAC
Organism: Burhinus bistriatus; assembly: GCA_013397275.1. Taxonomy (NCBI): domain Eukaryota; kingdom Metazoa; phylum Chordata; class Aves; order Charadriiformes; family Burhinidae; genus Burhinus; species Burhinus bistriatus. The sequence goes on along the minus strand of VYXH01003283.1, from coordinate 71,369 downwards.
TAAGCCACTAATTACTGATTTACTTGCTCTTGAAATAATGTCCTTTAAATAAGTGGTGGTTTGGGTGTATTCAATGAATTATTGTCCTTTATTGAAAGGTATTATTAATCTCCCATCACCATTTAAATATTAGAATTTGCAAGGAGCCATTCTTGGTATGCAACATATCGTTCACTTAGTCAAATCTTAAAGCAGGATTTTCTGTTGTGAATACCTAATGTATATATTTATCAATATTTCTATAGTACTTGGCATTGAAGAACAAAAGCTTATTGCTGCATATCCTCCATGTATCCTCCGCAAATCCATGACTTGATATCGTTTTGGAATTATGTTGTTAGAAATTTGAGAGAAGTAGAGAACGTAGACAGAAAACCAGCCCAGATATTAAAAGAAGTTAAGACATCCTCTTTGACACAGAAATGTGTCTAAAGTGTGAAAGAGATTATCAGATGCAAGCATTAAATCTGTCGGGCATTGATGATGGTATTAAGATACTGTCCGTCTGAAAGTGAAAACAAAACGCGGTGGTAAGCCTGGATAGCTGCAAGCCTAAATTTCCAATCCAGGCTTGCGCAGAATCCTCTTCAAATTGTATTCAATGTTTAGATTTGTCTTAGTATAGAGTATTTTGCCCTTTTAATTTATAACTTCTCCTTGTCTAAGGAATATAGGCTTTTTCTGTTCTGGCTACACTGTTTATACGATCCTTGACTACTCCATCTGGCTGTATTTTACCTATGTGAAAGACATAGAGCTGCTAATATAGAGATAGACTAGTCTTCAATTTAGAAATGGTGTTGTACTTCCAAAAGTGGGGAAGGATCCAGCAATGTGATAGTTAAAATATTGCGCTGTTTTTAGGGGAATTGCTTTGTCATTTCTGCATAGCTTACAACTTTTTAGTGGAGTTACCGATGTGCTGCATTTGAGGACTTGGCCCTATATAAGTTTGATTATGGCACTAAGATTATGATAATTAAAATACAATGGCTTATTCCTTTAATCTAGAAGATTTAAAAGTTTTTTAAAACAACAATAACTTTCTTGATATACCATCTTGTTTCATGCAAAGCAACCTTTTAATATGTTTCCATGCTCTGTATTTTTAAACCTCAGATTCCTGAAGAAGTTAAATTCTGATGTTGATCTCATGTCAATATACTTAATGATACCTCTTACGCTTCAGACACATCGCAAGACACTGGCTGAATGGGACCCCGTCGTCTCAGAGCCAGTTTGTACTCTACGTCTTGACCATAGTTGTATGTTGTTCTTATTTGTACATCTCTCATAAAAGCAAATTTAGAACTACTCAATACTTAGGTACTTTCCAAAGGTCTACTGAATTTCTCAGATAAGAGTAAAATAGAATGTGTGTGCTTTGAAGTATTATATTTAACAGCAGAAAAAGAAATTCTGGACTGGGGAATTTGCAGTGATCCAGCAGATATCTCAAATGTGACCTAAAATTTGCCTCATCCAGTCTCAGAAAATTCTGTCTTTTTAATCCAGTTCCCTTTCTCTGCAATTACTTTTAAACATGGTTACTGCAAAGATTTTCTATTCCAATCACTTAAACCACAATCATTAATGGAGAAAGCTCAGCCAGGATTCTTTTTTCATTATGCATGCCTTTAAAAAAAATAATAAATTGCTTTTTTTTCCCAAGTCAAAGTGTGTCAGTTACGTATCTTTCCAGGTTGAAAGGCTTGTTCTTCCTGACAGGTGTCAGGTTCACTGGTGATGCAAATTAATATTAAAGGACAATAAATGAATGACAGAGGAAATCTTGAAAATCTTCTCAGCCTAAGACACTCAGCTGTGGACTTTTAATGCCTATAAAATATGAATTGCAACTAGGCAGATTATTGAAGGATTCAGAGCATTGATATGTGAAGAGAACAAGAAGATCCAGCTGACAGGCTCATAGAAGACAGATCGAAACATTTTAGATGCCACCTGGCCATATAAATAGCTTCCATACAAGAGTGGGACTTGTGGGATTTGGGTAGTTTAGTGTAAGAAATAAAATCTCAGTCATTATTAGTCAGTTATTACATATTATGCTTCACAGCTAAATTGATTTACAAATATGTACCTCTAAATGCTACTGTTTGAAAAAACAACTTTTATAATAAAAAACATGGATGTGTATTTAGGACTGAAATTAAACAGAGAAAACTGTGCTAATTAGCCAGGGCAATCTAGCATTTTGAGAATGTTTCTGTTGCCCATATAGTTTTTTTAACATTATTTTTTATATTTTACATTGCATTTTCACTTCTTGACCTGAGCGGTTTCCTCTGCTGTGCTGAGATGAGACAGTGCCACGGGCTCCAAATTCCCCCTCGACCTGCGTGGGGACCCTCTGCTGGTTATCCCCAGAGGAGAGTGCTCCCACAGGAGCGGTCTTCTGCTGCGAGGGCAACGTTTCCTTCATGTGGAATGGTTCCCTCGTGTAAGATGTCTGATGCATTATTGCTTCAAGAGTGTAAGAAATATCCAGGTTGAATCGGGCTGCATATGCATGCGGGTTATCAATGTGACGGCAAGTGACTCTCCATGATCGCGGTAAGACAAGACAGAAGAAAGTACTCGTTACTGGCGGTTATTGTCCACCTTGATTTGCTGAGCTCTCATTTATATTTTCTGAAATGTTTTTGCAAGGCGTGCTGAAGGCAGGAGCCATTCCCCATGTGTGTGTGTGTGTACCTCGAACGTGAAAGCAGATTCGTAGGGCTCCTGGGACACCGTGCAGAGGAGCGCAGGAAGGATTCAGGGTGGCGATGTGGGATGTCTGATGCTCCTGGGGTGCAGGTTGCAGCCCGGAGGTGCTAGGCTCGTTGGACACGCACAGCTCGCTATCAAAGCATGCATTTCCTCAGGACTTCCAGGTGTCTGGTCTTCTGCCTGACACCAGAAACTTTCAGACATCCACATTGTCAAATTGCGGGTTTGTTTTTGTTTAGCCAAGGCATATTTTTCCAAGTCCAAAAGGGAGATTTGTCCATGGAAATCCACACTTAATGATGGTTTTAAGACATGATCAAATATCCCACCTTCAACAATTTATTTTTTTATGTGTTCATAACAAGGACTGGTGCTGTACAGACAGATTGTGTTCCTGGCCGCAGGGAGTTTTAAGAAGATTATCAGCCAGGAGTATTGGTGATGTTATTTGCATAATGTCCGTAACTGCCGAGCTTTTGGTTCAGTTTAGTAACAACAGTAACATACCCTGTTGGATCGTTTACTGTTCTCTAAATGCTGACAACTAAAGCACCTTATAAAATGACATGTATCGTACTACATTTCCTTCTGTGCCATCTCAGAAAAAACAAGTGCAAGTCACAAGAGTGACGTGGTCAACAGACTGTGTCATTTTTCATGAGAAAAGAAGCATCCATCATCTAGTCTCATCAGACCTTGTGGCACGAATAACTTAAGAAGATCTTCCTAAACTCAGATAATATTTCCTACACAACCATATAATCTCATGCACGGTGTTTGCTTGCGCTGCCTCCAGGCTGTCTCACTTGCGTGGGTTCCTGTTACCTTGTGCAGTCTCCCCAGGGCTACCCAGAGAGTTGCAAAAAGATTCTGTGGCACTGCCTTTTTTTGGGGCGTTACAATCCTCAGTGTCCAGCACAGGGAAGTGAAGGTCCATTCAGGGAGTGCCAGCTGCCACTGGCACCCCGATTCTGCAGCCCTGCAATGAAAGGGAGCTTCTCTGCTACGTGTTTCTTCCCTCCTCTGTCTGCCAACGAGCAAGGTCGGAACCCAGCCCTACCTCCGCATGGCACACAGCTTCAGGAGACCCCCTGGAGCAGCCCTGGTCCACCTTCCAGAAATAAATCTGAGAACCGGTGTGTTTATAATGTCCATGTGAAATCCTCCTTCATGGGGAGGTGCAAAAGAGCTCCTTGATCAGGCGAGGAGGGTTTCACAGGAGTTACTGACCAGGGTGGTTAAAACAGATGTTTTCAAATTAGGAATTGAACAGAGTTTTGAAATGGCGAAGGTAATTATCCATGGAAACAAAGCTCCAGAGAAGTACATTCTCCATCTCTGATTGCCTGCAGTCCAAGCGTAGGTAGTCCAAGCGGTAGGGCACGATTTACCTGAACTGGCGCAGAGAGACTGGAATAAAGTCAGTGTCCTGATTTGTAGGTTACGAGATATTGTCTGGAACAGCTTTAATGGTGGTAGTTTAATTTACAGACTGGTCCGGTGCTGGTCGCATACGTAGGTTCATAACAGGGTCACAGTGGTCCTCCTGTTCTCACCTGTAACCTTGCACCATGCTGAGCCCAGGCGTGGCCGCAGGCTCAGGATCTCCGTCCTGGGTAGCGCTGGAAGGACAGAGGGATGTGGCTAGTCCACTTTGACACAAACCCTTTTGCCATCACCTGCAAGGTATCTCAGCTCTTCTCTGAGCTTTTTTGGTGTGGTTGCACCTCCGTAGGTTCACAGCCCTTCTTTCGTGTAAACTAATCCAAGTATTTCCCATGACTTTCCTGCTGGTCAGCAGACGGATTACTTGCATTGTGCCAATAAAGTCATTAGTTCAGGGTCTGTGTGCTGCAACAAAGCATGGAAACAGCGTGGGGAGCAAAAGTCAAGGCTTGCATTTAATAATTTCCTATAGTTCTCTCCCGGTATTAGGCTTAATGGTTCCTTGACTCGTTAATGCAGAGATGCTTTAAAAAGAAGGCTCTCTATCTCTTACAAAGATGGCTTTATATCTTTTACAAAGATGGCTGTCCAAAGCCCATTCATAGCGGTAGTTGTTACAGAGTCTTTACGTTGATTCATCCTTTTTTTATGAGGCACTGGCTTTTTTATGGTCCCATTCACCCTTTTATTTGCTGTGAATTTTTAATTATTACCTCAGTGTCACTGGGAAAAATTGTAATTGTCTGAGTATTGGTTATAAAGATTTACTTTTGTTGGAGTCCTGTGGTACTTTACTGCTATAACATGCAGTATTGTAGAATAGCACAGGAAAATTTAGGTTGAGTAATTTTTTAGAATCAATAAATGCCTACATGACTGCGGCTGCAGATATGTTTGAAGGCTTACGTACCACATCCATCATTTATACTGAAACTCAGTCGGATATACAGAGCTTTGTTATCTCAGCTCTCATTGTGGGGACCGGACTGCTCTTGCTTACAGAAAATAAATTTATTGACATCTTAGTCTGTATTGATTAAAGCACAGCTCTTCTTTGGGCATGCGCTTTCCCGTATTTGAACAAGAAAATACTATGGATAGTAACCTGAAACAGTGGAGAGATTTATTTAAGTGACAGCCCTGGGCACCTTGCAAATTCATGGGTCCGTAGTTAGCACACTAGCAGGCTTTCATTTCACTCACGCTCTATGGGGGAGACCAATAAATAATAAATAACGGGAAAGGTCCCCGTCTGCTGACAGGCTCTGTAACTTGTCCGTGGCTATTCCCACACTCTCTCTCCCCACGCAAGAGCTCCCTGTTACAGTGCAGCCCTGTGGGTACCGTGAAACAGAATATTAGATCGGTGCATAAATTTCTGTTTCTGTTCTCCAGAAGTAATCGATTTTCAAGAAGTCAGTTTTTAGACAGCATTACCTGTGAGTGTTCTGTTTAGTTTTACCTTATATATTTTTAATGGCATAACTCTTGAATTGCTTCTGGTCAATAACCCCTTTTCATTGTTGGTTATCTTTTATATGTAATACTATGAATTAATTATAATGGGGGAAAAAATCTTTTGAAATACAGTTTCTGTCTGTGCTTCTCAAACATCTGTTTAGTGAGACAAAGTAAAATAAAGTAAAATCTAACATAAAATAAAATAAAATCTCCCTGGGGGGGTGTGCTTTATTTCCTTTGAAGTTCAACATAAATATGTACACAACTAATCCCAAATATTAAGAAACAAACAGGAGTAAAACTTTTTACTCTTCACCATACCCCTCATTCTACTTCAACAGAATGATACTGGCTGGACCATATTTTGTTTTGGCAATAGTAACGACCGTGGCGGTGAAGGAAGGGGTGCTGCTGTGTGGGGTGTCTTCACATTCTTCTGCTTGGGCAGGTATGGGTGAGGTTCTTGTTTCACACAGAGTATTTCAGGGTATTTGGAAGTACGGCGGGTCGTGTGCGTTTGATGCCCACGGGGCAAGCAGTTGTGTGGTTCAGAAAGGCTTCCAAAAGACATCTTATTTTTCCGTTATTGTATGTTAATCACATCCTATTTAAACAGTTTGAGATCTGGGTTGCGAGAGGTGAGCGATCAGGGTATTTATAAGCCACGTGCCTTCAGCAGTGAAGGGGTGTTCCCGGACAGGACGGTGAACGCACCCCTGGGACCTCGGTGCGGCTCCTGCCCAGGCTTCCAGTAAATGTTTGGTCTCCACAGCTGTCTTTTTGGGGTCCTTTTCTCAGCACTGCGCTTATGGTAAACTTTGAGAAGATGAGAGCCTAACATTCCTTCACTTTCTGCACTGGACAGACCCTTCAAAATGACACTGAAATTCTTCCTGAAGTGATGGCCTCATAGTTCGTTACATATGCAAATCAGGTAATTACTTGGTGGTATGCAATTGCATGCACATTTTTGCATGGCTAATTCTGAAAATTGTGCCTCAGGTGTTAAATGTTAATCTTTTTTCCACACATGCCACTCAATTGTTTATTTTAATGCATTTTTTTCACATATAAATCTATGTATGCCTTGACACGAGCAAAAAATTACATCCCTTGAAAATTCAGCGCTGTGTTAGAAGATAATTGCAATTTCCCATAGGAGGGAAGAATAGTTCTTTTTATTTTTGATCCATAGTTTGTTTTATAACAGGAATAAGCTCTTTGTAGAATATTTGCAATAAAAACCTTTGAGATTGATTAAATGCCTTAGGTTCCTCTTGGCCATTAATCAAACTTGGCAGCCATTTACTGCTTTGAACAGTGCAAGGCAGTAGAGATAATCCTTTAAATATAATAAGTCCCTTCAATATAATGAAGTATAAATACTGGCATGGTGATGCAAAAGTTAGGGCTTTTAGTAATGACATAGTAATAATACATAACTAGTAACCGATGCTCCTAGTTTTTAAATTTCTGACAAGCGTAGGTTGTTTAACATTTATGTGCAAACAATTTTTACTCGAAAAAGATCTACCTTGTTCCTTCCAGGTAGTTTAAAAAATAAAAGCAAGACAGAAAAATTGACTGGATAAAAGGAAAGAGGAAAAACCAAATCTGCTAGTATGGGGCCTCCCTCCCCACACCCCCAGGACAGCGCATTTATTCAGATCACTTCAAATCTTCTTACGATGTCGTTTCCCTCACCACTCTCAGAGAACAGCCCTTTATTTTAGATACTGCCGAGTCTCTGGGGTTAGTCATAATTTCTGCGTGCAGAGATGCAGCTCAGGAGCTGGCTGGATTCTGGTGCTTTGGTGATGGCCAAGACCTTTAGTCCCACAACCACCAGGTGCCAAGGAACACCGTTCAGCGAGCGCGGAGTAACGAACGCAGCACCGTGATTCATGTGGATGCGTGATATTTTGTGTTACATTCGATTGCATTGCAGCAAAATGCTACAAAATATTTTGAAGTATGTATGTGAGGCTGCGTAACAAACAAATTTAAATGCAAGTATCCCGTTGCAGTGTGACAGCGAACTGTGTTCTGGGCTCCCCAGATACCTCCACGGCATCTTACCTTCCTGTTGCAAACTGCCCCAAAATGTCCAGTTTATTTTTAATTGTGGACAAAAAAGACCTTTCTGGAACATGCACCAGAATTTATTTTTAACTAGAGCTTTGGATTTTTCTAGGACATTTGCTTACCCTAAATATTTTTCCTTTCTAGTCCCTGCCTGTTTACTGGTAGACCCAATTAGTCAGATTTCAATCAGTGCTGAGCCCTCGGCCCCAGGTTTAATGATGGCTTTCTTTGAAGCCTGCGTTGTTACGTCTGAGACTCAGGCAGCCGCTCTCCGTTGCCTGCTTGTGAGAGCTGTACAAATTGCTTTATACAAGTGTTTGTTCTCTGTTGTGCTTTATTTGACATCTGAAGAGTCCTGCTTCTTGTCCAAGGCATTGGACAGGGGCTGGAGTCTTGGCGTTGGAGATCAGACCTTCTGGTGGAGCTCAGAGCAAGGGGTAGTTCATGTCGTTATCGGACAAAGATCATCCGTGACAGCAATTTAATCTGCTTCCGAATGCCTGAAGCGTGCTGCACTTCCCCGTGTGAGCCCTGGTTTAGGAGAACTCAGTGGTGAGGTCTGAGCGAGGCAGGCAAGGCCTGTGATGGAGGTCCCAGTCCCCACATGGCACCTCAGGCCACGTGGGCTTCAGTAGCAGCCAGGACTCAGGTTTTGAGTAGGAGACTAGTGCGCTCAGGAAGTCAGGTTTGGAAGCCTCAGTCATGTCCACAAATGCTCCACAAGGACCTCTTCTTCCTTTATACATACTGTTCTTAAAACTTTACTCCTGGAGTTCTGCTGGTTTTTTATTAGTATTTTTTTTGGTCTACTTATCTTGATCTGTACACCAGCTGATAAGTATGTTTTTCATTTTTCTACTCAAACAGAGCCTCAAAACCCAAAATTTACCCACTTTCGAAGCATCCTTCTATGTACGGACACAGGAGATCTCTGAGGACACAGCACCTTGCCATTCACGTTATTACAGAAGTGCAGGTTTCATTTTTTCTGATTAGAGGAATTGCTGATCCCATCAAACCCCTGGAGCCTGCAGGAGGGCTGCCATGCTCTCCACCCTCTGCGCTTCACCACTAACGCCTGAGAGTGCAAGCCAAAAAGAAAACCCCAAAAGTGACAAGAAAGAGGATGCAAGGATCCATTTTATGTAAATTCCGTCCCAAAGTTCACCACTAATTGCTTGCAGTGGTCAGCAATGCCAGGGGAGTATACCGGCCAAGGAGACTTTGTGGCTGCTGCTTGGTGGGGACAGTGCTGGCTGGCTGTCACTCCTCGGTGCTGGATTATCTCTTGTTCCATACCTGGGCTGATCACGGACTGAAATAACTTGCAGGAACACAAATTCGGCGTGCTTGGCAGCCAAGAGCAGGTTTAAGGGAGATGTCTGCCCAGAGCGGCAAGCCTGCAAGCCGTTCCCTCAGTGTAATCTACCTCGGTTATTCTGGGTTACTAAAGTTAAAATATTCAGGCTGAGGAATGAAACAAAAAAAGTAAAAAACACCCTCCCCTGGTTCTGTATTGTGTAGACACTGCAAATCAGGTGAGCAGGCAGCGGGGGCTGCGCAATGCCCCTGGCTCTGCAGGAGCTGGGCACCACCAGCTGATGGGACATCTCTGGGGGACATGGTGGCCCCATCTGCGGCTCCACACCCCTCGCCAGAGGCTGCTGCCCCTGGGACCAGCGGTGCACAACTTGTATTGGGCTCTTGGGTAAGGTCACTTGTTTTAGGCACTGTGAAATCCTTAATGTAATGTTTAGACAGATGATCTGGGCAGTGCGAGGGATTAACGGTCCATTAACTGTCCGTCTTTACGTCAAACGGGATTCTCTTAACAAGTGCCACTTGTGCTGAGAGATCATAGAATCATAGAATGGTTTGGGTTGGAAGGGACCTTAAAGATCATCCAGTCCCAACCCCCCTGCCCTGGGCAGGGACACCTCCCACTAGATCAGGTTGCTCCAAGCCCCGTCCAACCTGGCCTTGAACACCTCCAGGGATGGGGCAGCCACAGCTTCTCTGGGCATCCTCGGCTGGTATCTCACCACCCTCATCCCCATAGCAGCGTGAAAAGGGCTGTGTCTCCATGTGTTCCTCATTGACTTGCGAGTTTATTTTGCCTCCCAAGGTGTAAATTTCAGAGACCGTTGCCGGTGTCACTTCCCAGCACCGAGGGTGGGTGCAGCACCGCCGCGGTGCCACCGGTGAGCACCATCTGCCTCCCTGGTGAGACGCCCATCGCCATCTGTCCAAAATACATGCCTCACCCCTCCCTGTGTGTCGGTTGTGGTGCTTTGTCTTGTGGCTCAATTTTTTTTCATACTATCTTTAATTTTTTCTTGACTTTTAAGGACCATAACAACCTGGATTATTTATGGTAGCAGACTGACTGCCAGAAGTGAACATTTGAGATGTGCAGCAGCTTCAGTGCAGAGACGCTCCTGCTCTATACAAAGACTATTTTGCCCATTTAACATAAAACTTTCTTTAAATATTTAAAACATTACCGATGAAATTCAAGTATGAGTAATAATAATTAGGCTGGAAAAAATCATAGCCCTGTGGCATACATAAACTTACCTGTATTGAACTAAACTTGAAAAGCAAGATACATCAAAGTGATATTTTATTTCTTTGCAGTTATATATTGACGATGGTTGAAATACGGGATAAAATTTTGCATGTTGCAGTTTAGTTTCGTATATGGCAATCTGGGTTCGTCCCTGAAGCTTCTTGTATAAGGTGACTGATTTAATTTAAGACAAATATCACCTTTGGTAAGGACAGTAAGAAGCTTTCTGTTTTCTGGAGACGTGCTCGCGCTGCCTTTGCTGTATGCCATTATGGCACCACCGCAAGGTTTCAGACAGCACAAGCCTCTTGCAAGGTCCCTTCAGCTTCTGAAGGCGATACGCATTCCCTTGTCTTCCCCCAAACTGGAGGTGGGCTGTCTGCACACGGGTCCCCATGGTCCGGGGCCGGAGGGGCTCAGCCGCTGCACCGCATCCCTCCGCAGTGAGGCAGGGCGTGCGGTGGGGACCGGCACTCCATCCCGTGGGAGGAACGATGGCTGGAATGGTGCAGACTGGGCGGGTTTCCAGCAGCAGTGTCTTCACAGCAGTTTGCCCATGGCTTTCTTCTGTGAGGTTTAAAGTGGGAATAAGCTGTCCTTTTTATGTGATAAGTTGGGATTTTTTATGTGATAAATTTTCATAATTCATTTTTTACTCATTACCTCATTGCCAAATACATTGTTCCCCCCAAAACCCAGCGGTGGCCAGTGGCTGGAAGTGTGTGTATTATTTTGAAACTTTAGAGATAGAAAAGGTATTGGTTCCAGGTCCCAGCAAATACATGGGAAACCTCGTTTGTCTGAGAAATTAAAGTCATCATTGGGAATGGACAATATTTACAGTATCTCTCTAGTTTTATTTCACAGCTTCAGTGTAAATCCTTACTTCCACATAAATGTATTATTTACCTTTGTCACTGGATACCTTGTCTCAAGTTATTTATCATATATATTGTGTATGATTATATTTCAACTTCAAATTATTACTGGCAGATACGACTGTTTCTTGGCACCGCTCTTTATTACACTTTGTGCTCAGCAATTCTTTTTTCCTGATCAAGTCAGTGTGTCAGACATGCAGGTTCCATGATTTATTACTGTGCTTCAATACTTTTTGTCTTGAGAATCCAGCTGTTCTCCAGCTGTTATTTTAGCATGTGCCTTACTTTTAGAAGGTTTTAACTGTACTAAAAGCTCTAATGTAATTTATCTCTGTAATCCAATGTGATTATATTATGTACAGTAATCATTACTGGTAGTCATTTTGCTCTTCTTTTTTGCTTTGAATATGTATATATCCCATAGGAAATGACAAATACTTCTTGCTCTTTTTAGTTGGAGCATCAAAGAAAACTCTAATTCTAGTCAGGTAGTTCAGAATTCAAAGCAAACAGAACTTAAATATATAAAAAAGAGTGAGGAACAGCATTATGTCTGTGACAGGGGAAATTATGTTCATACATAGCACTAGTGCTTGTAGAGGTCTAGCAGCGGTTGTTTAAAGACATGTTAGTTGTTACAAGCATTATCAGATGCATTTATTTAAGTACGTGTACTTAATTTGGGGTATAATTTTAAAATGAAAATGTTTAGTTGGTCACCCTAATTCAACTTGTGATACATTCGAAGAAATTCTTCCATAAGAGAAAGGGTATTTTTCGCCTCTCAGTGTTTAACAATTCTGATTATATTATTTTATATGCCGTCAAATGCTAGCTAATTTGTGCCTTCAGTGAAAACATTGTATCAAACTAATTGCAGATGTCAGTTTTTCTGCCGTATTTGATCAAAAAGTGAATTTAGTTTTACCCAGGGGCTTTCTGTTTGTTTGTTCCCATGATACTCTTTGGTGGTGTGGGGTTCTTATCAGGACAGTGGGCTTACTTTAGGCAATAAGAGAAAAGAACCCCTTTTCCAGTGAGGATGCTTGAGCACCGGATCAAGCTGCCCAGGTCGCAGTAACTCCGTCTTTGGAGATGTTCAAACCCAGCTGGACACGGTCCTGAGCAACCTGCTCCAGCTGACCCTGCTTTGAGCAGGGGCTGGACTAGCAGATCTCCAGAGGTCTTTTCGAACCTCAGCTGTTCTCTGATAAAATGTGATAAAGGTTTCTTACTAAGCAGTTTTATAGGAATATTTTTCTTATAAGAAGTACATTTTTCAATAATAGGTATAAACCCACATTTAAAGTTTTGCAAACAACAGAAATGCTCTTAATTCACATTGTAAAGAATTAACTATTTTAAAAAAAAATTATAATAATTTTGAAAATTTGTAAGTCAAATTATTTCTATTAGATTTAGTATTGCATTGCTCTGCCAATGATGTGACCTGCATTTCAATCCCTGGCACTCTTTGTGGCTTTCTGTAGTTTGGTAGATGCATATGATGCTACTCGAGGGACCGCAGCTTTCTTCTTTCTCTCTCCCTAGAGGAAATTCCAGCTCAGTCATATCATAGAATCAAAGAATCACAGAATGGTTTGGGTTGGAAGGGACCTTAAAGCTCATCTAGTTCCAACCCACCTCCCACTAGACCTGGTTGTTCAAAGCCCGATCCAAGATGGCCTTGATATCTCAGCTTTGGGTTTTGCCGCGACTATACGGGAGCCAGCACAGTATCTCTGCTCTGGGTGGTGGAGGACTTGCCTGCCAACGATTTTTTTACTGAAAATTCACTTTTTCAGCAGTGTGACACAGCTGAGTTTGCTGACCCTCGGGTCGGACAGCCCAGCTGAAATAGTCCAGAAGGGTGAGCTGAGAGCACTGGCACTAGTTACTAATATCTTGAGGGGGTTTGATACCACTTGGTGTTAGGTTAGGCATGTTTTGTTGTGTTAATTCTTGGTAAGTTATCCTTGGCACTATTCACAGAATAAGCACATATATACCAAAACTTCATTTTGCCTGCTGAGGACAGAACTGTTTAACAATTTCTATATTTGGGTTACATGGCTGCACGTAGAAAGAAAATATTTATGTAAAGTTGTGTATTCATTTTCATATTTTTTTCTGTTCATAACAGTAATGCTAATTACTTTCAACCGTGCAGTCTTTAAAAAAAATGACGTGAAGTTTTTCAGGTAGTTCCAGATCTCGTTGTGCACCAGTAGGTCTGCAGTGGGGTGTCTGGCCGGGCGGGTCCCGGCCTCGCCGTTGCTTTTCACGTCTGTGTAGTCCCGTCCTGGTCATTGAGTTAGTGGGGAGTGACGTGAGCTGAGCCTCAGCCTGCGGTCGGGTGGCTCTGGGACATTCGTCCTTGAAACAGGTATAATTGCTTCGCTTACATTTTGGGAAATGGGCCCAAATGCAAATTTATTACATTTTCTATTAGGCAGTAAGTGGTGATCGTGCCCCGTGTTGCACGTCATGCAGAATAGTATTTTCTACAGACTGTCATGTAAAGTTCCCATCGTTCTTTTGAAATATTTTCTGTAGAATAGTTACTGTTGACAGGTTTTATTTCTGCGGCTAACGTGAAAAAAAGGAACCCCCCTACGTGGGCTGGTGGGGCTGGCGCGGGGGCCGAGTGGGGTGGGCTGTGCCGGGGCTGCGGGCGGGAGCAGGGACGTGCCCCGAAGCCGGGCACCCCTCGGCGGGGTGGGGTACACGGGTGGGCTGAGTCGCCCCTGCTGGCACCGTCCCGGGGATCCCATCCCTGCGGATCCGAGACACGGGGTCTGCTCTGGGAAGAGTCAGAGCTCCCTCTGCTTGCAGGCAATTTCTGCATCACCAGAATTCCATTTGCATTAGTAGGTAAAGGCATTCCGCATAAACTGTGCTTAGATCTGTATCTATTTTAGAGATGGTACCTCTGAGTTAAAGCAGTGAGAAACCAGGCTGCACGGGATCTTTGGAACTGGATGTAAGTGTGAAGGTTTCCAATGTGTATTAAGGTTTCCGGTAAATCTGAAAAAATAGAGGAAGGTACATCATAGCTTTATCTGCATTGCGAATTAACATTAATTTCTACTTTGTAAAAAAGTAATGTATTACTTGGATCAATTTAAATTAGTAGGTCGGCCAAATTCTGATCTAATGTTAATTAATGACTTTGGTGATACGATGCTTAATATCAGCTCAGGTCACTGTCCAGAATTCCCTAAATTAGGGGTTTTGTCTTCATCTCAGAATATAAGAGAAAAATACCATGTGGAAACAATCTTGCTGTATCAGATTGGAACTGACTCGTGTGTTAAACTTGTAAGAGGAGTCTTTCTTGTGCCTTAATTATACAAAGACAGTATGTCTGCAGTGCTGTCACATTGTGTTCTGTGCAATGACTTGTCTGGATTGCTATTCCAGTAAATCGGAAGTAATTGAGCAGGGATTATCCATGGCACTGGAAACAGCCGTTCCCTTTGTTAAGCCAGCTCTACAAAGACTTTTTTTATGAATAAGCGCAAGTTTTTTAAAGGGACTGGGACTAAAATCCACAGCCTCCCTGCCAAGCGCTCCAACGCCGTAGTGTTGCATGTGCACGCGAAGCCCACTTCGTTACCAACAGGGTCCTAAGGGATCGTTAGCTGGAGCTGAAGGTTTCTGTATATTCACCAGCCCCGGGATCTCCCGTTTGCCAGCACCATGAGAGCATTGTATTATGAATGCGAAGAGCTTGCCGAGAGCTGCGGCTTCTTCTTGTCTGGAAACAGATGAAGTCAACGTGTCCTGATAAATTTGCAATGGTATCTAAAAGCAGGTTTATTTCAAACACAACGCTGCTTCCATGCAGAGAGGAATCCTCCTTTAATTATTACTTTCTTATTGCAGTAGAGAGATTTGTAAATGTGTTCTTGTGAGATTCTTCACAGCAACTTGTCGACATTTGAATTTTGAAACACTTTTCTGGGGGTGTGTGACAGCTTCAGCAAGTTACTAAAAATGTGCACCTGTGTTCACGAAAACCAGCCGGTTTCTCTATTTTGAGAAAGACTAAATAAAACCCTTGTAACTATATCATTCTGTACTTCCCCACGCTAGAACTGTTTGGGGGTGGTGGCGTCTCCAAAGATATAGGTCTGTAGAACACTAGTCGTTCACTGGGAGAAAAAACATGTCCCTTGTTATTACATGGAAAACCAAAAAAAACCCCAATAAAACCCCCAAACAACGACACAAAAAAATAAAGAGAGATTAAAAAAAAAGTATTCCAGGTGTGTTTTCAGACCTGGAGGGGGATGTGGCACATTGTGCTCTCTGCCGCGGATGCTGCGGTCCTGTGGCTGCCCTCCAAGAGAGTAACGTGGACCTGCAGTGGGACGGGCCATCTTAAATTAGGATCATCTGAATCCTTATTTCACAGCATTAAAGTATTCTGAAAAGTCTTTGAAACAGCACATGGCACATCATTTAAAGGATATAATGGGGAATTTGGAAGCAAAATTGGATCTCAGTGTAGGTAAACGGTTGTTTCTGGGGTAAATCTGCTGGGCTTGTGTGAGTTTATGTCCAGTGAGTACGGAAAGAAACTGCAGTAAATGAATGAAATACTACATGCGCAAAGAAATTCACAGTAAATTCATATTTTCAGGCTTAGGAAATAAATACCGTTGAGTTAAATGTATCTTTTATTTTCAAAATACACAGTAAGAATGTAAAATACTGATGTGCAGTTATGTAAAAGATTTGTGTGATCTGAATAGGTATTTTCCATAAAAGCTGAAATCAGCAGCCAGCGTACTGGTAGTGAACTGAAGGGAAACGCCGTGAAGTGTCGGTAGGCAGTGCTTCCCTTTCCCATCGGAATTCAGGTCAGGACTCTGCAAAATAACGGGAATGGGGCACGGTCCAGCGCTGCCGAGCACCGCAGGGCAGGAGAGCCGCTCTCCGCTGGGAAAGAAGGAGAGAGAGGGACTGCCAGTAACTCATACCAAAATGTGGACTGCCAATTTATATTCGTATTTATAATGGTTATTAATTGCTCAGTTTATAACCCAATTTACAAAATCTCAGTGGAGCGGTCAGCTTAATTAATTAGGTTATAACTGCTCTGCACTAAGAAAGATTAAAAAGGGAAGAGACATAGAGGAAAAGAAAAGAAAATTAACAGAAAGATGTGTCTTTCAAATGTACTGCCCTTAAGTATTTGAATATTCAGGTGAATAGTGTTGTGCAGCCACGGTGAGCGAGGGCTGTGAGAGGACGCTCATAGGAGGGGCAGTATCTAATGAGAGACCTGCCAATAAACCTGCAAACAAGGACAAGCGTCCTGGGTCACCGTCCTTTCCAGGTAGAAACAGATACTCACATCTGTACAATAAATTAATTAAATATGAGTATTTGGGGTAAAATATTACCTCTCCTTTTATCTCTGAATTGTCAAAAATTAGTGGGGTGTGCTTTAACTAAAGGGCTTTTCCAGTGCATATAATTAAGTTTCAATAAAATGAAATTTTGGGAAATTTATCTGGTGTTTGCTCTTCACAACTCATGGCTCACTGTGACTGCCCAGACCGAAACGCTGCCAGGGCTGTGTGTGTTCCTACACCCCTCCGAAGCGCTTTTGGGAAGTTTTCAGCACAGGGCTCGGAGCAACCTTTGTTCCGGGGAGCTGAAGTGGCCCAATCTTGGCAGGGTTTTACTGCGTGTGGTTCCACCGCCAGGCCAGTCGTGGGCCGTCAGCTAATGAATCTTTGATACGTTATCCATTTCTCATTCATCAAACGCTGCTGTTCGCTGAAGGAGTCTACCTGCTGGAGGGCAGCTTCAGGTGGAAAGGCTGATGGGACATGAGCTCCACTGTGTCCATTGCCGCTTTGTTGGGTGAAGGCCAGATAGATCCTCCTGCTATTATTGAATTATTTTCAGGCAATAAACACTGTATGCTTTCTAATTTCTCTAGTCAGTGTACCTGAGAGCTGCACTGTCTTTCTACATCCAACTGCTGGTTTCTTCAGTCTAAAATACTCGTGCATGCTGGTAGAAACAAGATATTAGGTTTATCATTGGCTTTTTGCAATCGCGCTGGAAGTGACATACATAATAGTAGAAAATACAGGTCTCTTGGAAATGCTGTTTTTCCAGCCACTCTGTTCTGACTTCTGCGTATTGCGTAGATGATTACCCTCTGCTGTGGTGCCTTACAAGAAGGCTTTACAAAGGCTTGCTCACCCAGAGTACCCTGGGCAGCCCTTCAGGGCAAAGCACAGCTCCTTCGAGAACTTCGTCATATTTAACCACTGAGGCCTTAAGTAAGAAAATCATGTAATAAAATGAGAGTGCCCATAGCTTTTTTTGTAGATATACCGGCTTTTGCCCCAAGTGGCCTTTCTCCTTGTCATATAAGGTTGCTGTATTTTAAGGAGGGCTCCAAGACTTGCATATGGCAGGTCTGCGGGAGGACCGCAAGTGCATTATGCATGGTACTAACCTCCCAATGAACAACCTCGAGGGCACGGTGCACCATCTGTATTTCCTTGGCAGACTAATAGAGATCTTGCCAATAATCATAAAGGATATCTGATGTGGATCGTTCTGCTGCTGTTTCCTTGCACTTCTCCTGAGCGTGTGGGTTTCTGCACTCCGGGCGAGCTGTCAGTAGGTTTCAGAGTTGGCTGTAGCTACCGATGGAGAGCATGGCTGGTGAGGGCAGAGCTGGCTTCCAGGCAAATACGCTCAGTGGTCTGGTGAGGAATAAGGCAAAATAATCTACCTAGGTAGAGCTGGTTTTAGGACGCAAATTCAAAATTGCTGATGGAATGTCAGCACATAGAGGAGCAGGCATCAAGAGAAATACATTGCCTGCACTTTCGAAGTGTTTCTGACCACTGGCTTTGCAGACTTTTCTGATGAGCTCCGCGTTTGTTGGTTTGCTTGGTCCATCCATGAGGCTACAGCCCTGCTCGCCTCCTGCCAGGGAGTAGGAAGCCATGGTGCCGCTCATCCATCTAAAGCAACTGGCGCTCCTCTATTTGGGAAAGAATGAGAGGAAATGTAATTACACAGCCTCTGCTGAGCTCAGAAAATATATGATTCAGGAAACAAGATAGTGCCACACTATAGCATTCACACTTTCAATATTTGTAGAAGAACTTAGAGAATTTGTTTCCTGTTGTGAAGTAAGGAATATAACCTAAGGCAACAACACCTTAGGTTTTTAGTGTTCAAATTGCAGTAAAAAAATCGAAACAGAGAAGAAAACCAGAAAAGGGACTTTCTTGAAGCCAACATGGAACTTTATTAATTTTCATTCTTTTAACATAAGTGTGAAAAAGTGTAATATTACACATAGAATGAAAAAAAATATTAAACTTTCCCAAATATCCCATATATTTAAACCACACTTGCCAATGCCCATTTGACGTGATGAATAAGCAGGGTTTGAACTGCAGCTGCAGTTAAAGCTGTTGTGCCCATAGGGACATGTCCTGTCCCTGGGTCCGTTGCCCAGCCCGTCCCTGTGTGAATCGGCACGTGTCACTCTGGGGTCCCGTCACCCCAGCTGCTTCTCAAAGGACTCTGCAGGCACCAGCTGCGTGGGGGCACGGGCTCCCGCTGGGTGACAGGCAGCTCTGGCACTGGGCTACGGCTCCACCTTCAGCGAACCTCCTCAATGGATCATCCCTTCTTCTTGTAATTTTTCTCACCCATTAAATACGGTTTTGCAAGACCATAGTAGTGTTGCAAGAAGAACTATTAACTGTTTGACATTTCTTAGATAAAAAGAGTTTTGGAAGGTTTTTTTTTTTTTACATTTTACAATTATTTTTCAGCAAATTACCTAAATATTTTTTTTTCTATTTTCAGTTCTCAAATATCTGTGCATGCATTATATAGGCTTCAACCATATTTTTATAGCCTTTGTGTTTATCACCCTTTTGTAGTTCAGCTTCATTTTTCAAAGGTAAAAATAGCAAACACGGTATGCATCTAATTTAGAGGTGGTTTGTGTCCTCTGTAACTTCAGTCTGGTAAATCCATCCTGATTGCTACCAGGGTTTTGGTTTCCACATCGCACTGCACAGATTTAGATGTATGGTGCTGAAGGAAGCGGATATCATCTCTGATTTCCAAGCTTAGATACATTTACGAGAGTCATTTGTGAGGTGCAAAAAATGAAATTGCACCGGGACCAAAAGTTCAGGACCTCCTGAGAAGTAACTTGCTTTGGGTGACGTGAGTTACAGTTATCTCCCATATCATACAAATGATGACGGAAACGAGATTGAACAGTGAAACCTAGCAACACCAAAGTCAGAAAAGTTTATTATACCTGTTGCTTCCACAGAAGTCAAAGCTTTCCTCACATAAAAGCAGTATATTCTGGATATAAATTGTATGTCCTGACAGTGATAGTGGTGTCTGCGCAAATACAGTTTGATTATAGCACAATTTGTGGCTCTGGATCTATAACAGTCTCCCTGCATGCATGCAGCAGTGATAAAAAAAATCAGAGTTTTTTATATATATATAAAAAATGCTGTCAGAAGATAAATCTGCTGTAAAGAAGCAAAAAGACGGCCGTAGGCTGCAGCCCCACTGGCCTCTTGGCTGGTACAGGTGGCGATGGAGCAATGCTGGTCTTCCCACCAGCCTGAGCCTCCCCTGTGCTTGAGGACTGGGCATCAGGACCCATCGGGGGCTGGAGGGCTCTACCCGACTTGTCAATACCTGGCTGATTTCTCTCTGATTTGTTGGGAGCATTTTCAATAAAACACCTGGGGGCTGTGGGGCGGGAGGATTTTCTAACTATGTTTTGATTTAATAACAAAAAAGCACAGTTAGGAGGAGGCTCGTGCGCCTCTGTGTTAAATAAGTTTCTCAGGATCTGATATCACCAGATTCCCTTCTTTTCATAGAATCATAGAATCTTCTAGGTTGGGAGAGACCTTTAAGATCACCAAATCCAACCATCAACCTAACACTGCCAGAACCACCACTAAGCCATGTCCCTCAGCACCACGTCTACCTGGCTTTTAAATACCTCCAGGGACGGCGACTCCACCACTGCCCTGGGCAGCCTGTCCCAATGCTTGACAACCCTTTCCGTGAAGAAATTTTTTCTAATATCCTAATATTTTCTAATAGCTTAATATTTTCTTTGCAATAAAGGAGGAAAGTCCTGTGTCCGGGATAGTTCATTTTTAAACCTAGGGGAGTAGGTTTGAGGTGGAGGGTTTGGGTGGATGGCATCTTCTAGTGTCCGCAGACCCAACCTGCTGTCCTGGCTTCACCGCACCTCCTGATTCAAGGTCAGCCCACATTGAATCTGGCATTGTTTTTTCTTCTCTTATTGGATGTAAATTTAATAAAATATAATTTTGTGTGAGCAGTGGTGACCACGGGTATTTGCTGCACAAGCTAAGAAAGGATTCCTGTGAAAATTTGAAAAATGTTGTCAATGTCCCATATCCCAAAGCTTTCTGAGGAGAAAAATTCCATTTTTATGATAGTTTAATTGTTTGCAAACTGGTTGTTTGTGAAAAGGTAATTCAGCATCAAGAATGACTAATGCGAGCGAATTGCTGTGCTGAGCACAGAGCAGTTATTTACCATGGTTACCCCGGGAGATGAAGAAAGGTACAATTATTCTGAGAGGTACTGTAGATCCTGTTTACTTTTTATTCTTACTGTCTTTCAAATGTGCTTTTTCCCTATCTTTGTACAAACAAACAAAAAAGCAATTAGGCATATTTATCCAATTTCGGAGCATAGCGTTTGTAATTAAAAAGCTTGCTGCTGGCCGGGGGCTCGGCCGGGGAGGGGTGGAAGGTGATGTCCGTGGTGGGCGTGGTGTTGTACGGGAAAGCCGCCTTCTCCCCGGCTGGACATCTGTGTGAAAGCTCTGCTGGTTTGATCCCGTGTGTTCTGCTACACTGAGGAGGACGCAGGTTCTGATCTGGTACCACAGTCTTCACTCTCTTACCGGTTTGCGTGTGTTGGTTCCCCTAAAACGCAGTGTGCTTCAGCGGCAGAGCAACCTCTGGGGTGTTTGGCCGAGAGCGTGCTTTGAAAAATAACAGCTACGGGGGAGGTAACACGTCTTAACACATTAATAAAAAGCATAATGATTCAATTCCGAATCGCTGTCATAAATGATGATAGTACGTATTTTTGCTTGGACACTTTCTCAAATTATTCTGAGGTTTAGAGACCCTCAGCATCGGTTTTTGTTTGTTTTCAGGTCTCTCGTTTTGTGTCCAGCCCTTCCACATGGAGACTTATTGTCTTCTGCTGGAAAGAGCGGCATTTCTGTTCCTCGTTCTTTCGGCTTGGTGTTTCTCCTGGCTTTCGTCTGCCGCTCCCTCCCTGTTCTCTTACCCTTCCCCTTTCCATTCCTTATGCCGTTAAAATCTGCAGAGACCTGCCCGGTGCTTCTCATGGAGAGCAGCCTGCCCGCTTCTGGGGGCTCACGGCTGCCGTGAGAGCAGCACGTAGGAGTGCAATAATCCCATAAAAGCTCTCCTGTGTGACCTCTGCCCTTCTTGCCGTTGAATGTACAGCCTTTGTTTTGGGTGAAGGCTTCATAGACTTTAGCCTTCTTTGTCTTCCACCGTCATTTAGTAGACATGGATTTGATCAGTCTCACTAAACATAGAGAAATAAAAGGATGCTTTTTTTCCCTGAAATAGAAAAAAACGTGCCTGCACTGGAGCAGGCTGGTGGCAGAATTCCAAAGGAGTTGCTCTCTTTGGTGCCCCTTCTCGTTTGTCCTGAGCGTGTTGCAGTCAGCAGAACAGAGAAACGGGAGATGAATTTGTCAAGCAAATAGAAGTTATTGGGTCCTGTCTTCTCTCCAGTCAACAGGAAGTCGACGTTTAGCACTGTAATTAAGTGCCAGTGATTATCCTTTGGGTTTTCATAAGTGCCTAGGCCATTCCTGTTACAAAATGCTTTGAGACAGAACTAAGTAAAATAAGAGAATGGGCTGTGACTTTTGCTTCGCTTTTATCTTTTAGAAGTTTTGTTTTAATATTTAACAATATTTTAATATTTAATGTAACTAGAGCTTTATATAAGCTTGTTATTCTGGACCCTCTGGTGTGATGCTAAGAAGCTGCCCAGCTAATGGGGTTATTAAAACGCTTGATATGTTGTTGTTTGGCTAGTCAGTAATAGACGTGTCGGGGAGCAAAGCAAGTCAGATGCAACCAGGTGTCTGCTCTGCTTCACAAAGTTCCTTTCTCAGCCACCCTTCAGAAAGTTTGGGCTTTTGACAAGAGTTGTTTAGCTCATTACTGTAAATAAAGTTAGGCGATATTATTTCCTCGCTCATCAAAGGCCAATGATGAAATACGCTTCCAGTTGCCCTGTAAAAACTGTAGCTCCGTGTGGATGTTGTCTGCCGGTCGAATGATGAGGATTTGTTCTTCCAAGTATTTTCTGAGCTGTATTTCTTCCTGTGCAAAACTCAGACCTGCGTATGGAGTTTTACCATCTTTTCCTCCATAGGAAAAAACCTCAAGCCACCCCGCCAAATAACCAAATTCACGTGAGAAGAATAAATGGATTATTAGTGGTGTTACAGCCCTGTTACTCTGGGTATTTCCTGGAGTCATGAGATACAGTTCTGCGGTACCAAACTACGCTCAGTTTAGGAAAAGCTAATCTCCAGCTGCTGGCTTTTTGTGCTGGTAAATTTATGGGTGGAAGTAAGTGTGCATGCAAGACATGGAGTTTAATGAAAATCTTCTCGGCTTGGTCCGTGCAATGTCTTCTATCGGCTGTGTTCGCACTGACAGGCTTGCTTTGGGAGGTTGTGGATTTTGTGGGGCTTTTTGCAAGCTGGGAATTCACACTCCTACCGACTGCTTTTCTCTGTCCCAGTGCCACGGTGGTGTGTAAGTCTGTGCAGACACAGTGAGAAAAGAAAAAAAAAAATCTCCAACAGAAAAAATTAACGAAACTCGACCCAGATTTTTGAAGGATCTAAGCATTCCACAAATATTCTCACATTTTCATTTCATTGCGGTATTGAATATTTCTTCAGCTACAGGTTTGAAGGACAAGGCATATTGGCAGGATGTAGATTTTAGCATCCGTATTCTCTGTTCTTCTGCCACCCGTACTAGGAGCCAAGCGAAACTGGGGATATCCCGCACCTGCATGGGCAGACGTCGCAGTCGCAGTGAGATGCAGGACGCAAAGAGGGAACTTGTTTTTTCTCCCTCTGTGAACTCTGGGCTGCTTCTGTCCTTCTTCCCCAGAGGATCTTCGTGAGTTTCTGTCCTGGCTGCTCCACTGACTCCCCCATTCCCTTTCTCCTGGTTTGTTTTCAGAAGCTGCAGGGAGGAGTGAGTGATCATTCCTGCTGAGATATATTTTCCAGAAGTTTCACCTTCAGGATTTAGAGTACATTTTTTGGTCTTATTACTTTGTGTTTGGTGGAAACAGAAGATAAACAAGAGCTAATGTGAGCATGTATTAAATGACTATATATGGGGACACTTCCCGAGTACCCATCATAACGTGTGCCATCAGTAGAACCCGCTCAAGAACTGCATAGTGAAATTTTCACGTGGGTTGTACGTGCATCGCTGCTTGCTGAGATTGAACTTGAGTGGCTGAGCACATTTCTGCTTTTGAAAAAATGTGATATAAAAGTCTTCAGACCTGTTGTAGAATATAAAGGATGCATTTTTCTCCTCTGCCAAACCATCTTTGATTTTTCATAGCCTTTCTAATAAGTATCATTTTTAGATTAATTTATAGCTAGTGGAATTCATTCTTTCAAGTGGTATTGGTCCTTACACTGCCCCCAGTCTACTATTAGCAAAGTCATGAGCCGTTTAAATATGATGTGCTATGAGAAACTCCAGGACCAATCTCCATCTGAAATTTTTAGGCTTAACTAATTTCAAAT
This sequence comes from Burhinus bistriatus, assembly GCA_013397275.1. Classification (NCBI taxonomy): domain Eukaryota; kingdom Metazoa; phylum Chordata; class Aves; order Charadriiformes; family Burhinidae; genus Burhinus; species Burhinus bistriatus. The sequence goes on along the minus strand of VYXH01003283.1, from coordinate 47,275 downwards.
AGTTTAAGCATATGTTTTATTCCCCAGGTATGGAAAATAGACAAAACTGCAAACAGTTGTTATTTAAAATACAATTGAAAACGAAGCTAAAAAAGCAAGAGAAAGGTAATAGTTACTGTCCATTCTTCGTAAAGATTATATGCGTAGTAGCAGAATAAATCTTCCTTTTTAGATAGTTTGCTGTTCTTTTCTGACTTAATAGAATCATAGAATGTTATTAATACTTTCTTGGAATAATATATATGTGCATACAAATATATACATAGGGTAGTATATATAGACACACACATATTTATGAATTTATATAAGATATAGCTTTTTTAAAGAAATAATCTGAGCCTACTTAAGTAAAAAGGAATGCTTTCCAACATACCTGTGTGCACGTTGTCTTTAGGAAGAATACAGTATGTACATCCCCCTTAGCTGAAGCTGATCGAGCCCCGGTGCTGGAAGCAGCGTCCAGCGGGGGCTGATGTGATTTCCCACGCACCAGTAATGGGGTTGCTTCTCATCCCAAAGCCAGCACGCTCTCCGAGCAGGACACACACTCTGCAGTGCGTTGTATCCCGTAGGGCAAACAGTGAATATATGTACATCCAGGCAGGTCGTAAGAAGGCTGATGTCTAACGATGGTATGAAGGCAGCCGATTGTATCCGGACCCAGAAAAGAGTAACAACTCTTCTGGAAAAAACAACCTGAAGACCAAGCAGGTCCTTTTAGACCTCTGTGTCACTGGAGGTCACCAGCTCACCATGCGTTTCCCGTGGCTAAGCATGCCAGCTCCAGGGATGCTCGGGACCCTAGCAGGTAGATAAAGGTGCTCTTCTTATCTGAAGAACTTCCAGGATTCCAAGATTTGAAAAATTCTTTATGAATCCATCCAATTTTGCTAAAATTCCCCTTATTTTGCATGTCGTACTGGTTTTAATTTTGATAAACTTTTCCTTATGAAAATTACAATTGTTAATGACTCTCCTATATCTTCTCAGGTTTTGGCCCCAGACACAGACCAATAGTGGCTCCACCTCATTGTTTTCACAGGCCATCGCATACTCTCTTTGCTTCTCCTCTCCCAAATATAAAATGGTTTTCCCACTTGACTTGTAAAAAGCCATTCTTAAATCTCCCTTGCAGTCAATTAAATTCATTAATTAAAAGAAGATAAAGATCAGTGAGTAAAGGCTGAGCTAATATATGCTTAATGCATTGTTATATCATGCTTTGTCAAACATACTAGTAATTGCTCATTTAATTTATTCATTTCAGCGTTACTGATTTAAATATCTTTCTGGACTTTTTGGAGTCAGTTGTCATTTTTTTAATGTCTGCTGGTTGCATATCAAAATGTCAGTTTATTATGCTCAATACATTATCTATGACTTCAGTTTCCTTAAAACCTCTAATTGATATGACAGTTCTCACAAAAATTTAGTCCTGATCTGAGAATTATTTCAATCTTAATATGAAAAGGCAGCTCTTTTTGCCTAGGGGTTTTATTTATATGTCACCTTTGCATAATTGCAATGTCATGGGGACTCTTCCTCTCTCAGCTACTTCACTTTTCAAAGCATTGTTAAAGATAGTCACAGCCTGTATAATAGGAGGTCAAGTTGTGAAGTCCTTCAGATAGCTTCTCCTGGCAAGTCATATCAAGTCATTTGCTTCTTTTGCTCATTATTGGTGTGCAAAGGAACATGAATCACCATACTGCTGAGTAACCTAGGAGTCTTCAACAGATCCTCCTGCGTCCAGAGAAGCTAATAAAGGGCGATATACGTTTGGACATGGGAGAGAGAAAGGAAGTTTCATGGATGATTTGAATCCTCATGAAACCTGAAAGCAAACAGGATTGCACTGGCAACCGTTGAATAATAATGATTTGAAAAGCTGTAATTAAATATATAAACTGGGGAAAGATCTGCCTGGTGCTGGAAGAAGAACCTGAGCTACTGAACAAAGAATTAGCTCAAATGCCAAACCTTGTCCCATCTTCAGAAAATATCTAGCAAAAGCCTAGTCCACAACAAAAGACTTTACATAAAATGTTAAAACAATTATTCTTACAGGAGACAAAAAAAAAGATGGAATATTTGATAAAATGTCAATTTCTTAAAGGTCTTTGGACAAATCGATCATTGGAGACCAGTGAGTTCAACGTTAGGAGCCAGTGATGAGGAGAGGTGGACAGAAGGTTTATAACTAGAGTCGATCTAAATTACATATTTTCTCATAAGGTTTTTATAAAAAGATTTCATTATAAACTTCTGGCAATAGGTTACAGAAATTGTATGTGTGTGTACATACATGTGTTTCTATACATATAAAAATATATACAGAAACTGCATTTCCAGCCTACTTTTTTCTTTAAGTGTTCTGGGATACTCAGAGGTCTGTACAAAGAAGGTTCTGCTGTAAATGTCAACGCACCAAGTTGGAGAATACACAGAGAATTTAATCACTTTTCTGTGCATGGGGCAGCTCCAGAATACTTTCCATTCTGTGAATATTCATTATTTTCTCAGTCTCCTTTCTCCAGGTCATTCATGAAGATCAAAAACCAAGTGTCTAAATAGCATTCCCTTTGACAAAAGAACCCATTCTTTCAATTGTTCCTCACCGGTCACGTTTCCAATCATTTTTGCTTTCCTCCAGGTTCTTTTTAGTTCATTTTCCTGGAAGCACGGTGATGCTCGAGCAGCGCAGGTGTGAGCTGGCTCATCCACAGCCCACTGCAGCTGGCGGGGGTTTCCAGCAGCTGCAGAGACACACATCTGCCCGTAGTCTGCCCGGTCAGAAATTAAAGACTTGATTCCAGGATAACCAAATTATTGAAACTTATTGGCCTTTTTTATAATGAGGACTCAGACTGTCGTATAGTCTTTGACTTCTCTTATAGGACACGCAGGTACTGTAATACACGGATAACATATATCATTAAGAGCCTTCCCTCTCATTCATAACAAAATAACATCAAAACTTAGACTGGAACTTGTTAGTAGGCAGTAGGAATGACACTCAAACCAAACTGCACTCTGGATTACAAGGGGAAACCAGGAACATCTTCCAAACTTATCTTATTGGTTCTCCCACAGTTGCTTAACATAATTTTGGGGTTTGCGTGAACATGCACCACCTCCTTTCCTGTACAGCCTGGCAAGTGTGAATAGGGAAAGAGGGGTCAGTTTGGTGGACGTGATTCAGAAAGCTAGAGCAAGTGAAGGGCAGTGAATCAGAAGACAGAAAAAAATGGAGGAATAAACATAAACTACGTTAAATGACAGGCAAAGGGAAGATACTTATGTCTCATCTTCATTTATATTAATCTAATTTTTCTTCTGTAATTTATAGTCTGTCTCTATAGCTTTACATTATTATTATTTCAATACTGATTTTAGCCTATAAGCTTACCTGTCTGAAGTTTTCGTGTAGCTGTATGAAGCTGTGAACCAACCTTCAAAAGACCTGATATTCAGTCATTAGGCATGGCTAAATATTTTAATATTTGAAACTAATTAACTATTGAACAAGGGATATTTTTAATAGTGAATGTTGGTGGTTTATTCATTCTCCATTCTTTAAAATACTTTTTTTTCAAAGACCAAGCAACTCTGGATAAATCAGTTACCAATAAAGACACATACCAGTAACAGTTTGGAAGACTGTCAATTTTGCTAAAATGCCATATGCCTAGTCTGCTGTTCCTTGCAATCCTCTCTAGTTTTCATCAAAAATTATTTGAGCTGAGCTACCTTGTTTTGGCTATTTACTGATGAATGGCCTTGACTTTGTTTATAACTGATAATAGTAGCGAACAGGAGAGAGAAGACGGTTATGTGCTGAAGATGCTATCCCAAGAATAGATACTATTTCACAAATGTTTATGACAGAAAAACAAGAAAATTCATATTAAAAGTAGTCTGTTGTGGCAAGAGAAGTACTTGAAGTGAGCTTAACCTTAGGTTACCCTGCTTAAGAGCATCGTGTTTTGTAGAGGCTGTCAGAGAACAGCAACCTGTAATGTTGCTACAGGAGAAGGAACAAGCCAATATCTTGCGCTACTTGTCCCCAGTATCTCCAGCTCCATGCACGACAAAAGGAGAGGTTAACATGAGATGTGATGAGACAACAGTTTTTCGGAGGAGGAATCACTGTAAGTCATCCCTTCGTGGAAGCTGATGTAGTTGTAAGAAGTTGATATTTTATACCCTTATTCTTAACGTGTGCAAAAATCCTTCGCTGTGTACCTTCCCCTTCTCCTCAAGCCGAGGAAGATGCTCACAGCCAAGCCGGCGAGGTGCCGCAGCGGCACTCCATGGGGCCTTCTCTTCTGCTGCGCCTCTTTTGGTCTTTTAATGTAGACCACGGGCTGGAAGTAAGGAACATGAGATAACGATCAAATGTTACTAAGAACTGTGATGTTAGAGGAACGTCTATGTATTAATGAAGTTAAAAAGAAAAATTTCTCCTAATTTTACTAGTTCTTGTAATGTATTTTTGTGGGATGTCAGGTCATGAACAAAGGGAAATCTCATCCAAAATGCTAAAATGTTATATGAAATCTGATAGAAAAACTAAGAAGGGGTCACAGGCATATCTAAAAATAGGTTGTCCCATGATTGCCTTTGGCTGGACTCCATTAACCTCAGCAATTTCAATTTTTTCTTTGAAATTTTCAGTTCATTTCTAAGCTTTTTATCAGCTTTTTAAAGAAAGATAACAGTAGGAATAGTGTAAGTGTTCTAATAGTGGTAAGAGTAGTATAATAAGTTTGAAAAAAGCACAGGATGGAAATAAGAGCATAAAAGATGGACAGAAGGCCATTTGCCGGAGAAAAAGGCAGGTGTCACTGCTGGTGTCCTCTCGTCAAGAAAGCGCAGACTCTGATAGCTGTGGCTGTAACTCAGGCTGGTAAAGAGATTGTCCCTGCCAAGGTCACTGGAGTTTTGCTCTGCATGTCAGGCTTTGATTCATCTTCCACTGCAATATTACTTGAACCTGGGATTGTAAACAATAATTACATCCCGTCTTCTTGGCCAGTGTCACGGTACTCTATGCATATCTGCGTCTTGCAGATTCTTCAGCCATTTTTTGATCCACCTCCCATAGCTTTTCATAGGGTTTTTTGTAATAAAAAATGATTGATACACCACCTTTGTACATTGTTTTTGGTTTTTATATCTTGGAGGTGGATTACATCCAAGGTCACCCTAGCACTGAAGACTTCATTCTGAGGGTATTTTCTTTTTCTGTTTTACCACTGATCTTCTTAATCTGTTTTGTATTAAACCAAAGCACGCGTCCTCTATTGTTGCTTTT
>VYXH01003283.1:0-41942 GCA_013397275.1 Burhinus bistriatus | reverse complement strand
TTTTTTTTTTTTTTGGTATAGGTACTAGACTGCTGCTGGAAAAATAAGACCATTCAAACATCAACTTAGAGATGTGTTTGCTTTGTTTGTTCGCTCATCTGCAAACACAGTATGTGTGTTATTTTTGTTCTAATTCTCACTTCACTTCTACTCAGGAACAATTTAACTACTATGGCTTTATGTTGCTGCCAATTTTCATGGCATTTGACAAAAAAACCCAACAGGTGCAGAACCTTGCAGGAGCCATCGCAGTTGGCTGGTGGTTTAAATAAGCTACCTGCAGCCTCTACGCATTTCTGGAAATTCTGCTAGTAGTCTTAGAAACTTAGAGTGTCATCCTTCTGACATATGGGGAACCTTTCCTATTGCAGTAACTGTGTCTATACTGTGATCCCGCGCTGCTGGATTTGAGCTAATAGTGAACATGTGAGAAAGCTGGTTTTCTGGTAGTAAATTTGCAGTGAATGGCAAGTGGGATACTTTCACACTTCTTACCTATTTCAGGGATACATTTTACCAAGTAAGGCTGGTTTCTTACAAAATGGGGTCCTGCGTCCTCTGTGCCTCTTTTTCCCACTGATTGAAACATTCGCAGGTTCTTCCTTATGATCTTCCTCACCCACCTTTCCATAAGAGTTGCCTGCTGGGAGGAGGTGCTGGGACCAGGAGATGCTGGGACCGGTAGATGCTGGGACCAGCCTGGGGCTGCCTGCCTGTGTTGAGTTTTCAGGAAGCCTGACCGTGTTTGCAGCTAGAGGCTGTCTGTCCCAAGGAGATGGCGAAGGCTGAGTTGCTCCTGCCTTTTGCAGGTTGGAAGCCTTGATAAGGGTCTCTTTCCTCGTTTTCCTGGAGTTCTCTTTGGTGAACCTTCCATCCTTCAGCGGGATTTGATGCAAACAGGCCAGTGGGTTCAAAGGTGACCGAGAGAGACGGGCAGACGGGTTTAGCACAGTCGCCTGCGCCTGGCTTTGTCAGGAAACGAGGTAGAAAGGATTTCTACAGTCAGTTTACGTGAACGCTATGAAAAAAAAATCTGTTTCTGTGGAAATTGGGAAAGTTGCAGCATTCCTTTGAGTTTCAGAAAGCTCTTAATTTTTGTTGCAAATTCTTCTGCTTGCAGGATCATACTCTTCCTTGGTCCACATCTGTGCACAGTCAGATTTGTGCCAGTTGATGGAAGGAAGAAATGCAGGTCTGACAGTCACTAGATTTGGCTTTTATCTGAAGCCAAGCCATGCAGTCTTCCATTTCCATTCCTTAAAACAGAGAAAAACTGGGTTTACCATGCGAACACGAAGCAGCTGAAGAAAGATGCTTCTCAGAGCAATACTGTTTGCATCGATACAGAGGTGTGGCAAGCCCTAACCGCTGGTATGGTGCTCCAGCAGTCCGAGATGCTCTGCTAACCTGCACCAATTGCTGGTAATTACTGCTCTTCTGATTCGTTTACTGATACTGGATTTATAAGACAGTTTGTCTATGGTCCTCATAATGAATTGTAAAGTGATACCAATGTTTTTTGAAAAAGATGTGAGGTTACTAATTATATTTAGCAAATGAATTGAAATTACTGGAGTGTCTGTTTGGGACCATTTTCACAAGTTGCTTATTTGTAAGTAATAAGAAATGTGTATTACTGGATTTATTTTTTTAAAATTATTCCATTACAAAGAGAAGTTGTTACAGGATAAAGTTGTTGTTATGTAGGGAAAAAATGAATATGACAGCAGTATTGCAAGCTTAGTGATTGGTATAGATTAGAGGAAATGAAAAATGATAGGATGCAGAGTAGTAATTCAAACATTTGACAGTTTTTATAATAAAAAAGCAGTTTGTCTTATATTGAAAGTCTGTAGTACAAATTTTAAAAGTTCTGGAAGCAAGCCAAGCAGCGTCCTTAAACAGGAGTGAAGTATCCAATTCATTTGGATGCGGACAGCCATGAAATAAAAGGCAGATGCTGAAAGGTCTGTAACACCCCCTGCTGCGGATGACATTTTTGTCATGCGAGCACAGAGCGCGCCGGATCAGACGGACCTGGACCAAGGTTGATAGGGAAAGGGCGCAGTATTCGGAGACGCAGACAAAGGGCTGCTGTAAAGGATGTTTTAATTCCCACTGAAATTCACGTTGGCCAGTTTAGGTCCATGCCCTGCCACGGAGACCGTGACCATGCGGTCCATTCTGGCTTGCAGCAGCACAGGTACAGGGTCTCGGCGTGGCTGTTAGTGAGCCTTAGAGGAGCTGCTGCTCCAGCTCTGCCCTCCGAGCAGATGCCCATCTTTCACTGACGCCTCTCCCCCCTGAGTTTCACCATCAGCCATAAAACTCTCTCCCAGACTAGAGAAAAGGATTGGATTTATTCAGTGGAGTGAGAGGCGTCCAAGGCGCCACAAGCCAGTGATGGTGGGACTGCAGAAGCAGAACCCGGTGGCAGCGGGCACTGGACCAGCAGAGCCTGGGGCAGCATCTTCCCGCGCTCTGCGTCTGCACCAGCCCCAGCCCCGGGAGCGGAGCCGGCGTGGCGGGCAGGGGTTGTGCAGCGTGATGGCCAGGCGCTAGTGAAGGCACGCGTGGCTAATGAGACTGGATCGAGGGCATGGAAAAGCCAGGTGTGGATTCAGTCTTGCTCTGCTTTTCTGGATAAGTGAATGTTTGGGAGCATGACCAAAACACTGTTGATATGTTTTGTTGTTGTTTCTATACCGAAAGAAATACATAAGTGCAAAAATATTCTCCCATAAGTCATAACGTGATTTCCATAATTTTGCAAGATGTGTTTGGATTAGGCCGTCCAATGCTGATCAAATAAAACCTGATGTCATTTTGGTGAAATATATATAACTAGTGAATAACATTTTACATGCTCACATGGAGAGGTTCATCTACAATTCATGGGTTTAAATCACATGCCGAAGACATGAATAGGCTGCAAGTTTTCAAACATTACAGCTTGCTCATGGATCATTCATAACCAGAGAGTAATTGTGGAATGCATTCTTTGGTTTTGAAATATTTGCCTAGTTAGCCACAGTTACTGAAGTATTTCAGATTAAATCACATGGAGGAATTAAAGATTTAATCCAAAGCAATATGAAAAATGCCCAACTAGTTTTTAGTATAGTTAACTAAATGGCTTTCCTTCAATGTTAGACATGGTCAAATACTGCATTAAGTGTTTCAAACTACCCATTTTTAAATTAATTACTCTTGATTGAAAATGTATCTTTTTTGTGTTACACTAAAACAAGAAAAAAACTGCATGAGTCTAGTTAGCGGAGAGCAAAGTTTGGATTCATGATAGCTGTTCCTTCTGGAATTCATAATTATAGCGTTACGGGTATCTTCTCAGGGAACAAAGGCGTCCCTGTGGCCAGAGCGCCCCGTCCAAACAGCCTGGCAATCGAAACAGTGACGACCTTTGATGTTGTGAGTTGCTCGGTTCTGGAGAGGAGATGGCTCCGGGTCAGCCCTTCGTGAGAGCTAACAGAGGCTTAACAAGTTAATCTTTTATACCCTTATTCTTACAGTGTGTCTAAACCCTTTTCCTTTGTCTTTGTACTGCATTTGGATAGATCTGATGGTTCCAAACTATCTGAAGTTTCTTTCTTACAAAGGCACAAGACTTTTGGATTTTTTATGTTCTTAGATGATTCCTTTAGAAATGTCATTCTCACCTTCCAGAGGTACAATGAATGGCATGTATATCTCAGTTTGGGAAGTAATCCTCCAAAAAGGAGAAGGGCAGACTGAAAAAAATAAGCTTCTGATGAACTTGTACAAGTCTTTGCAAAAGAAAATGCCTGATTTGATTTTACACAAAACGTGCTTTTAGTTTCAAAGTTGGAAACACACAGATTTTTGGTGGACAGGCAGAAATCTAGGTGATGGTGACAGGCTAGATTTTAAAAGAAAAGTGATGAAAATATGATAGCCGAGGTCCTGGTAGAGGTATGGGTATGAGACACTGGAAGCAGGCTTAGAGAAAAGCTGGTTGGAAAATAGGGGTTTCGATATTATTTGCTTTAGATATTACTATCAGACTGTTATTTCCAGGAAAAAAACCAGACAAAGAGAAAAACAACCCCAAAACTAGTAAGTGCAATAGTGCGATAGGAAACCAGATTCACCACATTTATACGAATTTCATCTGTTTGCATGGGGGCTGCACAGACCAACACAGTTATTTCCTTCAGCGCTGCACTGTACTGCTACAAACCCCTGAATCCTGGAAACATCACTGTGCAAGTCATTAACAGCCGTGTAAATTCGGTGTGATTGCTTTTGCTTAATTTCAGTGAGCGAACATGCTCAGACCTGGCCCAGACACAGGGCAATTATGCTAATGACATACATTAGAAACTAATTTAGAACATAAATAATGCATTATTGACCATAAGATTGGACTCAAACTTAGATTTGATTCCTTCAAATCAACCTCCTGGGAGGTTAAATTTGGGTCCCTTTGGGGAGCAGAAACGAGTCAGGGTCCTCAGTGCCACGCTCCCATGCAACGTCATGTGTATTTTGAGTGACACAGAGTTTTAGACAAACGCCTTACCCTGCTTGCTTGCCTCAGCAGTGATGTAACGGCAAAGGGATGCTGAGCCCTGACTCCGCCGTGGCGCGTCCTCACCTCTGTAGTGAAGCGGGTGCTTCTGAGCCAGGTTCGGTGAAAACCACTCTCGATCCCACGTCCTCTGGGCCTGTCCTTCCAGGGCTGGGACAGGTGGAACAGGAGTGGAAATTCTCTGAGAATGTGGTCAGTGCACCAGCTCCATGTGCCAGCGTAACGGGCGGACGTTGAGACATGGGTCCAGCCAGGTAACAGACCCAGCACCCGGAGCTGGGAATTGCAAATTTAGAATTGACCTAATAGCCAGTCTTTTAAGAACATAAAGTCTTGGGGTAAAGAGCAGGAGTTTGTAGATTGAAGTTGCCTAACAGCCTTGTAAAAGTTATTTCATCTTTATTATCAGAGGCTCAGCCATTTCCATTGCTTTCCATGGAAAAGTGACGTTTCAGCACGCACAGTCTCCAGTTGGGGGTCAGAATTTTGCTTGTCCTGGGCATTGCTTGCGAACAAGAGTCTAACTCACAGGCAAAGCCACTCTCCTGCTCACGTCAGCATCGCCCACGGAAGGTGATGGCTGGTGATGACCCTTGGCACTAGCCGATGCCCGTTGCCCCCCGGGCAGCCGAGCCAGCGACTGGTGCCGTGGTGGCAGCGGGGGCAGGACCTCGGCACGCAGAGCCTGTCTTTCAGCTGACAAGGACAATGCAAGTACTTTTTCTCTGCTTTCTTTTGTTTCCCTCTTGGTGACAAGGCCAGATTCCCCACCTTTCCTTTGCTTAAGAGTATTTGGCTATTTTTGATACTCCTATTTTTATTGCATTTTCAAATCAGAGCTGGAAGTCTTTCTTCTTCTCCACCAAGCATAAGTGAAGATATTCTGTTGATACGTTGTCTTGCTTTGTGCCTGCATGCCAGTAAATTTAAAAAACAGGAACATAACTGACCAGGGGGCATGTGCTTAGAAGCTGGTGACTGGAAATGGCTTGCTCTGGACCACACAGAATGTTGATTGTCTGTGCATGAATTATTTTTTTAAAAATAACTGGTAGGGGAAAAGGTATTACGTGCTCACACATAGCACCACTGTTTTGTATAAAAAAGTTTATCAGGTTGTATTTCAGTGTTTTCTGTCCTAAGAACAGCATACCTGTGGTGAGTTGCCTCATGATATAAAATTAATGTTCCTTCCTCTCTTAGCATTTACTCATTACTATTGATTACTTGCTGTAAATGAGGTGATTAATTTGACGCTCTTGCCCTGCTGCACACTATGAGAAGGGAACAGGAGGTGTTTTACTCCACCATGACAAGACAGTTAAGTGTCCATTGTGCAGAGTCGAAAGTTTAAAAATAAAAGAGTGTGTTCCTTGGTTTTCAGGAAATAGGGAATGAAAATGTGCGTGTGGCTGTGTGGGACGCTTAAGCCTCCCTTGTGCGGTAGTGTCTGCCCGCCAGTAGCTCTTAGAGCCAACAACTTCACAGTACGTAATTTTGGATAATATTTTAGTTAAAGAATAATAAATCAGTCTTATGTTTGATCTCAGGAGTGAGGAACAGCCAGTTAATGGACAGGATTGTCACTGTAATCCTCCCAGAAGAGGAGCTTTGTTAGTTCCAAGCTAATGAACACAGAAAGGACATCCCTGTTGCATTGTATTGTTTATTAAAATTATTTTCTTTTTGCTAATAATTGTAATTATTTGTCACAGCCGTTTACTTGTGCTGTGTAGAAATGCACAGACAATCGACTAATTACTTCAGGCTGTCAGCCAGAGAGAAGAGACGGTGCTCAGGCCGTTCCAGTGCTCTGTGTGGTTCTATTCCGTTTCATAAAACGCCCGGCGTGTAACGGCGTTACGGAGTCCGCTGCTGACGTGGTGCTTATAACTTAGTCCTGGTTTAGACACCTTTAATTTCAGAGTCTTGTGAAGATGAAGGGTCGTGGCTGCCTAATTCAGCACCGCGGGCTTGGCAAGGCTCCTCCCAGTCCCCGGCGTCAAGGCGCATCTCAGTTGGCGTCGGTCAGGTCGTCACATCGCCGCTGCTGAGTTTTGTTAAACCCGCCACGGCGCTGAATATTCTGCCGGGAGTGTTGGAAATATAAATTGCTAGTTTGTATCAGAAGCACATAATAAATCCCAGCTGTTGTCGTCTCTGCCATGGTGGCTTCAGAACAGAATTCACGTGATTTCTCTCAGAGACTTTCTTGGAACGAGAGTTCATGTTTAGGTGTTACATTTCTGCATCTGAGGAGTAATTCAGCTTTTCTTGACTTTCTGCAGCTTCTGCAGAAATATAATATGAAAAGACTTGCCAGTCTTTTAAAATTGTTTGATAATTTCTCCCTACCAAATTGCTCACTAACAGTATGACCAGTTGAAAGAAAAAGATTAATTTGCACAAAGATAATTTTCAAACGCGGTGATGATTTACCCCGTCTCTTCCAGGTCTGGCTGGAAATCAGATTGTCAGCTGCCATCAGCACGCGAAGTCCTCAGGCTGTAAAGCTCACGTGCTGGAATTTGTGCATTTGGAATCAAAGCTTTGCAGTGCTAGAAATGTCATTCTAAACTCCTCTTTTTTGATATTTTCTTTAGGAAAGAATTCCATTCAAACAGAAAAGTTCCAGAGAACAAAAATGAAATGTCATCTTTTATATCTCTTAAAGCCTTATATTGTGAGGATGTACTACAGTCAGTATAACCCTTTAGACCGAGAAAGTTTCTGCACGTCAAGAATTTTACCATGGAACATTGTATATTGTCTTCTGTAAATGTCACTCTTTGTGCACTCTTGCTGGACTGAAAGTGGAAATATGAACTCACATGAAAATGCCTGCATATTAATATTTCATTTGATGTTTAAAGTAATTATAATCAGGATTAATTCATTCAGTCTGAGAGCACTATGGGAATTCTAACTTATTGATTTTTGAGTGTGAGATTGAACATAGTCGTGCCATACTGCTTCAGTAAAATCCAGAAAAGGGGTGAAGGTTTTGCTCAAAGGGGAGGAAGGACATCCCCAGTCCCAGTATCAGGAAGGACATCCCCAGCCCCAGCATCGGGAAGGACATCCCCAGTCCCAGTATCAGGAGGGACATCCCCAGTTCCAGTAAGGGGACCACGAGCACTTCCAGTGCCGCTTCCCAGCACAGGGTGCATCCTCCTCCCACCCTTCGTTGCTTATCAGAGCCGTTGGACCTCGCCAGCCCTCCCCAGCCCTGCCGCCTCCTGGGACCTGCCTCCAAGGCTGCGTGTCTCCGGCCCCGAGGAAGAGGGCAAAGAAAAGGAAATGAGAGCAGCCGCCTCCTCTGGCAGGGCAGGAGCCCGTGAAAATGTTTTGGCTCTCCAGAAAATGCTCTTTTCCGTCGATTAACTAGCAGAGACTGCCCTCCCAGCTTGGGCACACAGATGTAGGTGTCTGTGGTAGGTTATAAGAACATTTCCTTAGCAGGTCTGCATTTTGGAAAGAAATCAGGAATATGTTGCGTGGCACAAAACTCTTCCTGCTTGATTCATGGCTGATGGGTTGCAACTTCACGGCTTTCTGTGAGTGTCTTGGGTAAAAAAGAAATCCTGAATATGGAATGCAGCCATTACAAGAGAAATTTCAATTTTGCAAGGGCTAGAAAGCAGCATTAAGCTATAATTAAAAAGTTATTGGAAACCTCCACAAGGCTCCAATTCAATTTAATTAATGCAGCTCTTCCTCCATCAGAAAGGCAGTAATCATTACAGTGGCATTTCAGAGGTTGCACAAATCTGGATTTTACCTATTTTGAATGCTAGATGTAATTATAATTTTCTCATATCCATCCAGCTTTTCTTAACAGAAATTAAAGTTCTGCAAAACTGGACTTTATAGTGGGTTCAGTGTTACTCATTATTGCACTAGCCTAATGATGTCAAGGAAGAAAGTTTTAAAGAATTATGCACAAAAGTTTTTCTACTTAAAAACAGGGGGCTACACAACTTGTGCTGGTCTGCATATTAAGAAAAAAAAGAAAATGGGCTGTTGAAGGCAAGAATTAAAAACCAGTGTTGATTAGCTGCATCGTTAGCAATCAGTGTGTGTTATTTTTCTGTCAGACCTCTTTCTTCTACAGACTTTCAGAGACTGTTTAGTAATTAGAAGAGCAAAGATGAAAAGGGTTTTGAAGGTCTATGGGTAGAAGCACTGTAATTTTCATGTTGCGTGTACTTCTCACATTCACCTTCGGGCTGTGAGTCTCAAAGCAGTCCTGCAGCAAACTTAGCAGCTGCTTTGTGCTGAAGTCAAGTAGCTTTTTTGGAGGAGCACGTGAAACTCCAAAGGGTCGCAGTAGTCAGTCCAGAAGGCTGGGGAGCTCCCCCTTTTGGACAATATGGTTTTATGTCTCTTTCGTAAAGACACAAAGGTGAATTCTTACCATATCGGGGGCTGAAGACAGAGAGCAGCCTTCTAAAAAAGTGCATGCAGGGCTAGCCTTTGTAGAGACTTTGATTTCGAGCCCCTTGTACACACAGCTGCTTTTCACTCTCAGGCTAGATTCTAGGGCAGAGTTCCACCATCCCCATCTTCGGCCCCGTGCCGCCCGCCGGCTGCTGCGCTGTTGCCAGGGTTTGTGGTACGGGGCAAATATCGCCTCCTTGCTGAGCCCGCGCTGCAGGACTCCTGCGTTGTGCTGGGGGAAAACAAGTCCACGGTCCAACTAATGGCTCGCTGTGGCTGAATAGTGTAACATTAAATCAACATAGAAAGTTTTCAAACAGAAGTTAGGTCTGTACGGTCTAAAACGCCTTTCCTGTCATTGTGAGATACCATTTTTTAAATTTTTGCATTTTATTTTATTTATAATTATTTCATTTAAAAATACTTGCTTTTTGATCTTTCCTATGCAGAAGATCCCATACCTTTTCTACAGGACATTTGGTTGTTGGCAAAGTTTTCCTGGTATGTTATCTGTTAAATGTTTCAAGAAGACCAGTTGCGGTTCTTCTAGCAATTTTTCAGTCTCTTTGCAAATCAATTGATTTTAACTGAGTTTATCTAGATTATAATAAAGTTACTCAGATCTGAGTGTTACACAGGTTATAGTTTTGCTTTGTATATTTTTAAAATGAATAATATATGCAATTCAAAGATGGCAACATTTTCAATAATTAAGTAAAGTGTCTTTTTAGTAGAGTAGATATTCCTTAAGACTAGCAAATTGATTAAATCACTCTTAGCCTCGGAAGTATTTTACCTTACTAGGGAAATGTGTTGTAACCTCATAGACACTGAATTTAGCGGGACCATTTTTTATTTCTTTCTCATCAGCATTACATTGATGCTAGAAAAAAAACTATCTACAACTTTGATGTGCCAGACCTATGAAAAAGTCATTTTTCAGGTTACAATATGAATTTTGACAGTGTAACTGTTTAGAAAATCAGACACAATATTGTGAGAATAAAAACCCTAATCATAAATAAAATATAAACTTTTGTTTAATTGAATTTGTCAATAAATCTTAGAGAATAAAGTTGTTGGGCTTCCTTTTGCATTTGTGTTTTTTTGTAAGCCCAGAAGAACTTATGGTATTTTCATCCTGCAGCTTTCCAAGTTACAAAACTGGAAATGTGATGGTAACTTATAAATGGAGCAAAGTATATCTGTCATGATACGTTCATGCAAGCAATAGGTAGCACATATTTTGGATTTCACATCTTACCTTATAAGCTTAGCACATGTCTGAGTCACATCCTACTGCTAGAATTTACAAATTAAGATAAAAGTATCCAATAGTCAATAATTTTTAATAAAAAGTATTCCCTTACACGGGTAGCATCTCCTGGAACTGTAACTTTTCTTTCCCTATGCTATTCATTTGCAGATTTTGTTTTAAAATGGGTACATTCAGAACAGTTTGCATTCAGCTCTGCTCACATTGGTGTAACACGGAGTGTCAGTAATCCAGGGCCGATACTTGCTGTCATTTTATTCCTGTCTAGATTCTAAATTACACGAAAAACACTTTTCAATTCAGCATGATTTTTTAAATCTAGCAAAATAACCCTAGCTGTAATTTTTTTTCCTAAGTAACAACCTATCAGCATAATAGGAATTTGCAGCATGTTCAGTCTGCACTAAATAGGTTGATACATCTCAATGTAATCGGGAAAAGATTTAGAACTTGACAAAGTAATATTCTAGTCTCAGCTAACAGGCGTAAAGCATTGGCTTTCTCCCCAAGCTCTCCACGCCTGCGGGCATGTCCCCTGGCAGCGGTGCGGTGGGTGGGGAACGGCCCCAACCTCGCCTTGCTGTGAGCAGAGCCGCCAGAGCCGGCTGGGAAGGACCGGTCTGCAGCTCATCGCCATCAAAGCGAGCGCAGCTGTTGAAAGTGCCAGTTCAACGGCACCTTCCTGTTGGGTCCAGTCTTGTTCAACATATTCATCCATGACCTGGATGAAGGGATAGAGTGTACCATCAGCGAGTTTGCTGGTGACACAAAGGAGGGAGGGGTGGCTGATACACTGAAGGCTGTGCTGCCATTCAGCGAGACCTGGACAGGCGGGAGAGTTGGGTGGAGAGGAACCTCATGAAGTTCAACAAGGGCAAGTGTAGGGTGCTTGCACCTGGGGAGGAATAGCCCCACGCACCAGTACAGGTTAAGGGCTGACCTGCTGGAAAACAGCTCTGTGGAAAGGGACCTGGGAGTCCTGGTAGACAACAAGTTGCNGATGGAGTCTCTGACTCTGGAGACATTCCAAACCCGCCCGGACGCCATCCTGTGCAACCTACACTAGGTGTCCCTGCTCTGGCAGGGGGGTTGGACTAGATGATCTCTGAAGGTCCCCTCCAACCCCTACCGTTCTGTGAATCTGTGATTCTCTGATTCTGTAATTCCACACATAACTTCCTTTCTTTAATAAGAAAATACAAACAGCATTTATTGTTACTGCATGAAGAATATCAATATGCAGCCCTCAGGTTATATTTCCCAACATAATAAAGATAGATATTTGTTGTTGCCAGCCTCCAGGTGCGGGTATAGTCTTTCCTAATTGGCAAACGTGAACTACTGGCAGTTCATCTCAGGTTAGTAACAGTCAGCAAAGGTTTTAGTTTTTTTCCAAGTACTGGTATTTTCTGAGCCTAGCACTGCTGGTATTTCCAGTATTTTTGATGAGTGTGTGTCATTAATTTATAAGTACTTTGGTGCTTCAGTGAAGGTTTCATTTTCTTTTGTGGTAAACCCTACTCTATTAGCAAGCGGGAGGTCTCTGTGCAGTAACTGGGCGAGGGGAGAAGAGCCCCGTGCCCGGCCATGCCAGCGCTGGGCTGCAGCTGGGGAGGAGGCACTGCTGTCGCCGCCGGGCTGGGAAACGGCATTTTCCAGATAAATGTAGTAGGATAGAAGTGCTGCGTGACTGATGATGAATGTTGTGTCAATAGTTGTATCCACGTCTTTGTGTTTAATAGGCTTTGATGGACTTTTCTTCCATTAATTTGTCTAATTGCTTTTCAAATCCATTTATGTGTTTGGCTCCCACAGCATCCTGTGGTAACGAGTTCCACAGTTTAATTATATACTATGTGAAAAAATACTTTCTTTTCTTTGTTTTGCACCCACTGTCTAATTCTTTTCTGACAACCTTTTGTTCTTGCATTTTGAGAAACAACAAATAATTTTTTTGCCATTTTGCGCTTTTGCTGCCACACATGATCTTCTCTATGTCTGCTACACCTTCCTCTCTTTCCCAAACTGAATAGTGCTTTATTTTACCTTTCTTTGAATAAAACCTGCTCCAATTAGTTAAGCATTCTTATCACATTTTTCATACCTTTTCTAGGTCTTCTAAACTTTTTTGAGATAGGATGCCAGCTATGCAAACCGTGGCACTCTTGTGGATTTTTATTGGCATAATGACATTTTCCGTTGTCATCGATGCCTTTCTGTATAATTTCTTCACTTTCCTTCTCCTCTCCTGAGCACTAAGCTGATGTCTAAAAGTACCCATAGAGACTCCATCATCCGGGGAAGGTTTCCGAGCATCACTGTCTTATTCAGTGACCCTTGGGGTTGTGTGTGTCGTTAGGGCTGGCTCGACCCCCCTGGCCTTTCCTTGCATTTACCCAGTGCGGCAGGTTCCTCGTGCCCTCACAGCAGTGGTCCATGCCACCAGGCCGGGATGGAGCTCTCACAGCTGGGTCGCCTTTGCATTGCTCCAAAGAGTTGTGCATCGCCGATGAACTTTGTCATCTCCTTCTGGACCACTCTCCAGCCTGGAATAAGGTTGAGCGCTGCCCAGTGGAGATCTCACTGCACAGATAACCCAAAACCCAGCCAATTTCTCACCCCTCATCTCCTGACTCTTCGTTGGGAGGGGGTGTCGGGGTCAACTCTGCCAAGGTGGGGGACAGCCCTCTGAGATGCCATTGCCCTGAGGAAACACTATGCCGTCTCTTCTCCGTTAATCCCGCGTCTCAGTATGTCTCCTCATTGGGTACCTCACCAGTGTCCACCTGTTTGCCCAGTGTGGCAGTCATGTGGAACAGCCTGCGTGACTGCTGCTGGAGCCGCTCTGAGAACTTTGTATTGCTCCCTCCGCCTTCCGTTCCCCTAATTCTGAGGCCAACTTAAGTGCCAGGTAACAAATGGGCGATTTCGTATTTGATTTCCTTCAGAAGCTGGTATTTAAGTACTTCTGTAACACACACAATGACGTTCGCAGGCTTTCACTGGAATATCTAGATTGTTCTTTCAAAAAGAGCGATTTGCTGCCGTTGAGCATGTGTGTCTGTCACTGTTGGGTCTGGCATCCTTCAGCAGTGTGCTAGCTCTGCTGCTGGGAGACGTCCTTCCCCACCGAGCTCAGCGGTCCCAGGTGACATCCCCACAGTGGCTGAGGGCATGGGTGGACCTCCCACTCTCCATACTATGACATCTTCACCGCTCCACTATCTTACCAGATAAACTGGTCAGGCCTCTTCATTAGAGAACATACCTGGTGAAAATACCTTTGCTGTCTGAATTTAGGTGTATAACTATATTCGACGTGCTTAAACAGAGGGTTCTGTAACCTGAGATAAGCAACATGCAAAGCACAGGGCAGTATGGTCAAAACGTGTGCAGTCGTCCCTTCCCCAGGGTTACAGGGATTTGCTGTGATACACACAGGGAGCTAACACGGGCCTGAGGACCGAGCGAAGGTGCGTTAGCACTGGAAGTGCCCATGGGTCACACGGTGGATGGCTGCGTCACCTGCTCTCATAAGATGTAGCATTTCACACCCAATTATGAGTAATATTTTGTAATGACTTCAAACTATGTTGGATTTCAAAGCAATAATGGAAAAACGTATTTTCAGTACGTGTATGGGAGGAAAGGAGCGGGACTGTGACATGAGAGGTGGCGTCTGGAGGCGGTAGCAGAGGAAGAGGAGTCCAGCGCTGGTGGGCAGTGACGGACTCCGCTCTGCTCTCCGTTGGGGGGTCCCCATCCCTCTCTCCCGCACAGCCCCGCTCCTCTGCGCCGCTTCTCCCCTCGGTCGGGAGGGCGTCTGTTTGGGTTTGCTCCCTGCTGTAACAAGGATTGCTGACAAATCGCACGAGGGTCGGTCACGACCGGCTCAGCTTCACGGCGAGCTGCTTTGTCCTGGGTCTGGGCTCGATGGCTGAAACCAAACAAATCCTCATCGTGTGTGTTGTGCACTGAGTACAAACAGCAGAGTCAGCTGTGAGAGCGTGTGCAATGTCACAGTATGGTTTTTTTCAAGATAAATATAACCCTGCATGTTTTTCAGTACAAATCCACTCTTTTCCTGTGTTTATCAGGTGATTTACCTCCTTGGTGAAACCTGATAGCCCCTGTGAGGGTCCGTTTAGGGGAAAAGGCTTGAAGGGAACGATCGGGGGGAGGCAGAGAGCTGGAGGATAGCGGGGGGCTGCGCGTGGGGGTGCCCAGCGTCCCCCTGCAGAGCTGCCCACACCGCCGGCACGGCCAGCCCTCCCTCCCGTTCCGCCCCTCGGAAGGAGAAGGGAAGGATGGCTCTGAGCCCCACCTCCCTTCAGGGAGATTGTAATCCTTCAGCTGGGCAGTTCTTCAGCAGGTGCTCCTTGGGAGGTGAAAGTATTTCTTTTTTTTTCTTTTAGAAAATCCTGCCTTTTGTCATAGGGAAACAGATCATGAGAATGATTACTTGCTATCAGAAAAAACTCTGTGTGTTCATATATATACATACATATATATACCCACACAAATAAAATAAAAGCTATCTATTGTAATAAATACAAGTCATGCAAAATCTTTAACAGAAATTTATCCTTTCAGATGACAAAGAAATTAAGATCGGGTCACCTAAAATGATGGGATTTCTGCCAAAACCCTTTAAATGCAGTGTATTGTCCCTAATGCGCAGGCAGGGTCAGTAAGTGCTAAGAGGTAAGAGCTACCTCTCACAACTGATAAACATTGAAATTATTGTAATGAGATTCATAATGAAGTAATTGAGGGTTTTCTTCTTTCCTGTCCTGCTTAGATGAAAAGTACTTTGGAGAGTCTCCTGTCCATTTCCTAGGGTTAATGGACAGAGTGGAAAACCAGAGGTCCCAAAGCATGGGCTCTACATCTGGTCAAAATATTTCACCATGATGAACTTCAGAGTCTTTATTTTTTTCAAGAAATGCCAACACTTCGCTATATTCCAAAACTGAGATACTTCTTTAATTTGGTGAACTTTCTGCATAACGATAATTATGAGTTTGGTTGAAAATTCTCATCAGTTTAATGATTCACCGAGACGGACATGATTATCTTAGGAAAGCACGTAATCTATTATTTTAACTCAAGGATGCCTTTTAGCTTATTTGTTCTTATACCTGTTTTCTCGTACTCATCCATTACACCTTCATGAGTTCCTTCCGTTTGTCCATCGCCCAGCTAATCTAAAACAAAACACTAAAGGTCGTTAAGGTTCCAGTTTGTGCTTTGAACGCGAAGGGCAGCAGGGCGAAGCGGACTGGGTCTACCCTGGCTGCGAGTGCTCCCCCTGCTCTCCTTCTCCCCGTCCTTCGGGCCATGGCTGCTGGGCGCAGCGGAGCTCCGGGTAGGGTGGCTCTGGAAGAGCGGCTGGGAGGGTCGTGCACAGCCCCCTTTACCCCATTTTTTAATTCTTCCATGAGCTGGAGCACATCTCGGTTTCCCAGCACAGCCGCAGGTGTCTCCAGTTCTGGAGGGCTGCTGTAAGCAAAGAGTTAACTGGATTAACTCCTGTTCCTCACAACTGTAAATAAAAAGTTTATTAAAACTGACTGTAAATGATGCAAATCTCTCGTTACATGTTCCCAGGCAAGCAGCAATACGTAGGCTTACCTCATAAAGATTAGAGGCTAAGTTAGAGGGTAATTGTGTTTTGCATCCAAATGTAATAAGCTTCTACCGTTGGGGAGCGTGCAATGTGCCGAGCTCTGTGGAAAAGGCAGCTGTTTTGGTGGAAGTGCTTGGATTTACCTACGCATCCCAGCAGCTAAC
Source organism: Burhinus bistriatus (assembly GCA_013397275.1). Taxonomy (NCBI): domain Eukaryota; kingdom Metazoa; phylum Chordata; class Aves; order Charadriiformes; family Burhinidae; genus Burhinus; species Burhinus bistriatus. Next base: position 25,863 of record VYXH01003283.1, on the reverse strand, counting down.
CTTAGTTGAAAGCTTGAGCTTTTTATCTTGTTACCAAACTAGTCTGGTGAAATAAAGCAGACGACAGCCACGACCTCTCTGTGAGTGCTGATGGCTGGAGTCTGCAAGACACTTCTGACATCCGCACCACTAAAAAACTCTATTTTATTTTGTCTTTCCCCCTATTTTTATTTTGTGGTTTTCATAAGTCCTTTTCATTCAAGTTAAACTGGAATTAGCAAACTTTGCAGGAGTAAAGGAGGCAGGACAAGGCAATACTACTCCAAACTATCTTTTTCTTCCCATCCTTTCTTCTCACGACAGCGCAGAGAGAAGGTGGCAGATGTACGGGTCATTTCCAACTCTTTGCCTTGAATCTGAAGATTGTTAAGCCTCATATAGTAAAAAATAATTAGTAAAGTAAAGCCCATTCTATAGCCTAGTGAATATAGGGTAAAATCTTTTCGCCTTGTACCTGCAGAGGGACAGGGTATCCTTCTGCACTGTTTCTAATCTCTATTTTAATCCTTTGCTACAGTTTGATCCTAATGAGATTAGAGACTTAAAGTGATTCAGTACTACATTATTTAACACACGAGACAACTTCTGTAACCATGGTGCCTTTTTCATGAGACAAGGAGCTTTCTTTTCAATAGGGATACATGTGTTTGTCAGGAAACTCTGATAAAGCCTGAATCTCATCCTGTTTATATCAGTGTAAAAACAAGATAAATCCATTAACAAAACCAACAGACTTTTTGTATTCCAGTGTCCCTTTGAAGCGCTGTTTGGTCCGTAACGAAGGCTGAGAAGTATTATTCAGATGGGTATTGCAAAAATCGCCTGTCTACTGTCCCTGGGGGTTTTACATGTTTCGTGTGATTTCTCAAGACATTTAAGCCGTGTGTGGAGAGGTGCTGAACTGTGGAAGCATTTTCACGAAACGCGAGTCTCAAGTACCAAATGCAGGTGAGGGCGGGAGCGTGGCTTTGGCAGGCTGGTGGTCAGAGCACGGCACTTCAGCAGAGCGCCCTGGCCCCGGCCCCGGGAGCACGCACCCTCTTCTGCTCTGGGCCCTCTCTCAGAAGATGGAGGAGATGTCACCCAGTACAAAGGCACCTTAATCTGCTCCTCAGTCACTAAGGTGGCTTTCAGTCCAAGTCGGTAGGTGTACCCCAGGATTGCAAGGCAGGCAGAAGCACACAGAGGCAAAGAATACCATTTTCAAAAAGTCTTATTGACGTAAAATGTAAATGCGTCAGTGCATGAAAATGTTCTCAGTCAACGCCGGGAAGAGCAGTGAGCCTCGTGCTCCACGTGCCTGCCTGCTCCAGGCTGCCTGTGCAGCTGACACGCTCATGGAAATTAATGCCATTGTACCTTTTGTAGGGACGGTATTTTGCTCTTCATCTTTCATTCTTCTGTATTAATGGAATTGCCATTTGCACATTTAATGCGCACTTTTACAGCCAGAAAAGCACTTCTGGACATTTCAGAATAACTTTATTTTGCTTTGCTGTTGCAGAGAAGAAAAACATTGCGACTTCTTCCCTTCTAAATTTAAGATCAAGTCATAGCGAAATTGTCTTTTATATTGTTTGCAGCTGTTTACATACAGTCTGTATAGCATAACATAATAGCCTGTTTATCAGCTGGGGAAGCGGGAGGGAGAAGAGAGAACACATTTATCTTGCGGAATTTAGACCAGCAAACTGAAGAAGCTATTTCAACCATACGGGAGAAGGTTTAAAAGCACTGTAGAAGATAGGCGAGCAATTATATTCCAGTACAAGCAAAAGTACTTCCTCCCATCAGATTATGTGAGACAAGCAGAACCTGCCATGGGCTTGTAAAAGCTTAGCTAAGCTTGTTAAGGACAAGGATAGCGCCTTTGCAGAAATCTTAAGTAAACATGGTTGGAAGATGCCCAGCTCAGCGAAGACAGCGTGGGGTCGTGGCTCCCCGGCTGCTCTGCCCTGTGGCCCCTCTGCAAACACAGGCTCCCTGCTGCTATGGACCTCGTAAGCCTACGCACGTCTCCACAAGGCAATTCTGTCTGGTATGTGAAGTGCCCGTCTGATTTGTATTGTTTCGGTAACTACGTTTTAATACATGCATTTACTGAAAGGGAAAATTATGTTTTTTCTGTGGTGGAGTAATCTTTGACAGTGGCTACCCACGGATGGTCATTAACTCAAACTTGGGTGTTTCCCTTAATGTTCCAGAGCTTTCAGGTGCACTTGACTGCAGTTGGAGCTTGCTCTAATAATAAGGAATATGACTGGTTTCCAAGACATTTGTAGTGTATACATTTTCAATTAGTGGTTAAAATGGCAAAAAAAACCAACCCAAACAAAACAAAACAAAAATGCAATACAGTCTATATGTAAGCTTGAGCTGGAAAATCAACAGGTGTAGTTAAGTGAAGTAGAATGAGAAATGCCCAAGAGACACAAAAATGTAAGAGTGAGCAGGTGATCCCATGGCTGTGGGTGGCATGTTCGCCCGGTGCCGTGGCACCCAAAGGCATCGTCTCCAGGAACCACCACAACACCCAGCTGCCACTCTTCCCTCACATCCCATGAGGAGCACCACTGCCACCCTCCTCAGGTTGACCATAAATCATCTCAGTGCTGCAAATTTTCTTTCCCTCTTGTTGAAGGAAATATCAAATTACCTGTAGATTAAAATCTGTGGTTGTGGTTCTGTAGTTACTGCTGTTGGCCTCTGTTTGGAAGACTTCATCTTGCAAATGAAGTGTCAGGAGGCACCATTTTTTTCCCCTTATTATCCACAGAGTTCACATGGTTATGGTTGGTACCCTGGGAAGTTTTAAAAGCTTTACGTGTCCATTCTCCAATTTTCTCTACTTCTCTTATTTCATTTTTCCTCTAGGAAACAGAATTTCACTTGGCTAAGCAAAAATATCCTTTCTTATCTGAGTTGTTGTCCTACTACGTCTGGATATCACTTCATATAGTCTATATGTCATTGTCTATATGTTATACAGTCATTTAGATTATTACTTGTCTTTAGAAGGCTTTTAAAATTGTTTTTAGTCTCCAGCAATTGCACTTAAAAACTGTTAAGGACTAATCTCCCCGGAGATTTCAGGACTCCCAGCTCTATTGGCTTGTGGCTCTCCACATGAAGTGTTTATTTCTTTGTAGTGCAGCATAATTTAAGAAGAACAACAGATTCTGAAATATTTACATGTAGGCATTTTCTGAAGTTGAAGTTGTATAACAAAGACGGATCATCCGAGTATCTGACAACTTTCTATTCCTGAAGCGTATATTAGAGTAAAAGAACACGGTAGATCTGGCCAGAGCTGTCAGACACTATAATCTTTGTTAATGAATTTTTCATCACTGACATGTCAACTAAACATTAAGGCTGGATTTCTGAAATAATTAGTTGCAGTAGCTCTCTGGCACACTTTAGGATGCTCTCTTGCATTCTCCCTGTCATTCCTGGGGCAGTGCTGCTCTCCTGCCCATGCCTGTTTCTCAGAATTTGTGCCATCCCACCACTGTCCTGCTCCTGGGGCTCTCCAGCATTATTGAAGGCCATGGCTGCCTTAGCAAGTCCTGAGGCATGTAGGAGAGGAGCTGGGGAGCAGAAGAGCTTGCCCAAATGATCCAGTATCCACAATACACCTCTTTCAGCTGCTGTATTTTGGGTGGCGGTGGTGCAGTACCATGTGCTTTTGTCCATTAGCTGGTGGAGTGCAGTTCATGCCATCCTCGAGCATCTTGTCCAGCTTAGTTTCTTCTGGAAGCAGCGATGGTGCTCCATGACCTCTCTGTGGCGTGAACCAAGAGATAAAGAGGCAGTCTCCAGGAGATCCTCTTGAGTTCACACCTGATCCATCTAATGTGGACACACGTAAAATCTACCATAAACTATTGTCATGGAGTTGATTTATAAATTTTAAGCCCTGAAGAAACCGTTAATGATCATATAATCTTATGTGCCGTAAAATCTGACTGTAATTTTTTTATGCAGTCCACAATTTCTTTTTCAGCTAAAATACATCTTTTTGAAAAGAAATCTGTCTTTGCCTGAAGACTCACATGTGACACAGGAAACCTAGGATGAACTCGTCCAGTGTTGATTTAAACTGAATCTGTCTTGAAATCTTGAAATTTCAGTCACTGGATCTCTATATATTTTGGAAGTTTAAAAAGTCATTGCCTTTCAAAAATATTTTCCCTCAAGTACATACTTTTTAGGTCAAGTTATATCAGCCCATTCTAACGACAGGTTGGGTAAAAGCTGACATATCCATTTTAGATAGGAGATCACAGGATTGCTTTTATCCATGTGATATCACCTTAGCTTAGCAGTCCATCCAAATATATCTAATAACTTTGTGTGTCTTATCTGTATACTTGAAAAGAAAGAAAAAACATGGATTAACCGAAGAAAAGATAGAACAAAAATCTTAATAATAAGCTGGAAGACTTAAAGCTCTTGAACTTAGTCTTTAGCCTTAAACAAAACAAAATAAAAGATCTGTCTTGATGTGCTGACAGTCCTGAGTTGGAGACATGGACCTCTAAGTGTTTGGCATGGGCATCAGAAGAGAGACTAGCAATGAGGTAACTGAATGGAAAAATTAGGAACGTGTGTAGGTATTTGAGCTTCTGGAAGGAGCAGGTGAAGCCAGGGGGATTCCTGCCGGCTGCTCCTGTTCTCAGTGTCAGCAAGGCACGGGTGGGAAAACCAAGTGAGTCTTCTGTGGATGTGTTGTGTGAGCTCTTCCCAAAGTTGTTTTGGGCTCCCTAAAGAACGCAGTCTCTCATGCAAGGGACTATAAAATGTAGAAGATGAGGTAAAGGCAGAGAGCAGGCAGTGACATCAGGTGCGTTCGTCTTCATTAAGAATTAGTGGTTATGAGGGGGTCACATCTAGTTACTGAGGAATTTTCAGCAGAGTTGGAGACAGAAACTCTAGCATGCCTTATGCTATAGGGGCCATACTTACGCTGTTGGAGGTTAATTTGATTACCTAATCTAATCAAGTTGTTTACACAGCTACCTAATTTCTACTATTCTATTAGCATTAAAATAAGAGAATAAATTATGTATAAATAAAAAGTTATGTTCAAGTAAAATGAAGCCAGTAACTATTCTTTCCCAGAGATCAAAACCAATTAAAAAGTTACAGTCACATGTGTTGCTGTTTTTCAATAGAAGAACTATCTAACATACCTTTAAAATCTATTTCAATTCCAGTTCATGTATTATATTAATTCATTATAGAGCCTTTTCGTTAATTCACTTTATCTTTAAAGGCTTATGATTTTACAGTTTTAATTAAATTTCATTTCATATACTACATTCATTAATATATTCCTTTAAAAGCATTTACAATTCATTGTCTTTATCCATTTTACAATTAAAAATGTTACTGTAGTTTCTATCTCAAAAATAAGCAGCAGCTGCCTCTCCAAGCAACACTAAAAAGACACTGAAAAAACTCTAACCTTATCTCTACATTTCTTTTTACTCCTCATACCCTAATCCGTGCTTCCAGCGTTGCCAGTGACTCAACAAAAGAGTCCTTTCGTGGCAGCATCCCTGACCTTGCTAATTCTTCCCATTACCATAAGCTGAAGTACATTTGGTAAAGCCGTCAGTAGTCATGCAGCAATGGGAGGCTTATGTTTTTTCCAAGCAAAGAATTTATTTAGAGGATTACTTCAAAAGTCTATTTTTTTTCTGAAACAGTCGTGTCTACTTTCAAACTAGGTATGTTCATGGGAAGCTCTGCTATGTTTGGGGTGGCTGTACCTTTGGTCAGGTCCTTACTAGGACTCTATTTGCATTATTAATGTGTTTTTAACAACCGATGTATAAAGAGCAAGCTGAGAATATTTAGCACAATTACTGTTCAAATGAGAGTTACAAAATTTCAGCATCTGGTAGTATTGCCAATGGCCAGCTAAAGACCTCCCACTAAGGCAAATCTGTGCAGACAACCAGAATTCTTTAGGTGGAAAATTAAGTAGAAAAGAAAGAAAGGATGTACAAGTCTTATGTTTGGTATAGGAACAAATACCGGAAAGAAAGAATGTGCAAGTCTCATACTGGGTATAGAAACAAATACCAGAATTTATAGGCAAATTTAAATACAGAAGGCTCTGTGGCTAGATGAAAATATTCTGGTTTTAATTCAGAATTTCAGGTTCAAAGAAAAAAGGAAACCAACATACTTATTTTAGTTTGTCTAAGGGGTGCATAAAATCTCTGTACACGTGTTCCCTGTAGATTAGTTATGCCAAGATGGAGAGGCTGATTGACATCTTTGGAAAATCAAGGAAGTATGAACTGCAGAACACAATTAATGCCTCCAAATCCCATTAGAGACTGTCTCTGTATATCAGTTTTACTGAGGGAGTGTGGAGTACGAGCTGCCGACTTACAGACCGGGTCGCGGGGCAGCGCTATGCTTGGGTTTCTCACGGGTGGGGGAGGACTGGCATGCAACGCGCAAGGTTTAAGGCGTCACTGCTCGGATTTGCCATCAGAAGCACAGTCAAGACCGGCACATTTGTGTCCCTGTACTTGAGGGAGAAGAGGGAAAACTGGATTTCCCACAGCCTTTGGAGGAGCGGTGCAGGGCTGCGCTCCCCTTCGCTGGCAGCCCCCTCTCCCCAGGGCTCAGGCAGCGGACAGGAGGTTGGCAACTCCGCAGGAGCCTCTCCCTCCGCTGGGTTCCTCATGCCCACCAGGATCCCGGTTGGAGCAGGGACCCCGCTCCCTGCCTAGGGATGTCAGCTCCTCCCGCTCTGCCACAACCAGCAGCCTCCATCCGCACCCCGGCACTTCCGCTTGGCCTTTCCTCTCCCGCTGGTTAGTTCGTTCCTGATGGTCCAGGGTGACCCGCTGTATTGGCAGGTGGGGATTAATCTTGATTAATCTTCATGTCTCTCGTGATGTTTCAAACCTCACGATCCCACTCCACGTCTCGCTGCTGGGCATTTTTGTGGCTTGCGGCAGCTCTCACCAAGCTGCGCTCAGCTGCAGAGCCGAGGGACACGGGCTCGTTGTCCGTTATCCCGACGAGGGAGGCAGACACCGGTCCTGGTGATGGGGAACCGGGGCGGAGGGGAGCGTGATTCTCAAATGTCCCTGGGAAAATACATTCAGCAAACAGAAGCATTTTAAGGTAGTCCTTTTCTAAAAAAGATTCACTTTCTTGTCACTTCTGATTATCTCGGCATATAAACAAATGTTGATGTCGTGTTAGACACACACATTGCCTCAGGTTGCAGTGCTGAAAGCCTAAGAAGATAATTGAATTCCAACAGTGGCATCAATTTGATCAGTACTCTAAATGGACATTCAAATTAGCGCCTTTTCTAACACAGAATAATTATGCCAGAAATTAGAGATGAGATGCTGGCAAGTATTTGCATCATATTTTCAGCCTAAAGGGCAAAGCTTTTCTAATGCTAATATTCTACCTTGTTGAGTTTGTACAGGTTTTGCTTCTTACAAGTTTTGGGTATGAATGCACACATACATATCCTGGCAGTGAGTGCTCAGCAGGTCCCAGCTGAGTATCGAGTGGCACCACTCCACCCCATTGGCGGTGGGAGCACTGTGCTGACTTACACCACTGAGAATCTGTTTTCTAGGTTTTTTTTACATTTCCGCTGCATCTTTTATTTGTGAAAAGCCACAAGAGCTTCATAAGGTATTTTTCTTTCACATATCTAGCTAGGTAACACTTTCATCATTGTACTTTAGAACATAGTTTCTGTGCTTCCCCCGTATTTGTACAACTGCAGAGGAGGATCTACGCCCTGGTGTAGTGTAGGTACTCCTGGCATATGCTCATAATTGTCCTGATCTGGATCTCGTTGAGGCTGAGGACCACCACACAGACGTGGATGATCTGGTCTCCAACACTTCTGCATCCCTGTTCTGAGGTCCTGTCCCCGTGGGAGTGGAGTAAAATAAGCAGATTTAGTTTTTTGAGAGCAGTAGGGCACGGCTATGTCAGACACCACGCACGGTCTGCTGTTCCCCTCCACGGGCCTGTGGGATCTGTGATGTTTAGGGACCGCAATTACACTAAAACCTTTCAAGAGAGAATAATACGCACCCACACTCACCCACTGACCATGAAGAAGTCATCTCAAACACAGTCTAATCTTTTATTGTGGAAATGCAATCAATATTGAATAACAAGTAGTTTTGATTTGTGTTAATGTTAGTAAATTCTTCAATGTTAGAGTAGTGAAAATGCTATTAAGTAGGTTAATGTGTTTGCTTGTCCTGTAATAAGATGTTTGATAGCAAATAAGTGCTTGCGGTACAACAAAGTGCATTTATTTGTTGTATATCTCTAACTGCCTTGTGCCTGTTCGTGTTCTATATTCTCCTCAAAACTGATAAACATCTATTTCTTAGTTACATTGGCCTTTCAGCATTGTTTTGCCTGTAGAATTTCAGACTAATTCTGTTAGCTAACCCTCTTCCTTCTTTTTTGCAGTTAGGTAATTGGAGCTAAAGGGTCTATTTTTACAGAAAGTAATTCATAAAAATAAAAAAAATAAAAAGAGATCAGAATTCTGAATGTCAAAATTCCACATGCCAAAAATACATAGTCTTTGTTTCTTATATTTATAGCTGTGAACACGTGATAGCGTCTGTGAAAGGAAGTGGATTTTGAGGCATAAAAAGGCTAGTGTTGTGCTGTTCCTGTTGCAAGTAATAAGTTACAATTATGATGGCGAGAATGTCTTTTGATTTTACTTTCTTTTAAGTTGATGATATTGGACAAATCTGATTGACTTCATCCGCCTCTGAGAAGTGTAATAATCCCATGAAAATTCATTGGCTGGCATGTCTTATTGGTATTATGCAATAGAATACATGAATAAAATCATATAGTGAAATATAGGAACAAATATAGGAAAAATGTGGCTCCGTCATGATAGCTACCATCACGAGAGCAGTAACAGATCATGGAAAGCTCTAGCTGTGTCTGCAGGTTGGAGGACATTTCATTAACCTGCCGCGTTGCCAGATGTGCCGACCTTCGTTCTTGGGCGGTGTTGGGGTTTGCCCCAGCTGGAGTAAAAGTCACGGCCACTTCTGGGAAATAAGAATCCTTACTTTTTCTGAACTACTCATTTCTTTGTCTTTCATGCTTGATGCTTTAGAATATTGTTTACCTTTTCACAGCCTGCTAATTTTCCTTTTGTTAAAGGACCAAGGCTCTTTTAAGCTCTGCAAATATTATTTTATTAGTGCTCCTAATGTTTGTCTGATTTGAATATGAAAGCAGGCTGAAGGATGTTCAGTAAAATGCATGATTACAGCAGAAGGGCAGTGCCTCCTATGCTATTGCAGATTTGCTCTGTTATAGAGTAATAACTAAATCGGTGACATCTTTTAGACTTAACCCTTCGGGAACTAATGTTTCTCCACCTTGGTGCTCTACTCCTCCATCATTCAGCCTCTGCTGGGTAAAAACACAGTCTAAATCTGTTGTTTTGGGGTTGCTGCACTACCTTCAGACTACCAAAAATAATCTTCCTTTTCTAAACTTTATTGTTGCTCAAATTCCTTCATTGTTACTGTTAACAATAATGTCTTGGGTGGAAGCAGGACCAAAGGGCACATCCCTGGAGGTGCCCATGGTGCCGTGAGCCAGGAGCTCCCACGCAGCTGAGGCTGGAGGTCTCAGAGCAGGGGGAAGGTGGCAGTCTGGGACAGCCACCCCCAGCACTCCCTGTCCTCCGCCACCCAGCTTCCCCTCGAGTCCATCAGGTCTCTGATGCTCTGCCTTACCGCGCGGGTCGGCTGGTTTTTTCTGTGCATCGTTGCAAATATTTTATGTTTTACAGTACAGAGCAAAGCTGTATGACTTCAGTCCTAGGTGGCCCACCAGTACCTTGCTCTTGAAGCCAGATATTCAAAAAGAAAATTTGAAGAAAGTCTATATTGTTAGGGCCAGCTAAGGAAAACCTCTCCCTGTATTTAAAATGGGATTGCAATTCAACCATTCCTATCTATCTAATCAGAGAAAATGTCCACTAAAGTGTGATATCACCTTAGTGGTGATGTCTGTGCTTGTGTTTAGATGAGGGAGTCATGTGCGATCATGAAGTTGTGGCTGCCCCATCCCTGGAGGTGTTCAAGGCCAGGTTGGACGGGGCTTGGAGCAACCTGGTCTGGTGGGAGGTGTCCCTGCCCAGGGCAGGGAGGTGGAACTGGATGGTCTTTAAGGTCCCTTCCAACCCAAACCATTCTGTGATTCTATGAGTACCGGCTGCTGCCTGCACTCTTGGGCTCAGCTTCACTTGTGTAATTGCTATACACGTGACTTAATTCCACAAATCCAATGATACTTCTTATAAAAATGGGCAACTCGCATAAACAGGGTTGTGTGATGTACGCTCCCTGCTGCAGCTCCCGTGAGTGGAGGATGTGGAGGAGGTTGTCTTCTCAGACTGTAGAGTGTTTGCTGGAAGATTGATGGACTTCATGTTTTTGACTTAATTCCTTTTGCAGCAAAGCAGGGTTGAATTGTTTTACTATAACTCTCAAGTGGCAAATTATTTCAACAACTCCATGAGCAACCACATTTCCACAGTCTGATTGGCTACCCTAAAGGCAGAACCAATTTAATTATGCTAATGTGCACAGAAATCCGGGCTCACCTTTCAAGACATCAGAATACGAAGTCCTTTTAAAGCAATGAGGTCTATGTGGTCAGATTTTATGTTAAAACTGATGGGGGACAGGTCTGTAATTGTCAGATTTAGCAAGTTAGCAACATTCAGATGTTTCCTAATAGCGATGAAGCACTTCATCTGACAATAAATACCGTGCTGAGTATAGCGATCACCATGATGGAGCGTAGTGCGGCTCTGGAAACTTTCCAGAAGATCAGGTTTTGCCTCATTATGTGCAATTCCTAGCAACCTAGGGAAAATTATCTGAAAATCTGTTCGTTAGAAATTCAGTATAAAAATATTTTGCTTGCATTGCTAATAAAATGTACCTGTGAATATACACTTTTTCCTCGGGTGTATTTTTTAGAGCTTAAAATGTTTTTGTAGCTTTATGGCACTTTGTGCTGAGAGGTGTTATTTTATGTCATAATATTCTGGTCAAAAGGAAGATTTGATCCTAAGATTGAGTAAAGAACTATGAGTGCACTAATGATGAGAACTCACTTCAATTGTTATACATTTTATTTAAAATACAATTTATCACTATCACTTATTATCATATACAGGTGCTTAAAGTCTTGAGTATTCATTGAAAAATTGCTTAGCTATTAATTTTGAAATTTACATGCCTGAATGGGATTACCTCACTGCCTTTGACACATGTGAACACGTAAGTTCCCCCCCCTTGCGGTTGGTGCTTTTGCAGTAACTTTTGAGATTTGAAGACAGTCGATAAGAATTGGGATGTGTGTATTGAAATGAACCGCCATGGAAGAGGTGGCCGGTCTGTGTTCACACTACGGCTACTGATTTCTCGTGTAACCTCAGCTGCGGGCAAATCATTGTGCCTCTGTTTCACTAGCGGTGAGAGGACAGGAGAAACCATAAAGTGAAGTTGTGTTAGTATGTGCCACGTTTCTCGGTAAACCCACACCATCCACTAAACCCTAATAGACCTTACTAAATTCTGCCATGTACAGAATAAAGTTTTACCATAATTTTTATTTTCACATGACACATTTTAAGAAAACAATGGGCTGAACTATCCCAGGATACACCTAGGGCTTTGAAACTGTCAAGCAAACCGTCCGGAATCGCCTCTGTGAAGCCCTCTCTGAAGGTCGTGGTGTTGCCCGTGGCAGTGACCTGGGTGGACAGAGACCTCCTCAGCTCAGCCATTAGCCTGATCCGAGACTGGCTCAGCTTCTCTCTCCAAAAAGTGGACATGGAGACACTCACTTCCTTGGCAAGCTGCCAGCCTCGCTATATGCAAAATGCTGCGCTTTCGGTCATTGTTAACAATAACAATAGCGAGGTGAGAAGTGGTGCTCGTGCACGTTCAGCCTGCCTGTGCTGCTCCACATGCTGTAAACCTGACCTTGGGCTGCCTCTGCTGTCCCTCCTAATGGAAACTATTCCAGTCCCTTTAATCTTTTTGTTTCCATGGGTTTCTTTAAAATTTTCTGGTTCCCCTTCCTGTATTCCCTTTGCATACCTGCGGTCAGTGGGTGAGCAGAACCTGGTACGGTATTCTGCGGCGTAGGAGTTGATCGTGAAAGAGAAGCTGAAGCATCCGTGAAAATGTCTGTTTTTGAGTACCACGTCACTACTTAATAGTTCACATCTGGAAGATGATACGCAGCCCCGCTGGACTCCTGCTTTCCATGATATCCTGTCTGACACGTCCCTGTTTCATCTTTGCTGTCCCTCTGCTAATCTTTGCTGTAAAGAAGTGCTGCTCGTGGAGCGTCACCTGCTCATTCTCCTGCTGAGCAGCATTTCTGTTTGAAGAAGCCCAAAACCGGCCGTGGGTGTCTTCTGTGATCTCAGTGCTTTTCCTCCCTCCCGCTCCCCATGAACGTCCTTGTTCCCGCTGGCTGCTCGCTCGCCGTCTGTCTGGCACCTTGTGTGGGGCTGGCGAGCAGAAGCCCTCTCAGACCGACTGGGCACACCGCTATTTCCTCCAGCTCTTGTGCTATTTCTCATCCTGTTCTTCTCTGTGGTGTCTGAGATCTCATCGGCACCTGCTGAGCCAAGATCGGTGTTTGCCGAGCTGATCCAGATCACCTGAAGGGGATCTATGACAGAGCAGAAGAACTTACTGGTAGAAAATTGCATCTCTTTACCCCCTTTTTTTCCCTTTTAAAATCCACTGTTTTGCAAGATGTGTGACACATCTTCCATTGTTTATCTGTCTGCTTTTAGTGCACTTAGGAAAGACTTACCATAGTTGCTATCCCAAATTTGGAGTTCAAGCAATTATAGCAAACCCATCTCCACCAGATTACCCTCACCCTCATTAAAGATGACTCTTCATCAAAGGATCCAACGGAGAAGAGTCAGAGAGAACAATTACAAAGGAGATTTCTCCAGTGCAGAAGTCACACCTGGGCAAGTGCCGGTGCCAGTGGACCTTGCAGGAAGCCCTTCCTGAGGACACGCACCTAACAAATGCATCTTCATGGGAAAGCTGTGAAGTGTGAAGCTGGTCTGTGAGCTCCCCTAGATCCTAGACCCCTTCCAAGAGAGCTTTTGGATTTACAAAGGCTCTGACCAGAAGTGAATCGGCGTTCATTGCTGAAGGGCCGGTACAGTGGTCCCGTCCCTCTGCACATGCTGAAAGATGAGTACGAGCAGTCTGCCAGCGGAGGAGCGAGGCAGGTCGCAGAAGACTGTCTTTCAAAGTGGCAAGGTTATCGATGACTTTGAGCAAGTCCAGATGTCAAAGAAAACCATGCAGTCTCTTGATTACTTGAACATGAAAAACACACTTCTGGCAACTGCAGCTACATGCAAGTCCATAATTAGAGACTCATCTTAAATAAACATTTCCATATTTATTCTTACCATCATCCCTGCAGACAAGTGTATCAGCCAACTGAGGTGTTACTCGTTGTTCATCAGTGATGAGTGGCCTGTCCACTGCGGGGAACACTAGATGTGGGAACTAACCCATTTTGTATGACTGAATCTGTCCCCTTGCTGCGGGACCTAACCATGCTGGAGAATCTTTTGCAAATTTGCAGGTCAAATTTGCATTTTCTCTCTTGCTTGCAAGCAGAGGCAGAACTTGACTTCCCTCCCTGGCTCCATATATTTCACCTGAATTTGTAAAGTCTTCACTGGACGCAGGGCAAGCTGCACTGGTGTTATTTACTCTAATTTGTTTTCATGAACCTAACGTAGCTCCAGGCCCCGGGCTCTCAGTGCTGTGCATTTTCCAAAACTGACTCGCATCATGTGGCTCTCTTTTTCTTTAAAACAGCTATTTTTTCCTTGCTGTGGAAACCCATTATAACATAGCGTGTAGCAAAAATTCTCAGAACAAGCTGAGTGCAAAGAAGAACAGCTAGAAATAATATTATTTTTCTTAGCTTAGTAATTTTCTGTATGGCACTGATGGTGTTGGAGCTGTGTGTACGTATATTTAGTGAGTCCATCTGGAAGTACATCATGGGAATTCTGGCTGAACAAGGAATGCAGGTTTTGGGAATTTTATCTACCTTCATTTTCAGCCTGGTATGAGTGATTTCAGTGTCTCTGGGTTTGTTTTTTTCAGATTTTGTTTTGTTTTGTTTTGTTCTTTGTTTAACCTATCATCAAACCCCCAGTTTTATTACACTTCTCCCCAGTCTTTTTTGTTATTTTCTCCTTTGCTGCATTAAGATGCAATTATGTACTTTAGCTAATTGCTAGTTACTTAATGTCAAAATGCATAATGTGTCTGAAATGTCCTCTATTTTTCTCTATCAAAATCATATGCGGCACAGGAAAAATGCAAGCTATTAAGGTTATGTCTCATCAAGAATTTATCTAAAAAGCTAATTTTTTCCTGATGGAACATATATCACATTTTTGGGTGCACTGTTACGATTATAAGCATTTAAAATGTATAAACTGTTTCTATTACATATTCTTAGTTCTTGAGGGACTTTACATGGAGGACTTATTTACTCAGAATTACAAATTCACATTTGGTTTGGCACATACTTAGGGGCTGATATAGCTGGAAACATTTTGGCAGATTAATGTAACTGGACAGCAGCAAGTGCCAAAAAGCGTTAGGAAAATGGAAATATCTTCTGTTTCACAGCTGAATTTACCCTTTTATAGACATGGAATGTGTTTGAATATTTTATTTCAAATATGCGTGAGGTAGGTGGAAAAAGGTTTAAATTAATAAGTGACATAATTAATGGCAGATGTGGTAATGGCATGCCTGGTCGAAATGTCTTTTCTTCTTTACAAAAAGAGTTTTTCTCAGTTCACATTGGAGGACTGTTGTACTTTCATTTAAGAGCTCTTAAGTCACATCATTTTTGGCACATAAGTTATTCTAAAAGAAAATTGAAAGATATAGAGTCAGCATTTGGGTGAGGGAATGCTGGAACGAGTGGTCCTGGAGCAGTTTGACACGGACTGTTTTGCCAAGAATACATAAAGAATAGTTTCGTGCTTAACTGGAAAAATATTAGTTCTTCATTTAAATAAACTCTGTGTCATAGTACAGGTAACAGGAGGCAATTTAAGGCTGTCGGGAAAAAACAAAACAAAACAAAACAAAACAAAACCAAAAACCACCAAACTAAAACTCAAAGCCAACTTAATTCCATTTCTGGCAGTTTACTTCCTTCCAGCTGTAAATGCTGAGACTCAGAAAGTCAGCAGGGCTGGCAGCAGGTAGTTCTTGTCCTGTTCTTTGACTTGTTTTCGCTAGAGAGAGAGCAGTCCTTCAGAGAAGATCTGTTTAGTTCTGTGGCTTAATAAAAAAAATTACAGGAAACCATCAACACTTGGCATGCCACAGCTTTTTCTGTTTGAATTACTAGTTCATGAAAATTTTAATGAGCAACCTACCTAAAAACATAAACCAAATTAAAAGCCCGCGGGGAGTGTGTTGTGCTTCATACCTCCCTCCATTCAGCTGTACTATATTTGCTAATTTTGCGAATGTTTGGCATCAGAAAATAATAATAAAATGTAGTTTTGTCTATCGTTTTCTGTTATATCCACTATGTAAAGGAATTATTGAAACTACAGATAAATAGTAACATGAGGAAAAATATTAAAAATATTCACAGATCTTGCAATTTGCCTCCTCCGCTTGGCTTCTGATCAGCAAATGTGCCAGCAGGACTGTTTCTGTCCCCTCTTTAATTTCATGATCGCTAAGCGCAGAGAGAAGCCATCCACGCAGGGCATGACAAACCTCTGGTCTGCAGGGGCACACCTCGAGGCTGGTGTGGCATGGGCATGGCGCAACACCTTCCCAGCTGGGAAAGGTTCAGGAGGTCCTCGGACCTCTCCAACCTCCCTGCAAAGTACTTGGCCAACCCACTCCACCGTGGGACAAGGTCAGCCCACCACGAGCTCCGGCTCCTGTCCTGAACCCTCCTGTTTAATGTTCACTTTCTGCAGTGAGACATTGGCCAGTTAACTTCCACTGACGCCCACATCTGGGCCAGGTTTAGGAAGACGATGACTCCATGTCCATTGGAATAAAGGTCACCCATGAAATAAGTAACACACAACTTCAATTTCTTCAATGTTGTAGGACTTTTCAATCCTACAAAATCACAAAACATTACTTAATGAGACCAACATATGCACTTTGTCATAGACAGGCAGGCAGGATTTAGTTAAAATGATCAGAAAATGAGAAAACCTAACAGCCTGCTTCTGCAGTCCTGGTGGCTCTCCCTGCCGTCCCTACGGCTGTCTTCTCTGTTTTCCCTATCTTGCTTATTTCTCTTTCAGGCTTGGCATGCCCCCAAGGAGTGTTTGCAGTTTCCCTGCCTACCTTTCCTCTGTTTCACTTGAGCTCTCATCTCTTCCTCCCCGGCTTATTTTCTATTTCCAAGCTCTTTTTCTTCCTGCCTGTTTTACTTTCTCATTAAACTTGTCTTGGCTCTCTCCAGACTGACCCGGCATGTTTGGTTGGCAGGGTACATTTCACTGTGCTGCTTTTCGTCTGCTTCAAGTACAAAAATATTGATATTTACAGAGCTTGTTGTAAAAATCAATATTGCACTAGGCAGAGCAGAACAGCTGCTGTGTTGTAAAGCCAGTCCTGTCAGCCTCAAAACTGATAGGGTTTTAAGAAATCGGGAGAAGAGTGAGCAAATCTATGTTTATGAGTTTGGTCTGGAAGCACCGCGATAGCGTGATGCGATTTCTTGTCTTGCTTGCAGAGAGACGTGTTTATTGTGGAAAAAAACCATTGTGCAAGGATCATTTTTGGCTAATGTGGGAGCACTGGTATACGTCACCTTCAGTTCAAACTCCCTCAGTATATACCCTCTGGAAATTGTGGCTATTAACTGTCTGGTAATTCACATGGGAGAAAACCACAGAATCACAGAATGGTTTGGGTGGGAAGGGACCTTAAAGACCACCTAGTTCCAACCCCACTGCCATGGGCAGGGACACCTCCCACTAGACCAGGTTGCTCAAAGCCCGGTAAATTAAATTAGTAAATTAATTAACTCATAGGTAAAGCTGGTTGTAGCTGCTTCTTTGCTTCAGAGAATAAAAATTTTTACTTTTTTACTATTAATTTTTACTATTTTGCAAGCGGGAGTATTGGCTCTTACAGAGCACATCTGGACCTTGGATCATCCACAGTCCAAAGGATTATTAGTATTATCAACAGGATATTACTAACAGCTTGGAAACCACTGGCAAAAAAAATTCAAAGTGATTTTTTGCCAAACCCACTAAGACCACGACTGGGAGCTGCTGGTCAGTTCCTTGGGCAGTGCCAAGCCCTTTCTCGAGCTGCTGCTTTCGGGAGTCGTGAAGTTCACCCTCTGCACTTTGGAGCACCCGGGCGAGGACCAAGAAAGGGATCTGGCTAGCATTCAGTTCACAACAAATAAAATAGATTTTTCTGGTGGCAAACAAGCTGCCTTTTCAATGTGGAAGAGAAGAGACAAATCCTTTTTGCAAGTGTTATTACCCAGTTCAGACTGGGGTTCGAGCATTCGCTTGGCCCCATGCAGCTGAACAGTCTCTAAACCAAACTACACGTAAGTAAGTACCTTAATGAAATGTAATATTGAGACTGAGATGATTTCACATAATTTTGAAATACTAAATTGCTTAAAAATTAACCTTTGGGGGGACTTCTTTGCCTCTAAGAAGCATTTCTTAAGCAATTTTCTAACTTTAGGACTCTGTTTTCAAAAACGTTCCTTTTACATGCCAGAGGAAAAAAGCCAGTAGTAAACAAACCCATGAATTGATGCTAATGCAAATTCCTCATGAATTTCACAGCCTCATGAACCTCTTAGCTCTTAAAAGCCTTTGGAAACTTCTTCATCCTGGTTTTATTTGGCAAATTATAGTCAATTGTATCTCATGAATTTCTGTTTTCCTAAGCACTATCTTGCTGCCCGCAGATGTAATTAGACTAACTTCCTTTCCTTGGGAATCTGAAAGCTTTATCCATCATTTCTCTTCCTTGAAAAATGTTTTGATATTTTCAATAAAATATGTGTTTTCATCTTTAAGCTTAAGTTTGGTCAAAACAATAAAAACATTGTATTTCTTCCCCTTCTGTATTATTAATAATTATCTAATTTTCTATTTTCTCTAGTAGCTTTCTTGTCACTTAGTAAGGAAACAAGTTTAGTTTTTTTTCTAAATATCATTTAATAAAACTTCAGAAGTCAATTCTAACAAAACACAGGAAGGTCCCTCTGGACATCAGGAAACACTTTTCACTGGGAGGGTGACCAAGCACTGGTGCAGGTTGCCCAGGGAGGCGATGGAGTCTCCATCCTTGGAGATATCCAGAAGCCAACTGGGCACGGTCCTGGGCCACCTGCTCTAGGGCACTGGACCAGATGAGCTCCAGAGGTCCCTGCCAACCTCAGCCGGTCTGTGATTCTGTGAAAATTCTTTACAAGATTTTTAGCTCGTGGGGATGTCAGCAGCGGATGAGAGGAGAGTCCCATTAGTAGAAGATAAAAGAAGCTTGATTACTAACTTCAGTGATGTTGATTTTTCCAATGTATTTTAACAAAAGGCTTTATGACAGGAGCTAGGAATTTATATGGACAATTTGTTTGTTTTTCACCTCTATGGGAAAAGTATAATTTTGATGAAACATGACTTTTTTTCCCCATTCATATCCTAGAATTTAAAAGGAGAGGGAGAGCCTGGCCTCTGAGCAAATCCTTAATAATTACTCGTATTGCAGCATACAAAATTCAGCCTTCATAATTTGCTAAATAAGTCTGTATTTCTCCACTTGAAGCTGCCTTAGGGAAGCTTGAACTAAGACATCATTTTTTTCTTAATTTTTCTGAAATATCTATATTCAGGGATAGGTTCTTCTTGCTCATCCGAGACACTTTATGAAAATTAGATGAACGTGCTCTAGCCACACTTTCCAGTCTACATTATGAAAATATGATTTATACAGAACTGTTCCCTTAGGAATCAAGTCTTTAAAGTAATAGAAACTTTTTTAGCATTTTACCTTTCTAGACACGCCGTCACCTTGTGGTTGGATCTTGTTAGCACAGGAGCCTCTCAGATATTTCACTAATTCCCTTCATTAATCTCTATAAAATTTGTTTACAACTGTAAAATATTTGCTGCAAATTCTAAGCACTTCAAAAAAATCTTAATTATTCACCAGGATATCCTACCCTATTCTCTATGAAGCTTCCACAACTGGGATTTTTAAATCCTGAAGTAACTTGGATGTCTAAAGTCTGATTAATTGCTCTCTATCTAAGGGGTACACTCAGTAGCCGGCATATTACTGTCAAGGAGCTCTGTGTTTGGTACTTAAAAGCAAGATTTGTTACGTCCTTAGCTAGACTTCCAAAAGTAAGCGGTGACAGCAGAGCCTGGCAAGCTTGGAAGTGCCGCGGGAACCAGCAGCTCCATCAGTAAACGCAAGGCTGGTACAAGAATGAGAGAGATGTGCCTCCACATAGTACACAGATTTTTATTTAATTGGATGTATGAAGGACTGATGCAAAGCTTGTCTTTTCTAGATTAAGATGAGGATCCTTGGTGGACTTCTGTGGCACTTCTGGAGCATATAATTTGAATAATAATTATGAATTCTAAATGTCCTTAAATTACTGAAAGAACAGGTAAAATGTAGATAATAGTTAAGCACTATAAAAATACTACCATATGTTTGGAAACGGCTTCTCTGATTTGTTGATATTTTCTCCTTTCTATTTGGATCTATTCTATTCTATCTGCTTTATTCTTTTTTCTGATAAATGATCATGCCGTATATGATGGAGCTAGCTTCTGTCTAATAACTGTAACGCATTTTTCCAGTGATATCCATTCATTGGTCACTCAATATTGAAGAAGGATTGCTTGGATTTTTATAGTCCTAAGTACTCGCTAGGAATAGAGTCACTTTGAAATCATCATGGAGTTACAATTCCTACTGCAGTAAGAAGTTCGGGTTAGGTGTGAGGCATAATGTGGTCATCTACAGCAAAAGGAATTTAGGAGCCTGTGGTTTGGTTTATTGCATCCTCTGTTGTTCTTTGAGTCTTAGAGGGATGATGGAAGTGTCATCGCTTTGTGTCCACTAACACAACCCTTTGGCCACTAGCCATGATATCTTCTGATTTATTCCTTAGACTTCACATAGGAATCCAGTAACATAATATGAGAGTGGAAGAACATTTAAATTATCATCATCTCACCTATTTCAGAAAATATGTGCTTGGAAGAAGTGTGGTAGTAAAAATACAGAGATCCAGCACTGGCTGTCGAATGCAGAGCAATACTTTCAAGCAGGCTGTGGGTGTAAGTCACTACAGCCTGGTCGGGTATTAGATGGGCATATAACTTTATAAAAAGAAGATTTGCAAGGTCCAGGGCAAGTTGGCCTAGTGTTGAAGTCACCCCTGCTCTGAGCAGGAGGGTGCTCTGGGGAGCTCCAGTCCCCTCCAGCCCCAGTTGGCTCTGGGATTTTTGGGGTTCTGTGAAAGAGAAGCTCTCTGTTGATACATGCTGTCCGTCGGGCAGCTCCAGGCAGATGCCTGCAACCAAAGGAGATTGCTCGTATAGGCAAAATTCTCACTTGAGGTTGCCCACTCTTCCTCTCACCTTCCGTCGGGTAGCACGAGCGCTGCTTCTGCTTCAGCTGGCTCTGCAGTGAGAACTGGGCGGCTCCACATGCACGCCCTTTGCTCCTTGCCAGTTTTCACCACCTCCCTCTTAACTTCCGAAGTGCCCTTAGATGTCTCTGCAGCCATCCTTTGCCTTTGCCCCTCGCCCATCCTGTAAGTTTTGAGAGACAGGAGAGGCAGCGTCTCTCCCCTTCGTAGACCAATTTCAGGTAGCTGGTGTGAGAAGTTGTGTGGGTCTTGGCCAAGGAGCTGCCAAGTGGGATGGGCTGGCAAGGGTAGGGGAGAGAAATGGGACTTGCTTGGAAAAATGAGTTTAAATTGAGAACCAGCAGAGTTCTCTCCAGAAAACTCCTGGAAATGGAGAATCCATTACTCCCTTTGACTTGAAAGGGCTTTTGATTTGTGAGAAAGGCAGGTAAATATTACTGTTTTAGTGAAATGGGTGACAGGAGGAAATAAAGTTCTGTGGCAGTTCAGGTAAAGAAGTTTGACATTTGGATGGTTTTATACAGAGAAAAGTTTTTGATGTGCTGGTGCTATTTCAGAATTTGTTGAATTGCATTTTTAATTATTTGTCAAGGGCACCTGGAGTCTTGAAATGTATTATTTTATGTTTTATAGGTTGAAATCTAAATAAATAAATGTGGTTGAGAGCTCAAATGACTGTCTGCACAGTGTGCAACAGCAGTTAAAATGCTTTGGTGCATTAAAAGTACGGAATATATTACAGCAGCATATTGAACAATGGTACATCTCATCTGGAGTGACGCATTCAATTTTGTTTGCCTACCCTAAGCTATAATTAAGATTGACAAGGTTATCCCGAGAAGGAGAATAAATATTACAGGAATTTTAGATATGTTGACACATGACTAAAGAACTGTAAGAAATTAAATTTCTGGACAACAAATACGAACACAATTAAGACAAGGCAACTTCAGAAAATGTAGGGAATATTAGTGAAGAAATACTTGGACTGTAAGCTCTTCAGCTGATTTTTGTGCCAGTTTGGTGGGGTCTTTTTCACGCTGGTCCAGCGGCTCCTGCAGCAGAGCGGGGTCCTGAGGAGCGGCCCCAGTGCAGATACCAGTAGTGGCAATAATGGAACTGGTGCTGACTGGGACGGGAGACCAGATCGACAAGTGCTACGAATAGGTTGTAGAAGGGCTGGGTTTTTTTATTTGTTGCTCTCAACAAGAACGAACACGGTCAAAAATATTATGAATATTGCTGTTATAAATACCCAAGGAGTTTGGAGCTGCCTCCCTGCCCACTGTGCCGCGAGGCGTCTGCCCACTGCACGGCGCGGGGCACGCCAAGGCGCGTCCCGGAGCCTGCTGTTGGCTCTGCTGGCACCGCGGCCAAGCAGGCGCGGTGACGGGTAACTGTGGGATAAAGTGTTCTCCAGCAGCAGCAATTTCAGTCTCTGCCCCTCCTGATACCCTCTCAGCAGAGCAATATGTTCCTATTATTTTCTGCGTTAGCCACCTCTGCAGCCATGCTAGGGATTCCCCAAATTTCTGTTCCCAGGCGCACGCACGCGGGTGATGCTGCTCAGCCTCTTAGGCAGCGGCCGGCACTTATCAGATGGATGTGGAAATGTAGCTCCCCATGTAACTGCAGCTCTTCTTTCCTCCATCTGCTCCTACTCGTCTCTCTAGCTTATCTGCTGCTTCTTTTTTGACCATAGCCAGCATCACAGACTAAATCTTTCATTCCTCTTTTCCCCTGGGGCTAACCACCTACATCCCATTTTAAGATCTATTTTCAGCTCGCTCTAGCAATTAACATGCGATACTGCAATAAGTCTGGGCAGCAAAATTATTGGGTCATTTCACTGAAATGTCCATTATAGATAAATATGCAATCAGGCATCTGTGGTGGTGCACACAGTCAGCCCTCCATTATCCGCCAGTACATGGATAGCCGTAAACACACTTCTAGACACACAAACAGAATTTGTATTAAAAATATTGGAAATAATTAAGTTTAATTCTTTCCTGCATATAAACACAGGGCTTTCACTGGAGTTAATTTGAGCTGACTATGTGTAACAGTTAAAAGCTAGGTCATTATTTTTTACAATGATCTGCAAATATGTAATTTATGTGCAATTACGTACGTAAATTCTCTATCTTCTACTAACAAAACCAACAAAGGCTAAACATGCTTACTGTTAAAAACTGCAAGGAGCCAATTCTCCACTCTTTTTGCAACTGATGCCATCCCTTTAAATTGATAATGTAAATCTTTGTCACCATGCCCCTTGGTTTTATTCCCACAATATGTGTAAACTCATTGCCAGCACGTGTCAGCGTCCCGTCGACACTTAGGCTTCCCTCCCATCCAACGTGCGTGGTGACTTGGCGCGCTTGGCAGGTGGATGGGAGGGGAGGTGTAATCCTCCTCCCCGCGCCGAGCTGGGCAGGATGGGGCCAGCCTCCCCTCCCGCGGGAACACCCGCCCCCACCCCCGGCATTTGATTAGCCCGTCGGAGTAAGAGCTTGGTTTTCCTGAAACTCAGTTCTGCTGCTCGGCCTTTCGGCTTCTGGGTCTCCTCCTCTTAGCCATGAATTTTCCCACAGGCTCCTCCCTGTAACTGAACCAGGGGCTTCGGGGAAATGGGACTGACGTATTTTTGCCTGGAGGAGTCAAGCAAGCTCTGAAATTTGCAGCGTAGCAGTCTCTTTTGATTAATCCGATTTTTATATAATATTTATTACTTAATTTAATAAATGGAAAAAATCTTATTGCAGGTACCTCTATATCATCACAGTGAAATTAAGATTTTTGAGATCTGAAAAACACCAATTGTCTAGCAGAGCACCATCCTGACAATGCATGTAATTAAATGAAAATAAATTTTGTATATGATAATAACAGGTGAATTTGGTCCATTTTCTTGATGTTTTCTCATCCTTTTAGGCAAAGAAAATGTACAGCATTCAGGATATGACTACCCATAGCTTCAGTCCCATATGAGTTTGAAGGTGACTACGGCAGCTTTTAAGTCACCAGCTTAGGCAGCGGTGGCAGGTTAGCTGTGGGAGCTGGGAGCCGGGCACTGGCACATTTCCCCTGTTTCGGGAAAAGCGGGGTTTTCCCCAGGGGGCTGGGCAGTGCCGTGCCCAGCACAGCCACCGTCCCAGCTTAGCGCTCCCGCGGGTGCCCCGACGCCCCGCGGCGCTGGGGCGGCAACGTAGACCTCTACTTTTCTGTTCGTACACTCTTTATTAACAAGCCAGTAAATTTCAGTTCATTATCTCTCCTACGTTATAAATCAGACTAAATTATTGATGTTTGCCTAGTTGTCTTAAAAAAAGAGACCGTATTTTAAATGTTGTGATGAAGACGTGACTTAAAGGTATGGAAAAGAGGTTAATGCCTGTGTGTGCTCTTTATGGAAATGTTTTTTATTCTGGAGTTGCAGACATTGCTTATGAGAGACAAGCTGATTAATCTCAGTTGTATGTGGCTCTCAAGGATTAATAACCTCATTCTGATTCATGCTATTTATGGTGCAGCTCAAATGTTTGGGGTTTTTTTGAAACGCTGAAAACATGTAGAGCAAATGTCTTCCAACCATCCCAGCTCACCTCCTAAGCTGACTATATTCCACCTGTTCTTGGAATAGTTGCTTAAAAACATTTATTGATTTCTAGTGCACTCAGCAACAGCACTAATAGCCCGAGGAGCGCAGAGTTAGATGTGTTACGGCCGGTAGGGATCTGCCTTTTTTCCTTGCTTTTTTTATGCCATTGCTAGAGTAAGGTCTTCGACCCTCCTTCTTGTATAAAAACATGTTTGCTTATAATGTATTGCTTACAAGAGGCTGAACTCTGTGCTCCTATTCAGTACTTGTCAAAGCAAAACCGTTAGCTGACGCGAGTCTCCTCGAGGACGAGCTGTGATGTGGGAATAATGTTGGTGCTTCTCCCACGTCCGTGTGTACCTGAGGACAACCGTTCCTCGGTGGCTCTGTGTCCCGCTGCTTCTGTGTCACCTGCGCGCGGCTGCTGCGCTAATAAAACCAACAGAAAAAAAGGAAACCCAGAAATCTAAAAGTGGCTCAAAGTGGGCGAGCAGCTGAAACCTCTCTGAGCTCTCCGGCAAGCAGCGTTTAAAGTGTTTATCTGGGAGGGAGTGGGAAAGGTGGGTTAGCAATCATAGGAAATGTAGCTGCTTTTAATGAAGTCACACTTTGCAAATGCCATGGCGAGGTTCCACCTGTAGTTTCAATTATTTCTGCCCAAAACATGGTCAGGTTTGGGGTTTGTTTGATTTCTTCTCTTTCCCAGCACTCTGAATTCAGCTTGCCTCTGAGAGTCAAGCTGAATCCTTTCCAGTCACATTTAATAATAATAAAAAACCCCAGGTAGCTGGTTTTTATGCTCTGCAGGGCTGTAAGCCACTGGCATTCAGAAAACGCTTCTGTTCATGCTCAGGGTGTAGCGGAGCCGTGCCTGCTGACCGACTCTTGCCTGGCTCAGGGAATTGGAGAAGGAAACAGTTTTTTGCCATTAATTTAAATAAACACTGATATATAGATGCATCTGTATGTGTGGGATGAATTATTAAGCAAGGTAATGTTGCTGGATGGTTCTTTTCAGAGCAGAATTCCCTTTTCTCATCTGAGACGTCCAAACCCACCCAGAACAGACCAGGCTGGGGGGTGTGAGAGGACAGCAGGCTTTGGAGACACAAAATCCTGACGGCGAGCCATCTCTCCGTCCCTTCCGCCCGGACCTGATTTTGCTGGGGGCTCCCTTGCGGACTGTCACACCCGGGGGCATGCAGCATTCTGCAGGGCTACGCGGGGCTGCGTTTCGGAGGAGGCATGGCATTAAGCTCTGCATGGAGCCGGTGGGGAAAGCAGTGAGTCCTGCTGGTGCTGGGCAGGGACGGGCAGCTGGACGGCACAGCCGCGGGCAGCGGGCTCACCACACCGGTTATTTCTTGTGGTGCTGTTCAGCAGCTACCTTTCCATCATCCACAATATATTACCCTTAAATGTTTGTGCTGTGGCCGTAATTGATTTGGAATGCTGTGTCCGGTTCTGGAGCCCCC
>VYXH01003282.1:550507-583460 GCA_013397275.1 Burhinus bistriatus | reverse complement strand
TGGCCAGCAGGTTGAGGGAGGTGATTCTGCCCCTCTACTTCACTCTCGTGAGACCCCACCTGGAGTACTGCGTCCAGCTCTGGAGCCCTCAGCACAGGAAAGACATGGATCTGTTGGAGCAGGTCCAGAAGAGGGCCACAAAAACGATCAGAGGGATGGAACACCTCTCCTATGAGGACAAGCTGAGACAGTTGGGGTTGTTCAGCCTGGAGAAGAGAAGGCTCTGGGGAGACCTTATTGTGGCTTTCCAGTACTTAAAGGGGGCCTACAGGAAAGATAGGGACAATCTCTTCAGCAGGGCCTGGGCATAGGTTGCGGTAGGACAAGGAGTAATGGCTTTAAACTAAAAGAGGGTGGACTCAGACTAGATAGAAGGAAGAAATTTTTTACAGTGAGGGTGGTGAGACAGTGGAACAGGTTGCCCAGAGAGGTGGTAGATGTGCCATCCCTGGAAATATTCAAGGTCAGGTCAGATGGGACTCTAAGCAATCTGATCTAGTTGAAGATGTCCCTGCTCATTGCAGGGAGGTTGGACTAGATGACCTTTAAAGGTCCTTTCCAACCCAAACTGTTCTATGGTTCTGTGATTCTATGATTCTATGAAACGGCCCCTTTGCACTGCACTGCAGAGCCCTCTTGGCCTGGGGATAACTCTAGAGGTGCCTACAGTTATCTCTGAGCAGCTTCAGCTTCCAGGCTGGCACCTAAGAGAGGTAAATATGACTCAGCTACTTTCTTGCCAGCATTTTTTGCTCCTTGCAAAAAAAATGATGTGGTAACCATCCTGATTCCTCTAATTTGTGCAACTAAGCAATTTTTTTAAAGTATGTATTTTGTATTATATACTTTATATATATGTTTATTCACTTGGAAAGAAAGAAAATTAGGCAAAAAAAAGAATCTCTTTCTCAGTTTCTGAACAAAGTAAAACTACAATAACATACATAGGTGGAAGAAAAATCACATTAATTCTGTTTGGATTAGTACACCTTTTGCAGGAGGAAATACTCTTTTACAGCAAAAGCTATACCAGGTAACAGATAGTTCCTTGGTTAAAAATTTCTCATATTTTCCATGAAAATAGTTTTCAGAGTGGAAACATCATCATCTTATTGCTTATGCAAACTATTTGAGCGAAGCAAAGGACTTTTCAAAGAGTCTCCAAATTCTTTTTTCACTTTAGCACAGACCTCTACCATTGATTTGATACTCCTTTATAGTCGAAAATGTTATTCAAGAATGAGAAATGTTTCCATTGAAATCACTTATCAAATATTAAGCCATTAGCTTGTTTTTTTTCTGGAAGGGACGATGCCAAATAAATTGCTGCTGTTA
Source organism: Burhinus bistriatus (assembly GCA_013397275.1). Taxonomy (NCBI): domain Eukaryota; kingdom Metazoa; phylum Chordata; class Aves; order Charadriiformes; family Burhinidae; genus Burhinus; species Burhinus bistriatus. Next base: position 582,125 of record VYXH01003282.1, on the reverse strand, counting down.
TAGGTCAAATATCACCAGTACTGAAAGCCTTGGACATAGTTTTTAAATGCTTCAGTGGATCTATAGCAATGCACTTTTTACTGCTGAGGACTTCTGAGATTCCAGCTCATCAAAATGTATTTGTTCAGCTCAGCTTACCCATTCAGCTCCAATTCAGGCCTCCTCTTCACAAGAGAAGAACTTCACTGAAGAGTCAGAGGACACAGGAACAAAGAGAAGGGTTTTGTTTGTTTGTTTATAATTCTCTTTTGTGCGATCCCCCAGGAGTAAAAAAGAGAATAGTTCACAGTCTGGTAAGATCAGAAAGCAAAAGTATTTGCAGTATGGCACACAATAAAGCATTGCTAACTTGGAAATGCTGTCCTTCCAGCCAGCACCATCCTGTGAGACTCACAGATCAGCTCCAGAGCCTGCTGCAGACTTGCTTCGGGAGCTAAGATTCCTCTCACCTCCGGAGACTTTTCTTCCCTGGAGAGCCCTAAGAGGCTGATGCAAACCAGATCTGACCCTCTACAGAATATCTGGTTATTTTTCTAAATTTTTCTTCTATGCATGGGTAGGTTTTTAAATACTACTTTAAAATTTGAGGTTCATTTTCATTCCCAGTGACAATGTTCACATCCCAGTAAATTTGTATTTATTTTACAAGCCTGTTTTCTTTAATCATATCATGGAGCAGACCACTAATTCTCTCCTTCTGGATGGCTGCGATGGGACCACACATGCTCTCCACTCTGAGCACTAGCAGACTGGAAAGAGATGAGAAGACAGAACAAGAACAAAATACCATTAGAAACCCAATGCTGTTCCCATCTGAATTGTTCTTACACAGTTCCTCGCCAAGCCAGCAAACTTCAGGATCTTTGGTCTCTGTGGCCTGCCTTTAATCCTTTTTTTTTTTTTTCACTGGTTTATCGGCAAAGCTGCATCCAAAGAGCTATCAATTAGCCCTTGGAGGTAGTCCAAAACAACCAGTAGCCCATGCCACACTTTTTGGTTAAAAGACACTAAGATCAGTAAAAGACATACGGAACTGATAAGGCTGAGTGAATAAAGGGCCTCTGTGGAGTACCTAACGAGGGAAGTTTTGCAATGCAGTATGCCAGTCATATGGAGGGATAACACTGATGGGAAATCAAGTCTCTATATTAAAGTGCTCATTGATTAGTTATTTCCAAAAGCACAACTAAGATCTATTTTGAGAGCACAGTGGGTACTCATCCAAACTATGCTTTCCCTATTTCAAGCAAGTTGGCAAGCTGGAAAAGTTTGGCACAACTACACAGACTGTACTGGCCTCCATTTTAAAGGGAACTGCAATTTGAATTTTAATCTCACCTACAGATGATTCTGAGAAGAAACTTGTGTTTCCTGATTTGAAAGTACAACACATTCAATTTGATCTTGACGGCAGTGATATTGTCTAAAGGAGATTGTGATAAGTACTCCTGCCTTGAAATAAAAAGCTGTCTTTTTTCTTCCTGTCCAAGGTGACAACAGCAGGGAAACATCTTTCAGTAGCAAGGGTCTCACCTGAACGTCTGGAAGGAAAGCAATAGTTCAGAGACCTGGTTGTTGTTTGCAGCACCTGTGTAGTTCCTGGGGCACATATTTATACCTCTACTGATGCAAAAGACACTGGAGAATCAGTCTGTGAGTGTCGTCGACGGCTCCCATCTCTGCAGCATGCCTGGTGACATTCACATTAAATGTGGTTTGCAGTCAGGGATTCAGGTAGAGTCTTTCTCTTCAGGACCATAAGTCTGGCTTCTACTCTTGTCTTAAACCCATGATTTTTAAAGATAAATTCTATGGATTATTATGGACATTTATTTTATGGACGTTACAAACACTCAGAGATGGCTTGCAATGCACGCTCCCTGCAGCAGCTGCTGGTGGCCCCATGAGGATGGGTGCCCTGTTTGCAGATTCTTCAGGTTGCAGCTCTTAATTTAGGCACCTTCCTCTGCTAGCACCTGAAGTTAGGTGCCTGTGCCCTTCCTCAAATAGCCTTGGCTGCTCCTTCCAAGTCTGCCTCTCCTATTGACCAATATTATATTTAGCAGCAGAGTTGCCCAGGGCTGAGGTCTGCTAGAACCATTCACCCACTGGCCACAGGCGTGTTCAGGAGCTCTTTGGGAGCTCAGCCTGCCCCAGCTGCAAGACTTGCTTTGGCAAAGGAACCGTGGTGCATGGACCACCCTTTGGGCACTGCAGCAGACAGAAAGCCCAGCATTGTGCACTGCAGACCACAGAGTTTGCAGGGGAATCCCGCTGTTCAGCAGCTCAAAGCCATATTATGGCACTTTTAGATAAGCCTGTCTCTTATACTTAACCTCTCCATTTTTTCATGCATAGAATGTGGATTTTGTGATCATTATTTTTGTCCACATATCAAGCACACACACTCCAGGTCATTACCAGCCCCATGAGCTCTGTTCGTGCCATGTATCTTTACCATATATTCTTACTCTTCCTATCCCCCTACCCACAACACTTCTGGTGACATTTCCCATCATCCGTTAACTTCTACTAGTCTTTTGATGGACCTCTGACCTCCCACTTGTTAGTCTATTCTCTAGCTACCCATCTGTTGTGCTCTCAAGCTTGGCTTTACTTCAGTTGTATAGTCATAGTAACACAACTTCTTGTTCTTCAGACCTTCATACCTTTGCTTTAGCCTATAGGCAACTGTCATCAGGGATTAAAAGGTGTAGCGAGTCTTCGCTTATACAGTCCTCCATGTCAGATTGCTTTCTGGGAGATTATTCAATGCAATTTTCAATTTGTGTATCTGCAGCTGAAAGGATGGAGTTTATCGTTGCCGCTGATCAAGAGTAAGTCTGGAAGTTCAGTTTTTATTTGAAACAACCAATTGATTCAAATATTTCAAGCAAAGCTTCATAGCTTCAAAAAAATCTTTGGGTGGATGATGAAATAAATCAAGAGTTTATTTTCTAGTTTTTAACAGGCCATTTGCTCAAGGTGGAATATGGCCTCTGGCACAGCATATGCGACAATCAGTGGAAAGTGCTTGTACTGAGGAAGCGGCAGCTACCATCTACTATTTTTCTGATAAATATTTACATTTATGTGTTGCATTATTTTTCTAGCTAACATCTTTGTTACCAGCTCTTCAACAAACTGGAATGAAATTGTCTGAAATGCCATGGCAGCTTCAGATAAATGCAATCATGAACATCTTATTGTGTAAAACTGAATATAAAAATTCCGTATTATATTGAATTAAATGAGCGTTACTGCCTGCAAAGTATTCCTTGTGCTCTTCATTTCAGCACTGAATTTTATTTATCTTCTCCCAAACTGTTCCTTTTCAAGATGTTTTCCAGGCTGTCAAACTGACAATGCTGAATTAACTTGTAGCCTAGGAATTTTGGGAAGGAATCCGGAGGTTTTGGTGACTGGGCAGAGGACAGGTGGTGCATCTGGCACACAGTGAAAAATGTGGGAGGTGGTTTGGGAACATAATAAGAGCACATTAGCTGGATGTTTCTGCTAGAGTATTCAGTAGCAAAATATTTAATGATGCTGACATTTAAATTGTGATAATTAGATTTCCTAGTTAACACCACATTGAGAAGAATGGGAAGAGTTTATATATTGCTCAGAGCTATTATTTCAGACTGTCTGCAAACTCTGATTGGCAAGAATGACCTGGTTCATATTCTATTTATATATGAGTTTTATTTTGGCTTTAATGAAAGCTTAGCTTCTGGATCACAGTTCTCTACCATTATGTGGCTCTGTGAGGATGGGAATCACAAAAGGCTTGCTTTCAGCCAAGCTTAGAGCTCCTCTAGTGAGGCAGCCCCACAGCTCATTACCTCTGCAAATATTGGCCTGCAAATATGGCCATGACACCTACCACAGGTTTTGATGGAAGGGAGGTTCTCTAAATGTCTTAGAAGATACACTGGACATTTGAGTAGAAAACATTTTTCTTGCAAAAAGGAGGAATGAAGTAAATGCTTGACATTATTACCCCTCTAAGGCATTTGTCCCCTTGCTGTAAGAGTTTTGCTACACCAGGCACCCACCATGACACAGACCAACAGTCTCCACCTGATAGCCAGTTTTGCGGCTTTTTTCAGTAACTGCAAGGAAGCAATCCATGTGAAAAAACACCTTCTGCCAGCTGATTTTTTTTCCCCCCAGTATTTTTGCAACAGGACAGTTTTGGTGGATGGGGTGAGGAAAGAATCTACTGTCCTGCCATTTTAAGAAATATTATGCTCATTCTCTTCTTTTTCTCCTTTAGGCAGGGGACTGGCCCTCACCGTTAACTGTTCCTTTGGCCCACATGATAAATGAATTATTTCAGTTTGGACGTTCTTGTCAGAGCTTTGGGGAAGGCAGCTTGTCTTCTGAGGTGCTCTCTGCAGCCAGCTTACTCCTCAGCCAGGCATGACTGTGCTCAAGTGCAAGCTGTGGAAGGAGGAAGCCCATCGCCCTGGTGTGGGGGCTCCTGCCAGCTGAAGGGGCAGGAGCCCCTGCCTGGGATTGAAAGTGGGAAGGAGCATAAAAGAAGATGCATCTGAGGACGTGGCATTGTGGACGGAGGACCCGTTTGTGGGAAAAGAATGCTGGAGTAGGACTGGAGAGGCAGAAGAAGCACATAAAGAATAAAGGGTGGGATGCAGGGGCACGTGGTGGAGATGGATGGAGATAAAAGACCAAATAATATGGGTAAGAGCAAAGGGAAGTGAAAAGAGAGAGCATGTAGGGAGACAGTCTGTAACCACTGGGGTCTTCTGCCCTCCAAGAAGCCAGGCTGATCCCAGGAACACCTCCACCTTTCTGCCGTCAGTCAATATCTAAGAAATCCAATAACAATGTGTGAATCTCACCTTCCCTCATTTCCAAGTGACTGGCTTACAGTCTAGCACAACCCCCTGCTGCTCCAGTAGCAAAAGCGATCAGGAAGCAAAGATTTATGCTGTACTTGTGGGGATAAACAATACTGCTGGCTTAATACTGAACTTCAAATGATGTGTGCCTGGTTTTTGAAGAAATCATTAAGCCTTCCAGAACAACTCCAAATGAGCCTTTTTATTAAAAAGCTTTTTTATTAAAAAGGCTGCAGAACAAAGCACTCAGAATTTAAGGAAAACATTCAGAATTAGCAGGGACTAGGTACACTCCCCATGCATGTGCTCACTGTGAGACAGTCTTTAATTAAGTGATCATGTAATATTTCATCCAGAAGATCTTTGCCTGATTCCACACACAAGGCAATGAGTCTTCACAATTTTTGCAGCTCTTGTAAAGCACGTTTCTGTAGCAGGCATTTTATTTTGCTCCACAGTAATTAAATGTATTTATTGAGCTGTAGTAGGTTAACAGGGGAACTATCTGAGGAGGAACAGAAGGGAGGAATGACTTGACGAGTAACTAATCATTCATAAAATTCTTATAGTGACAGTTCCTACAGAGATTTCTGAATTTGCAAACTGCCTCATCTCTGTTTTTTTGGTTTGGTTTTTTTGGGTTTTTTTTGGGGTTTTTTTGTTTGTTTGGTTGGTTTTTTTTTTTTTTTTTTTTTTTTTTTTTTTTACTGTGCAAATCAGGCATTATTTATTTTATCTGGCGTGTATATATAGTAAGGGATGAACTTAACATAGAAGCCTTCCCCTTGGAGGAGGTGTTAAGATGGTCTTTTGACCTGTATTACTGTCTATTTTCATGAAACTTTCAGGACCTGAATAATGCATAACTTTAGAACTACTGTCAAATCTGGCCAGTGGCAAGTACCTGAGCCAAGAGCCAGACTTCCCTGGCCCACACTTGCACTCACACTCACACTCACACTCACTCGCAGTTACTCAATCAGTCACCTGAGTGTGAACACCCAAGCCCCGTTTCCCTGGGCCAAACAGATTCACTCCACATATGGGAACTTGCAGAAGATTTTTTCCAGTGTCTACAGCATTAGACTTGCACAGAAGGGTTTGACTCCCACATTTGTGAAGCCTTGATTCTGAGTTCCCGGGCAGGGACTGCCTGGCCAAATGGAAAGCACTGGCGCTGCCAAGCCAGGTCTGTAAGGGAGGGAGGCACCAAAAGGTAGCCTGCAAATCCCTGCTGGGAGAGCATCATCAGCTGCACAGCCTTTAAAACCAAATGCACTGTTTCATCAGAAAGGGTACCTCTGACCATACACATACCCTCGAGCTCGAAGTATCTGCAAACAGTCAATTTGCTCACAGTATGGAAGCTTATCAGGCAACTAGCTCAGCTTTCCTCTGCCGGGAGAATAAATTCTATTTACTTACCTGTTATCAGCAACAATAGTTGTTTAAAAAGAATGAAACAGGACATGATTGATTAGTTCTTTCTCCAGCTCTTTGAGGATCCGAGGTTATTTTTGTCATTCATCATGCCACATTCACACAAGCGCAATTTCTTTCAAGGTACCAGTGCGGCTATCATGGTAACGGAATGGATTATTCAGCGACGTGTTAGGCATTAGTAGCTGTTTTTCTCCCATCTTCACTGTAACATGCATATAAGATTTCTAAGGCTACCGTATGCCTTACAGCTTTTTCTCCCATACTTTATGTAGACAGGAAAACCTGTTGGTTTCTGTATAAATTTCAGTGTCTAGAAATAAACTGCAATCCTCTGAACTAAAACTGGAGTTCAGATGTATCTCTTTGCTAGCAGAAAAGACTGAAAGTAGAGCCTTTATTTATTTATTTCCTTATTCTTTATCTGTATGGGTAAACAGTGAATTTTCTCTTCTGTTTTGCTGAAAAGTCTCTTATCAGGGCTTAGGTAATTTCTTCTCCCTTGGGCATTCTTTTTGTGGAGCTGCAGTTGGTCAAAATGGAGCCAGCAGAGCTGTAGCCATGCCCTTGCTTATTTGCTTGTTATTAAAGTCTGTCATTGGTTCTACAATAGACAATATAATTCTCCATTTGCAACAGGTGGCGGAGCAAATGCAATCCAGACAGGCACTCACCCGCCACAGCAGCTGTGGCCCTGCCTCCCCTGGGACACTCTATAAAAAAGTCAATACACTTCCAAGGCATGGTTTTTCCTAAAAAATGTCCGTGTGCTTGGTTAGGGATAGCATACACCTCCGTTGCCCTGACCCCAGCCTTTCTTTTCCTCCACCTGGCATGTTCACACTCTCCCATGAGTCTCCAAGCCAAGGCTCCCTCCTCAGGATCTGGGATTCTGCACATCAGTGCTGAAGATGATGGTAAGCTCTCCTTCAGCAAGGTGGAGAGACTGAGTTTTTTTCCCCAACAAATCTTAAGGGAGCGGGGTGGGCTCTGCGGACCATTATTTTTGTATGTCCATTGCTGAAGGGGTAACACCAATCCAGGCCAAGTCTTTCTTCCCTTCTTTACTGCCTCAAAAGCCCCCCACTCATTCAGCTGTCTTGTGGACTAGGAGGGGGGGTAGGAAGGCATATAGGTGATCAGAGAATAGAGAGCCCAAATGGTGCACTCATATTCTCTCGTTTTAGAAACACCAAATGTATATGCTGTCTCTTTCTGTCTGACACCTACAAGGATCTCATCTTGCCATTCCTAATCAGCAACAGGCACTGTGAAAGAGAACTGATGCTTAAACTCCCCTTTTCAAAGCAAGTCCACACTGTGTGGGATCTCATGTGGAAAAAGAAGACCCACGGGGATAGTGCTTGCATTGAATGAAGAACGATTATTGCCCTTTGTGGATGAAACATGGGAACATTACAGGACAGTTCCAGTAAAAAAAGACCCAACAAGATGAAGAGAGAGAAATGGCTGTGAATGAACTTCACTGGAGCACTCTGAGGCCCCAGCTCAGTTTTCAGCTAAACTAACATTAAGATCACTTTTTAACTGATTTAATTTTAATTAAGTGAAGAGAGTGACTGGTAGGTCTGAGGGGAAAATGAAAGAAACGCAACTGAAAAGAAAACCTGCTGCTTCACTGGATCCACCACACTCTGCACTAATCCATCCATGTAACCCCTGCCCTGCTGGGGGGGGCAGGGTGGGGCAAGAGAGCGGCTTGGTGGGCGGCCAGCAGCCGGCCAAGGTCGACCCATCACACCCTGCAACCAGATGATCAACTCTTCTGCATGCCAAGCCCAGTGTTTCCCAAGCGTTGTATGTTGGACAATAAGCATGGGAAGCCTCCGGGTTGTCCCTTCAACACACATGGGCTGGCATCTTCACACCCTTCGGTCTGCAGCTTGGAGCACCGAGGTGGAGTATGGAGGAAGCCACGCTCTCCCTGGCAGGCAGCAAGGGACCCCTACCTGAACGGCTGGGCTCCCCGGCACCTTCCTTGGGATTGCCGTGGCTGCAGTGGGTTTTCAGGACTGAGCCCGTACTCCATCTTGCTGAATGAAATAATCAGCTCCTTGCAGCAAGAACAGTCCCTGAGCCCAGGGAAACCTCCGTTTCAAAGGGGCTCCAGGGTATTACTCTGACATAATAAAATAATTGACTGTAATGGGAAATGCTGAAGGAAACGGTGCCAAAAGGTCTGTCAAGAGCACAGAATAAATACTGCAGGAAAAAATGGAAAATACTCCTTTACTGACTTCACATAATCAGAACTGTAGGCAATTCTGTTTTAAGCTGTAAACATACATTTTCCAAAAGAAGCTTTTATTATGTTCCTTTCAAAAATAATCCTTTCCTTTAAATCTATAAAAATATAGGAAGGTGTACTATGTGACAGAAGTAAAAGAAAAGAATTTGTCCTGCTCTTACTTGACTTGATAGAAAATACAAGAGGAAATCTTAACCTTTAAACGCTGTCCCAACATCACGATTTCTGAGTAGTTTACACTGAAGATGTAATATGTTGGTGCTCTGAGCAACAGAAGACCAGGGATGCTGGTACGTGAGTGATCATTTTCTAAGGAAAAATTACCCCTTAGCTTTTAGTAACAATCTACATTTTTCCATGTTATTTATAGCAGTGTTTCTAGTTCTGAGTCACACATGCTGAGAAATGTGAATGAAATTGTCACTGGGGTTTTTTTGTTTTATGTAAACAGAAGTGACCCAGGACCTCTCATGCAAATGGTGCTGTGCATGTTTCTGAATCTGTGGCTTTTGTATCATGATGATTAAAAGTAGATACAAAACCAAGGCTACATCTATAAAGTAAATAGCTGTCCCAAGTTATTCTCATAGATTTTAGACCTTCATTTTGGAAAAGCAGCCGTAGCAGGAGCTTCACTGCAATCAACTGACAGCATAAACCAGAATAAATGTAGAAACAATCAGAACTTAAATCGTAACATTTCTATGTCCGTAAGTAGCAGAGACCCTCCACCTATACCTACATTTAGCTCCAGTTGCCAAAGCATGTGGATGTATTGGGAGATTTAGCCTTTTGGAAGCTGCAACCATTTTCTGCCAATTTATGCTATACTGCTATATTTTTAATGAGGTCATTTACTGGAGGGTTTTGGACCAAAATCCAGAGCATTCCCAGATTGGCATGGATTGCCAAGAACAATTGGAGATAAAAATAGAGTGGATGACTCTTTCATACAGGGAAAACCAAATTCTGTAAACTCATTTTTAATTATAAGGTCCTTGATCTGGGAGATGTGTGATATATTCCAAATCTAATTAACGCTTAGGGTTTTTTCGCTCAATTTATTTATTCTTGAACAGATTTCTAATATTCCTCTGTGCTATTAAATATAGTGGGCCCGATTCTCATGAACAATAGGTTTTTATCCCCTTCTGACAGCTCAAGGAGCCCTGCAAGTGAGCAAAACTGGCAAGAGAAAGTTACGCTCCTTTTTCATGCTTCTTCTATGCTTTCAGAGCAAGGCCTGAGTCCATTATAAGTGAGAATAAAGGTAGTTTTGCTTCTTAAAAGGGAAAGGGCGTATTCCTTGCACAGGAGCGCTTATATGTCCTTTGGCTTATGCTCCTTATAAGGAGCACTTACATGTCCCACACAGCTTTGGCTTTTGCATCAGTCTAGCTACAGCAAGCTGGGCAGATAAACAGTGTTTACAAAGAGAACCACTTGAAGACTATGTTTATCATTCTAGCTTGCTTAGCAGCTGCCAGCAGCCAAAGTGTCCTGAAACATTTCTAAGTCCCCCAAGAAAGGAGATGTATCCTTGTTCTATTATTTTATTTCTGTGCTAGTAGCAATGGTGTGAAATAAGGTCATGGACTCTCCAGAAGTTCACGCTTCCGTGTGACTATTCACGTTATGCTGGTTCAAGTGTATATCCACAGAGCCTCACAAATGAGGGTCACTCTTGAGACAAAATTAGACCCTCTTGACTACTTCTTATATGACTCTCTAGATTCTCATTTAATTTACATGGAATAAAGCGAGCTTATGATCAGGCTTTGGGGTTAATGGTGTATTCCCCAGAGCAAGTTCAGTCCAGTCACTATCAATGTCATCGCTGTTACAGTAACAGACTTCAAGGCTTTGTTTTATTGAGTAACTATTCATATATTCTGAGATTTTCTTGAAGGGGAGCTTGAATTCAGCTAGCAGTTCTAAATCGGCATCTAATCTGATACCAAGATAATATATGTCTCTGTTTAGCATTGAGACAGGGAGCTGAGTACGACTGAACTGACTCTTCAGAGACGTGCAGAAGTTTGGATGTTAATCAGTTAATTCAGTACCTAAAAATTCCTCTCAAATTGATTGAGTCAGCATGTTTCCAAATGTAAATAATTAATTTGTTTTATGCCTTGCTTATTAACCAGCTCTGCTCTGTTGTGGCCTGCTTTAATCATCAGTATGGGAAACAAAATTGGCGGATGAAGAAAACTTTGAAGAAACACGATGAGAGCTGCGTGCTGTTCTCTGTTAGCACAGGGGGTTGATGGACCATCCGTAGCTGTTTAGACAGACAGTGTCAATAGAAGCATTGGCTCTGGTGCCTGTGCATCATTTAGTGGTAGAAAGTACATCCTCACTATCGCTTGCAATGCAATGCCCAAGACAAAACGCTGTCTCATAATGGGGAATTAGAGCCAAACTATGAAAAGCCTTGCTGCCCACAACTAATCTGCAGGATGCCAGTATTTAAAAAAATGGATAAATGCTACCTGAGCAGGGGGAAAAAATTGCAATATCAGAGAAGACACAGCATATTTGATCATCAGCAAGAGAGGGTATATCTCACAGTATTCAACACATTGGGTGTTGTAATCATATTCAGTATAGAATATGATTGTTTTATGTGTTTGATTTACTGTTATCTTTAATTAGCGGCAATTCTGTCTTTGTGAACATTAAATGAGTTTGGTTTAAGAATTCTAATTGTAAAAGTCTTTCAAATTAACAGAATGAAAAAAATACATTCATGATGAACTAATTTCTTTAGATTACAATAAGCTTTTGCAGGGAACAGAACAAATGTGTGCAGGAAAATGATTAAACTGTGTGGAGTTCTCCAGCTGTACCACGTTACCCTGCCTTCCCCATTTTGGACAGACACAATTCTGGGCTGTTTCAAGCCCAGAGCTTTCCTTTCCTACAGCCACAGTCAGTTTGTTTCAACGGAGACACTTCCTGAGCCTCAGCCACCCAGTCAGGGAAAGAATATGAGCACATTGACTCAGACTTTAGATCATCGTTTTTAAAGGCTGGAGTGACTGGAAGATTTTCCACCACTTAATATAGCAATGGGTATAATCTTCCAGAAGAAATGTCACTCTCCCACAGCCTTGTCTTGAATTTTCCGTCAAAGGAAATGGGCTTATATATTGCTAAAATATCTCGAGCAGCTTTTGACACTTCAAAGCATCAGTGTGCTCAGCACAACATGGACTAGCTAACACTTCCAAAGTGACTGTACACTGAGGATCACACTGCTTTAGAGACAGACAAAATTCTTCCAAAACAGATGTCAAAACTGACACGGCAACCGATCTCTTAGGCAGTTCTGCTGTGTACTCTGCCTTTCTTAAAACCTGCCACAGGGCAACGATCAGCATACTTGCCATTCAATACATGTATTTGCAGCTCTTTCATGATATATTACAAAACTACCTCTGCGAAGCCAAAAGGACACGTGAATGTAATTTCTTTTTCCACAAAGCGTTTGCTGTGTTCTTTGAAAGGTTAACCCGCCTTACTAAACTGTACAAACATTATTTCACTTTTATTGACACTCTTTTCAGACCATGAAATGACTTGAGTTTTAATCTGTATTTTTTTATACTGAAAGGAACAGACTAATTTAATAAGCTCCGCACACAGAGGTATTTCAAAAACGTGTTTTCCAAAGCTCTTTCTTGAAGTTGCAAGGAGGGAAAGGAAAACAATGTGTTACAAAGAAGAGGTTATTGTTAAGATAATTACAGTTATATTTACTGGGCTGATATTAGATTTTTTTTATTATTATTATTATGCCAAGGTATGTCTAGAGACTGTCGCACCGCTTTCATGCAGGAAATGCTCCATGCTACTTGCATAGCGAATAGTAGGATTATATTGTTTCATTACCTTTTCTTAGGAAAAATAATATTACTATTCAAAAAAAAAAAAAAAAGGGCAAAAGAAATTTCTGAAAAGATGATTTCATCTCAGCACAAAATTCTTTTCCCAAATGTACTGCATTTGCATTGCCCACTTCACTGCTCACGGTGTGAGAAAGCTGCAGGGGGAGTACCTAACAGGGCGGGCTGCGCACTGGGCTGGTAGTGAGCGTTGTAGCCTCTGGTCTGGTGCAACATAAAAGGAAAGTGTAGGCAGCAATTTGCTCACTTCATGTTGCCATATAGTTTCCAGAACCAATTTTCCACCCTATGCTTAGGGGAGAAGTAAATGGTCCCAACACACCTGAGCATCACTGCGGGCCTAACCGCAGAAGCTGATAAAACATGGTATCATTGTGAGCAGCACCCCCAGCCGAATGAGCTGGATGGCGGAGTGGGGCTGGGGGGCCGGTTGCACAGCAGCCTCCTGCGTTCAGTTGCTGCAGGTCCCACGAGATGGTTCCCCAAAGGCTGTTTCCTCTCAGGGGAAAAGGACATCCACCCAATGCAACCTCACAGTGGCCATTCTTCTGCCAAACCAAAAGAGTGGGCTGGGTCCTCCTCCCATAGGAGACTGTGAACCTGTGGGGCACTTCTCTGGACCAAGATGCTCTTATTAGGTACTCCAATTCTGAAACAATACAAATATTGCAGAAGTAGAGGGCATCGTGATCCTGCTGAGAGCAACTTGTCTCTACTGATGAGTCCACTCTGTATTTTCCTGGTGAAGGGATAGCTCAGGGACGCCACGTCACAAATGCTGCTTCCAAATTCAGTAACATATTTGAACATGTGTTTAAGTCACACTGCTTTGCTCTGTGGAAGTGGATTTGACTATGTTTGCAGGCTCTTGGGTTTCATAGTTCATGAAATTGCTTCACATAGCAAAATATTAAGGAACTCATACAGATTATATAGGCTATATAGATTAGGAAAATAATGGCACACAGCATTAGCTAGCTGTTGTCTGGTACTTAAAAGGAAAAAAAGATCAGCACTTCAGACTGCTCTACTGTGAGCCTATATAGAATCCAACTTGTAAAAATCTGTTGAAAATTCTCTTGAACATCAGGCTGGTTAGACTGACTGGAATAATAACTTCAATCTATATTAAAAAACCTTCTAAGTACAACTAAGGCAACAAGGATTTTCTTCTTGACAGAGCAGTCTTGTCAGTGCTGAAACCTGCAGCCCCTTTGCTTTTCCCTCCCACCCTTTGGGCTGAGCAGTTGGGCATTACTAATCCTCAAACTGACAACAGCAAATGATCTTTATGATGAGTGGAAAGACTGTCCCAGGGTAGCTGCTTATCAAAGGCTTCTGCTACGGAATCTGTGCCAAGGTGATCAGCACTGGTGAGGCCACAGCTGGAGTGCTAAGTCCACTTCTGGGCTTCCTAGTACAAGAGAGACATGGACATACTGGAAAGAGTCCAGCAAAAGGCCACGGAGATGATGAAGGGAGTGGAGCATCTCTCCTGTGAGGAAAGGTTGAGAGAGCTGGGACTGCTCAGCCTGGAGAAGAAAAGGCTCAGGGGGATCTCATCAATGCCTATAAACACCTGAAGGGAGGGTACAAAGAGGACAGAGCCAGGCTCTTTTCAGTGGTTCCCAGTGACAGGACCAGAGGCAATGGCCTCAGAGAACATCAGGAGACACTTTTCTACTGTGAGACTGACCAAGCACTGGCATAGGTTGCCCAGCAAGGAGTCTCCAACCTTGGAAACAGTAAAAAGCCATCTGGATATAGTACTGAGGAGATGGCTCTAGGTGGCCTTGCTTGAGCAGGGAGGTTGGACCAGAAGACCTCCAGAGGTCATACTCAAGTTTCTAGACTGGTCTTGCTTTTCAGTCCTCTGCAAATTTTTACATGCTGCTTAAATTTTATAGTAAAATGCAGCCAGTGACTACTGAGGTACCAGTTGTAAGAACCATACTCCAGATCAGCATTCAGCTTGGGCCTAAAACCAAGGAAATTTGTGTCTTTCAGTCAGCAGAGCTTTGACTCATTGTGAAAAGAAAAAAAAAAGAAAAAAAAAGGGAGGGGGAGGAAGCAAGAGCCTGGGGTTTTTTACATCTAGCTACTCTGTTGATTTATGGTGCTTCATTAACATCCGTAGCTTCAACTGTCATGACAGAAGATCAAATAAAATATATATTTCATAATGCTAAATGTTACCTGAAATAAGATCCCTTTCTAATGTCTAGTCAACTCAGTACACAAGATCTGTCTTGATGGACGGTAGGAAACACCACACATCCTAGGAGAGAAATGGGGCCCTATGTATAGTGGATGCATCGAACCGAATGCTGTGTTAAATATGAGGAAAATAGTATTTCTAACAACTGCTTTACTGGCTTGTTACATTTTTAGGGCCAGGCTCTTTTAAAAAGAATTGGTATAACTAAAACTATCCTATAAATTTGATATGCGATATTTCTGGAACTGTAAACAAAGCTAAAACTTTCCCACTCTGTCATAAAAAGCAAGTTTTTATTTTATTTTCTTCACATAATAACTGAAAGTTTATTCTGCAGCCTTTGACAGGTATTTTGCATACTCTGTCTTTCTGCAACTAATTAAGAATTCTGTTTAAATTTTGTTGCACATATTTTCTGATATCATATTGGCACCCTACGTTTTCCTTATTTGAAATCTCTCAAACTCAAGCACAGACATTAGACCACACAGTTATCTATTCTTCTTTCACTGATTTAAACCTCTTGTGGATAGCTCAGGGCTCCATTTTTCCCCAAGAGTATCTTCTTCTTACTTTCTGAAAGCCAGACCCATGTGTGAAATATCAAAACCCCAACGCACTTGGACATCTTGAGCTTTCTCACCAAACTGTAATGCTCCATAGAAGTAGCTTCCTAAACACAAGACAAAATTATATTTCTTCCCAAGTGGAACAGCACTGCAAATATATGGAAAAACATACACAAATATGAGCGCATAATGTACTCAAATATAAAAGAATAATGACAGTTTTAACTCTTCAGCTGATGAGTGTTGATAACATTTTGGTTATGAGCACATAACTCAGGAGATGCGTATCAGATGGTTGCAGTAATTCCTGTTATCTTTCCAATTAGGTTAGGAGTGTTTACCATAAGCCACTGTGGCTGGAAGAACCCTGAGATGGAGAAGAGGTAAAGAGCTAGCAGCTCTGAGGCCACATCAAGCAAAGAGGAACAGAGGTGGGGAAGAGGAGGTATCATATAAACTGATTTACAGAAATCCTTTTAAGTTCTGGATAACTGAATATTTCAAAACATTTATATTGGATTCTGTGATACAAATCAAGGTAGGCCTGTATGATAATAAAACTGAAAACCTTGCTATATTCTGTTGTACAGTAGCAAAAATAATGGAATTGCAGTAAGATACCAAATATAATGTAGAGATTGATTTTTTTTAAAGTAATGACTAGGTCATTTTGCTAAACCTGAGTTTTGAAACTATTTTTTTTTTAAATTAAGGGAGAAATAAATATTTAGCATCTCTGTAAAAAATACCTTTTACGATACACCGTCTCACTTTTCTACAAAGTCAAAAATTATAACATTGTACAAACTCTGCATGTAATATTAGTTCTACTTTTACAGAATTTGCACATTTTCTTGTAAGGCTTCTTTCATTAGTTCCTGACACCCAAAGACTAAGCAAAGACTGTCTTAATTAACAAATAACACAATTTAGAGATTTAATCGACTGTCACTTAGAAGGAAAATTATCCAAATAAAGGCAGCGATTGGGTTTCACTGTAACCATTCCACTTTCAGCTCTTCCCATTACCCTAACCTTTTGCACTGCAGTTAAAATACATTAACAAGAATGTGAACACGGCTAAAGTGATAATTTAACCTGGCAAGATTCAGGGCCATGTAAAGTAAATCTTATTAAAAAGTCCTGGTAAGACAGACAGAAGTAATTTGGTCCCATCCTCCCCTGTTCTATTCAACGGGGTTTGAACAGCAGCCATTCAATTTGCATAGGAACTTACATTACTAATAAAGAGAAAAAAAATAAAAAAGGCACAAACTACGATCAGAAATTTGACTTCCTTGCCTGTAAAGGGAATGGCCATTTGTTCTCTACTTAAAATACATGGTAGTAACATGAGAAATATCCCTCTTTTATTGCTGCAAGCAGTGCATGAGAACTGTTGAAGGAAATTTCTCTGTTTACATTTTCGCTTCAGAAATCAAATGAGATGTGTGAAATTTAGCAAGAGAATGTTAAAGCTTCATTGTAAATTCAGTATATTTTTAGAGATGTGCTATCTGCTTTAAATACTTTCTAATTTGGATCTGAGCAAACAAAATCTGCTAGCTGAGATAAATACCTATGTAGGATGGAGAAGATTTTGGCTGGGATATATGCAGTCATCCATATTAAAAACCTTTAATAAAGCACTGGAAAACTTTGTGGTGCTTTATCAACACATAATAAAATATAACCTTTAAGATCAAAATTTTCACTTAGGTTTCACAGATCATAATAAAAATATTCCTCCCTTGGAAAGTTGTGAATTCGGACATGGATCCTCCCCACTGTGACCTCCTTCCCCCGCAAAACGCAGGGTGGTACGGCAGTCCCCAGCGAGGGCTGAGGCAGGCTGCTCAGTGCAACATTCGGATAGAGCCAACATGGGCATCTCTGCACCGGCAGCAAATACTGCCCCCAAAAACCTAAAAAGTGGTTCAGGTGCCTCACTGTGAATGCCTGGAGCCATCTTATTGCCCGTAGGGTGCCCCCCTCAGCTGCCTCTCCAGCAGGGTACAGGATTCCTGCAGGTACCGTGTCATGTCTGCCGGCCCTGAGCAGATGATTCGGGTACCACTGGGCTCCTGAAAAGGCTCTAGTTGTCTATGCTTAGGCAGCTGAATCTCATCCCAAGTCCCTGCGGCATTTATAGGAATAAGTACCTAAATGTCGCTAGGCCTCAGTGTCTAAAATTTGGTGGTGGGACCAAGATCGTTATGCAACACCATACTGCGAAATGGTAAGGGTATTCTGACAGCTATTTTTAAATCCATTGTAAAACATTCTCACCAAATTTGCATATTCTTAAGCTAGTTTTGTTAAATTCTAGAGCTCTCTTCTTGGCTTTACTGTCACCATTTTAGCTTATGTTAAAGGCTGTGTATACACAAAAAAATAATTAAAGATTCATTAGAACACATTGAACATTAACATGCCCTAACAGTGCTTCCTTTCTCTTGGACTACCAAAGAGCTAAACATTTTTGGGAGTCCTATCACACCACTGTAGAAGGACCGTTTCTCTAAGGCTTCCAGACCTATGTTACAGGTAGGGAAGAGAAAAAGAGCCAGCAATATGTGCTCCCATCTGTTCAGCCAACTCAATCTGCTGTGCAAAGGGGGCAAACGATGACCCTCCTTTTCCCATCTCCTCCCTGAGCAGCACCCCACTTTCTAAATCACAACCCCGGTGAGGTGGGGATCCCCGGGCCCTGATCTCTGATCTCGGGGTCATTCCCACTCTTCTCTTCTGTGATTGCCCAGGGGAAAACAGCTTTCCAAAAGCAGAACTTGCCTGCTCTCAGCTGTGTACCATAGCTGAGAAAAGTGGAGTCAGCTTCCTTAAGACCTCCCCTTCTGGTTCAATGAATCTTGCCCTGCTGCAAGGCACCTCACATGCCTCCCTCAGGCACCTAGCCTCTAAAGAGGTCAGAGTCCAGCCTTCAGTCCTGTGCTAATCCCTTCTTTGGATGGGCTGGAAGCAGCTCTTTGCTCAGTGAATGGCTTTAAATCATCTCCCTCAGTCCCTGGATTTCATTGTGGTCAGCATGTGTCTAGAATGAAGAATTGCTGCATCCCAGTTATAAGCACTCAAGGCTTTTATTAGCTATGGCCCTAAGAGCCTAATTCCATGGTTTAATCATTAGATAGATCTTCCTGCTAGAGATCAAACTTCAAAGTCAGTCTTAGGTCAAGTTAACATTGTTTGTTTAATAAACGTTCCCCCATACCAAATCATGTACTGTCAAAAGGTTAGTGATCACCCACCACACCGACTGCCTTTTGCACCTCTGGAGTCAATTGGCCTCACATAAAATCATAGCTGAGAAATGTTTCTTCCATTAGTTAAGAAAAAACCTCACCTACTGGAAGTTACAAGTCATCAGCAGGATGTAACAAGTAACTGCATAAAACTTGTCTCAGCTGTGAATGGAGCTCATCTCATTCATCTCGGAAAGCTCTGTGGCAGCAACACTGAGACTATGATTCTTGTAAAAAGTGCCTTTTCCTTAACTGGTTTTACATAATTATAATAGTCTTTCTCTATATTTTTGGGAGGAATACCAGAGCTCAATGATGGTAACATAAAATGCAAACCCTTTCTTCTGTGCGAGTTTGGGGCACATACAGAATCCGTGTTTTGGGTACAAAAGTCACATAGAAGCTGAGCGTTTCTCTCATTTTCTGAAATGTCCAAGCTAAGGATAAAGGAATGCTACTGTGGGACAATACAAACAGGAAAGCTTCAGCCACCTGATATACAAAGATCAGATTTTCAAGAGATATTTGAAGTGACCAAGGAGTGTTGGAAAAACTCTGTCCTTACGGAGTGCAGTCTTGGACTCTTGGCAGCCAATGTTCCTCACAATAGGAGGGAGATTTGCCAAGGAATTTTGGATCAGGTCTCTACACTTATTCTAGGCTTTGAAATGTGTTTTGCAACCCATGGAGGAAAAAATAGGGAGAAATTAAAACCATGAGTCAGAACCGTCCCTAGAAGGTGTAAATTAAAGGGTTAGAAGACATCTCACTTTTAAATATTATTCACATTCAATAGAGAAGAGCAGCCCCTTGATGTTGCAGTGACTTTCTGATTTAAAGCTCAGTAATTAAAAGCAGCTATTTTTAAAACTGATGTTTGTTAATCCAAGATGCTGTTACTTTGCATTTCATTCCAGGCAGCACTTTTATAAGTTTGCTCATAAAAAGCACCCCAAAAGGACCAGTTTTAAACCGAAAATCCTGTGAATATTTATCTACTGGATTTAAAACGATGCATTTAAGAAGCTTAGGAAAATGCCAGCAAAAGTCCACCAACTTTCTAGCACTGCAACAGATGCGATATAAATTGAAATGAATTTCTTTCAGAAGAGAGGGCTTGCACTGGAAATTATACGCTCTCATTGGGGCTCCAAAGGGAGAGAGGAAAAAAGTTGTGATTCTGCCTTGTTGGATATAAATGGTCATTAAGCTTAGATTTGAAACTCCATGGTGTTCCTTTATCACCCAAAGACAGCAGTGACAGCTAGGTCTTTCAGATCAGCTGTGGGGAAAAGCAGCCTGAATAGCATTAGAGTAGATTAGCTGCCATTAGCTCCTCATTAGCTGGGCAGAAAAGATCGTGGAGTTAAAAGTTAAAGTTGGATATGTAAGATTTTGAGTGCCAGGTTATGGGATTATAAAAGAAGACTTAACCCCTGTCTGCTGATAATGTTTTAACTTATTTGTTTAGTCTTAATTTCATTTTATTCTGCTTTACTCCACTTATTTGTAAGTTCCACTTTCTTCTATACTTCTTCCTGTAGAACTGAGCCGTAATATTTTTAAACCTTCCTCCACTAGAAAGAAGGTTGAAAATGAGTATGTCTTTGCTGCTAGTAATATTTAAGCCACCAGGTACCTAGTTAATGGGTCTTGCTCAAATGTTCACAGTTACACCTATCTGTAGATGTGGAGCCTGAAGAAAATTTCCACCTCCTGTGAATATATCCACAAAGGGGTGTTGGAGATCCATTTCCACTGAGTGTGGAGCACAACCTAGTTTCTAACAAAAGCTTTTAGGAAAATAACAAGTTTCCTTCCATGGAATGGGTCTAGGAGACGTACATGACCCTAGGTGTTTCTTGGTAGCATAGCCGTATCTGCAGTTTTTTATTTCCGAGTTTCCTATAGACTGCTGAGTAGTTCTGGAGTGTGAAACATCAAGGGCTGCATTGCCCTCTCTCTGTGAACCTAGAGACTGTGTCTAAGATGGCACAGGAGCAGGTCCCTCAACCCCATTTAATTTGCCAATGCAGAATCCAAACTTGCACATCTTGTAATTTCAGTGTTTTCCAGGGAGAAACCTCTGTGACCAGAGGATGCCAGGCTGGAACTTAAGTGATGTTACTCTGCAAGTATGTTTGCTAAATGAAACATGAATGTAGGAGCATCATTACATTTGGTCTGAGAACTTGAGTAGGCAAGCAGGACTTCATCCAGATAAATTATTATAGTTTGAATATTTCCATTCTTATGAGTTTGTATTTTGTCAATCTTTGACAAATATCTTGGCTCGTTTGTAAAAGAAAAAAAAAAAAAAGTGTAAGTTCAGAAGCATGTCAACACCTTCTGTTTTGTCATCAACTGTGATAAGGTTAACCTTGAATATTTTTGAATTTATTTGATAAAGAAGAAAAATGACATCTGTTTTGTAACCTCACATCTTCCTACACTTTCTGACAGCATGCAGCATTTTCACTGAACTGTAAGATTTGCTCGTGAAAGCTGAGCTAATCAGAGGTGGCTATCCAAAGTTCAGTCAATAAATAGCTTGGCTTTCTAGCTTGCAACAATATAAAGGAAGATCAATAAGACCAGTTTTTTGTCCTTAGCTATTACGCTGCACCTGTTCAGTGGATAGAGAAGTGTATATGAATACTAGCCTCTGAATATATGCATTTAAGTAATACATTCCTAAACAATACCTGTTTATAGCCTTTGCATGTTTGCTATCAAATCAGGTTGTTTAATAAAAAAAATGATGTAACCTCAGTCCTTAGGACCTCCATGGGTTTTTTTCTTACTGTTCCTACAGAACTGGCTTGAGTTATGAATATGTAGACCAAATCCCTGTCCTGAAAAAATCCTATCAATACTAAGAGCAAGCTTTTGTTCTGAAAACAAGTGCATAGTTTCTACCTTAACAACAGAAAGCATAGCTTCAGTAATGTCATCCCGCATGGAGCTTTTAAAATATCCATTATGTCAGATTCGTTTCTGGAGAAGGGTTTAATAAAATGGCTGTACCAAAAGAGTGAGGAAGTGTCCAGTTTGAATTGAATATCAATGTGAAGATTAAGCATTGACTGATGATAAGTGAAGGATATTTCTGAGACAAACTGGGAGAAGCGAAAGTCTAAAAAAAACCACAGTTACATACTTAATATAGGCTGTACAGTGAAAGGCAAGGAGAAGGATCCAAGAGAACTAAGTCAGCTTTAAGAGTTTACATAAAGGCCGATTATCAGCAAAACCAACGTCTATTGATATTGGGATTTTTTTTAAGCATTGATTAAAGTCAGTATATACTTTAGATCTGTATCTCATCTGCAATTAAGGTTATTTGTGACCAGATATTTAATACAATTTTAAACAGAGGACTAAGATACAGACCAGAATCTGGAAGAAAATACTTAATATTCATAAAGAGTTAAAGATATTTTAATTGTCAGGATGGCTGAAATTCCAGGAAAGAGTCTAGGGAAATAAGCCAAAATAATCTTGGAACAATTCTCTTTAAATATTCACTGATGACAGCGAAGGTCTGAGAACAGGAAGAGTTCAGAAAGTATCTCTGAAAAAAAAACCAGGAGAATAAAACAGAAAGCTTAACTTTAATACCCAGGAAGAACAAGTCAAAACTGCCATGAAATGGTGGGGTTTTTTTGGTCTTGGTTATCTGCCCTCAGTGCTGAAGAAGTCTGTCATTGCAGCTAAACTTAATGTTAGCTAAAAATTTGGGGTAGTGGGTAATACAGTGCCACAATCCAACATTTCTGTTAATAACTTCCATCTCAGAGTAGGAACAAATCCCAATTTGGAACACTCTAAAAAAGCATCACAAACTCTGCACGTTTGAAAACCAGGGGTACTGCCTGAAATCCATAAAATGAATTTCAATGCATGAAACTGCAGAGGAGCGAGATAAGAAATGAAAGAAACCACAGAGTAGGAGCCATGCAGCTGAATAGCACTACTGCGGAAGCTGAACTAGCTTGTATACTTGATCATGAACTGCATACATGCCAATGTTGTGATGCTGTTTCAACAAAAGCAAACTGAATTTTTGTATCTTGTAACCTGAGCATCATACCTAAGACATAAGAAGCAGGGTTAGTTTTTTTTCAGGTCATGTGGTGCCTAGAGTCAGCAGCCAGGGCCCAATGTCCAGTTCTGGATACCACAAGGTGCAGACAGAATTACAAGGAGGAAAAAAAAACCCCAGGGATAATCAGTTTAAAGCACCTGAAGTGGAAAGGATGAGGGAACTATATCTAGCTGAGAAAGACAAGAGACAAGAGACTATCCAAGCATGTAAAAGTTTTACTATAAAGATGATAATCAGTAAATATTCTGCATGCTCTTTAGGACTATGATAAGAAATAATCAGCCCTGGCGTTCAGCAGAGATTTAAAACAAATATCGAGAAACAGTCTGGGTTTGGTCAGTGGAGATTTGACATTTTCCAAGGATGGAGGCTGCTCAGCCCCTCTGGGCAGCTTGTTCCAGAGCTTAACCTCTGGGATTTACCCAGGCTGCGGCATGGCCTCTTACCCTGTCACTATGTACTGCTAAGTCTATCCCCATCCCCTCTGTAATCACCCCCGCAGGTAGTTGTAGACAATTCAATCTCCCTTGCCCTTTGCTTTTCAAGGCTGAACAAGCCAGTTCCTTCTCTTCTCCTCTCCTACGTCTTGTGCTCCAGCACGCAGACATATTTGTGACATGCTCCAGCGTGTCCATGTATTTCTTGTACTGGGGAGCCCCAAACTGGACACAGCTCTCCAGATGTGGTCTCACAAGTGCCAAGAGGAAAGGAAGAAGCACTGTGTTCAGCCTCTTCGCTGCCCTGTAATGCATGTACGCGATGGCTTCCGTTGCCATAAAAGCGTGTTGCTGACTCCTATTAAACTTGTCTATCAGGATTCCCAGGTACCATCCTGTAGAGCTGCTCCACAGCCACTCAGCCCCAATGCATGTGTGGGCTTATCCTACCTCAGATGCAGGACTCCGTGGTTGTCTTTGTTGAACATCATGAGGTTGCTGTCAGCCCGCTGCTGCAGCTTGCTGAGGGTCCTCAGCTTAATAGTCCTGCCCTTCAGACTTTCAGCTGCTTCTCCCCAAATTTCATATCAACCACCAGTTTACTAAGCGCACTCCATCCTCTCATCCAGATGACCAATAAAGACATTAAACAGTATGACCCCTGAGGAATACTACTTGTATATGGCTGCCAGGACTTCCAACTACTGACCACTACTGTGTTAGTCCAAAAACCCATCCAGTTTTTTATCCACCTTGCAGTAAATCCTCACAGTCTGTATTTCCCCAGTTTGCCTACAAGTTTACTATGGAAGATCCTGTCAAGGTAAAAGCTAAAGTAAAGGTGTACAACCACTGCTCTCCCCTCATCCACAGAGCCCATAATTTTTGTTGCAGAAAGCAATCAGGTTGGTCATTCTCCATTTGCTCATGGTAAATCTGTACTAGCTGTTCCCAAAGACTTTATGTCCTTCGTGTACCTGGAAGGGGCTTCTGTGAGGACTTGCACCATAATGGTCCCACTTACTGATGTGAGGCTGACCAGGCTATAGTTGTTCTTTCATGACTTTTTTGAAAGTGGGCATAATATTCCTCTTTTACCAGTCGTGGGAAACCTCTCCTGAACACCAAGAGAAGTTTTGTGAGACATTAGCCACCTCCTTCAGCTCCATCCCTGAATTCAATTCTCCTCTGTCATGGAGGGGATATGTATGTTGTCCTCCTCTACCTCACTTTTCTAAATGCTACTACTAAGGACAGAGACTGGGAGGTCTGAGATCAAACCTTGCGAATAAAGACTGATGTGAAAAGAGCCTTGAGAATCAAAGTCTCTTTAATGTCCTCTGCCACAAGGTTGCCTGCTCCTAGGCAGCAGTAAGCGAACATATTCGTTGGTATTCCTTTTGCTGCCAAAGTACCTATAGAAGGTCATCTTCTTGCCATTCACATCTATCCAGTGTCAAATCCAACTGTGCTTGGCTTTCCAAACTTTCTCCCTGGAATAACTCTAGGTGGTAATTGTGCATTGCCTCTGGGTAGCTTGTCCCTGCCTCCATCTGCCTATTTTCTTGGTCCTTGACACAGTCCTTTCTTACCCTTTGAGAAGGCTGCCTGGGAAGATCAACCAGCTCTTATGAGTTCCTCTGCCTTTCAGGGCAGTATCCCCTGTGGTCATGAGGCTTCTTCCAGGTACTCAGCTTTGCTCACTTGCTGTTCTTGATCGTGGTCTGTAGCAGACATCCACCACAATGTCCCCTCTGCTCCTTACCCATAAGCTCTGGACAAACCTGTTACCCATTTTATAGCAGTCTTCTGTACATTTGATGAATGTTCTGCACAGCGTGCAACGTCTTCTCCTTATCTGCCTGGGCTGTCCTTCCTAAAGAGCTTGCAGTCTTCTGTTACAGTGCTCCAATCATACAAAACAATCCATCCCTCCAATGACACCGTAACTCTGCAGCTGCTCATGGACTCCCAGCACCTCCTTCCCCATGCTGTGTATGTTTGTGTTCCCCTTTTTCTTCCCTCTGTCGTCACTTTCAATTTCAATATACAAAAGGAAAGTTACTCATAAACGCTGAATGTAGATTGGAACTAAAATTATTCACAAGGGGCTATCTCAGAGTAGGCAAATGTAGAGGTAGAAGCTTCTACATGCCCATCCCAAGCCAGATCAGGCCTAGATGTGGTACATGTTCATCAAACTCTAAGCTTGTAAGTCTGTGTCAACATGGGTGCAGTGTTGTACCAACATGGCTATGTCATCTCTATGCCCTACACAGCCAGCCGTTCAGAGTGCTGTTTGTCATGTACAGGGTCCCCAAACCTTCTGAGACCGCTAGTTAATCTCAATAGTTAGTCTAAATGTACAACTAAACTGTGCAGATTCATAGGCAACAGTTCCAGCAGGAATAGGCAAGTCCGTACCTGGTTTGGGTGACATCAGCCTGGCTGGATGGAAATCACTGTTGACACTTGCTTGGAAGTTTCTTTGCAAGGAATCATTATGTTACACAGGCCCGTCTTTAGCCATGCTGAGACAGGAAAAGCAATTCAAGCTTTAGCAGGAAACATGAAAAAGGCACTCCAGTAACTCCATAACATCTACCTTCAGTGAAGCCAGGAAAATATTTTCTAAGATTCTCCCTGCTGGTCTTCATCGTAATGCAAAATCGCCAAACCAAATCTTCCCAAATATCCACCCCCTCTAGCTTAACATCTGCTTGCAATTAATGCATTTGACTTGCTCCTGTCTGCAGGAGGAAGACTTGCAATCTACACAGTGTGATACGCAGCTTGATGAGCAATATTAAGTGCACCCTTTTGTAAGGTACAGCCACTTGTTAAAAATAGAAACAGACCAAAGTCTTCCTGGGGAGGGATTTCTCTTTCTCCCACCATCAGATGAAACTATCTTCAGACCCATAATTTAACTGTTCGTCTCATTGTAGAGGTGCTAAAAAATTTGTCAAAAGACTTCAGCTAGTTAGTCTGCAATTTAGCTTGAAAAGTTTGTTTCTTCCCATTCTTTCTAGTATTTGAATAAAGAGATAAGGGATAATGCCTGCTTGCCATGGTAGGTACATGAGCTATAATTTGCAATGAAATATCATGAACTGTGCCATACTACAGAAGCTTTAATTAGAGTAATTTAAACACATTGTAACTTACCAGTGATTTTGCATTCAGTATATTTTAAACAGCTGAGCCCTGAAAAAAATGTGGTGATTTGCTCACCACCACATATCAATGGGCTTCTGCAGCTGTGGAATCACACTCAAATCAAGCTTGCACAGGCGGCCAAATTATTCTTCAGGAACTAGAGAAAATCAGAGAATGATATCCCTACAGACAAACCATCAAAGAAAAATTAACTGTTATGTCTCCTCTGCGATTTTTGGCTATTTGTACCTGGATGGCGGACTTCAAGGGACTTTTTTTTTTTTTTTTNGGGGCTCTAAGGGGTTTTTTTTTTTTTTTTTAAAAAAAAAAAAAAAAAAAAAGATAGTTCCTAGATGTTTCACCTGTTTGTCTCTTTAGCCTCACACATTCATAATTCTCCATTGAGGCAGGAGGCGCCTGGCCTGTCTGCATATAGGACCGTGAAGGTGTCCCCCTAGTTAGCCAAAACAGAGAAATATGCTCCAAGAGAATATGCTGTTAAGAATACTGTGAGCACGGACTCACAGCAGAAGAGAAAAGATACCAGGTACTACTGGCTGGAGTTTCAAACCAGCTGTTTGTTAAAGGATAATCTCACAAGACTGTAATTAAGAAATGAGTATGCTTTTGTATGAAGGAATGACAGCCACAAAATTTCTTCCATAGCTCTTTCTTGGCAATTACATTAGCATTGTATATGTCCCCTGTGTATTTTATTATGTAGTCCCTTGCCAATTCCAGAAACTAGAAGTTACAAAAGGTTCTTTCATTCTTTGCACAGCTGCTTAAATCAAGACCAGCTACTGGTAGGAGGCATCTAATTTGATTGCACTTTTACGCATGCTGCACAAGCAGTTAGTGGGAGATTCAGCATCAACATCACCACCCCTCCACTGTGTCTCCATAAGGCACCTTGCAAAGGCTAGTTTGTGTTGTGCATCTGGTGCAGGTCTAAGTCCAGGCTCATGCCCAAATGTGCGTGCTTTACACACAGAAATCCCTAAACATAGACCACCGAGCATGTCCTGCACTGTGTCTGCTAGCAAAGAAGCAATCAAACCTCTCTCCGATACATAGCAAAAAGAGAGACTGGTGGGTCACAGCTAACTGCCCATCTGCCATTAGTTGTTTCTGCACACCCGATGTGAGGACCAAGATGAGTAGTTGGGGCTCACTTAAGCAAAAGTGCTGACCTCCTCCTAGCCAGGGTCCTTCAGAGGCTGATTTGGACAGAAAAGTGGCAGCTCAGGCACCCGATATGCAAAAACCTAAAGATTCCCTTTAAGGAGAGACCAGCCTGTAAACAGAAGATTTTTACACTTCGAAGTTTAGAAAGGTTAACATCCCTGAGATTAAATGTTCGCCACAGTATCTGTAAATGGTAGAGAAAGGTATCAAATCTGCAAAGGGCATGCAATTTCCACACAAAAGCAAGGCATTCCTCTGAAAACACTCTCCAGGCAAGGATTGTTCTGATAATATTTTCAAAAGACAGCAAAATAAAACAGCTAATCATTTTAGGCTTCTGGAGGACACCTTACATAGTTAATTTAAACCTAAAACACAGAGGAGTAGAAGCACTTTATTCCAACACTGTTGCTATTTTTTAAAATCACCTTTCTGAAAATGTAATTGAGTCAGCTGTTCAAGTGACAGTATTCACAACGGGGAAAGGATGAGCCTTCAGTGAGTGATTAAACTCTGGAGCAACCCATTTAGATAACCATAAAAATATTTTATCGCAGATCTACTCCAAATTCAGGAAAATGTTTGTGTGATAGGACAAAAGAAAAAAAGAAAAAAAAATAATACAAGCCTTTAAAATACATTTTTCCTTTCTTGGGAGCATTTGAAAATTGTAGACTGTTTCTGAGGCAGAAACTTGTCACAGGACAGCCTCTCACTGCCCACCAAGCTGTCCCTTCACACCTCTCGAAACTGTGAGTGCCTTCTGCCCACGCAGCAGGCACGAAATTTCATTAGCGTGCTCCGACAGGAGACCGATTAGCAGGGCTATGACTGTGCTAGGGACACAGATGAAACCTTGCTTGGTTCAAATACTCATTTTATCTACAAAACTAATAAAACAATAATAACCAAACTTCACAAAGCAATAATACTAAACAAAACATCTACTTGAATGACTGCTGATAGCACTCACAGCCCACCAAACAGATGCATCTCATTTGCACAATGAGCCATTACAGCTACAGCCCATGGGAGGTCACGATCCCAGACACTGCCCCAACAGGGAGCCAGGGAAGGATGCCCTGTTTGGCTCAGATCAGTGGTATGGATAACGTCATGCCAATCACAGTCCAAATGGCAGTAGCACAGCTAGCTTCATCTCAGGTCCAACGTTTCCTCCCATGATGATCTTCTACCAGAAGATTTACTTCACCATGTGAGGTTTATATCACTAGTCCCTGTGCTGAACATTACGTGGGTCACCCAGTTGCTTTTGATGGTTTCATGCAGTCATTACCCCTTGTCTTTGGCAAGGAGTAGGGTGCCAAGGGATGGTGGCACAGTCTCCTCCACAAGAAGCATCCTTTGCATCAATATTGCAAGCAGAGGGAAAGCTAGCTAAGGAATCAGGGCAAAGAGAAAACAACCCACCTCTGGCCTCCATAAATCAGCCAGACCCACTACTACAAATAAATTCCTTCAATAACTCTATTTACTTAGGAAAAGAAAGTAGCCTTGTTTTCTGGATATATTATGTAAGAAGATTTCAGGATCTTCCTGTTTTACTGGTCAATCCACCTTTCACTTGACCCGTAAGAAAGCTTGAATGAAATGTTTTTCATAAAATACTTGTCAGCGGAGTATAAAGATGGCATTAGGTATTGTGACCTAATGTGATGCAATCTATATTTTACGATTAAAAAAATATGGGGGCCCTAATACCCTAGGGAGGGAGTTATCAACAGTGATTATAATACAAGACTTGGTAGTTCCTGCAATGTAATCTACATTCTTCCTTTGAAGCATGAGTAGAGAAAACAAGACTTGGTAGTACCAGCAAGTTATGCAATGGCATTATTTACTGCCTTAGCTTCCTTGCCTTCTCAAAGGTCAGTCTACTCTTACAAGAGCCGCTACCTAAACGCTCACTGTTCTGCCTGATCATATTGCTCACTTAGGGGTACATATTTAATACTAGTCAATTTATTAATTTCAAAATGCTGGAAGAGCCATAACTTAAATCAGTTGGATCCCTCCCTTTAGAAGCAACACACTAAAAAATCCACTTTCTCTACAAAGCTTTATCACACACCTTAGCTTGACTTCATTTCTAAATGCCACCAAGAGAGTCTTCTCAGCAAATTTCAAAGCACATGCAGGATAAAAGAAAAAAAAAGGAGCATAGTGAAGGAGAAGCTTTTATACAAGTAGGTCACAACCAGCCCTAGGCGTTTATTCATTAACAGTTACCTGAGAGTGTCCAAGAGCCTCAGGTGTTCTGCGTAAGAAAACAGGCTGAAACAGTAAATCTTTTGAGGAAATATTTGGTGTTTCAGCTGTATCGATGTTTGTCCTGCTGCCTTCCCAATCTATCAGATAAGCAGTAACTTGTAGTAGTTCAACTTCAGTCTTTTTCTCCTGAATGACCACTTTATTCACCACAGGTGCAGATGGGTTACATTCATGAGAAAGGCTCAGTCATGTGAATTGGATTTGGTATAAAAACCCATCCTAGGAGCTCAGTTCTGCTTATAGGTAGTGTAAGTTTTAGTTAAAAGTTTTAAGTGCGTGTAGCCTAGCAGGTATTGCTGGCTGAAGTATTTAATTTAAAGAAGTCCTATATGAGTTACTTGTGTTGCTATTAGCAGGTAGGTAAATAAGCAGCTAGTTAAATTTTACTTTGTAACAGTTTTCCTGGCTGTAGCCTTGCTCTCTAAAGAGCTGTAGTTAGCTATGCAAATGTGCTGTGCACAGACAAACAGCAAGCTATGGCTCCTGCTAATCGGCTTGAAAAATCGTTAAGGATAACAGGACTTTGTGGGTTGGGAGAGAGGAGACAGAGAATGGTGTGGTCTGAGCTAATTCAATATTGGTGAGGGTAAAATGCTGCTCTTATATGCAGAAAGCCTAATTGCTCAGCATGTTTATATTGTGGCTTTTTTATTATGGTTCTGCATTGTACCTTATGACCCTGTTTTTACTTCTAAAGGAATCTCCCTTTGAAATGTGTTCCTTGAGGTATAAAATGTAATGTCGTGCTGTCTATTAGTACTGGCTTATATGGCAGCAGGCAGCAGTCTGCTATGAGTCTAAATTATGAATTGCTTATATCTTTCCTATTTTAAATCTCCGTTCCCAATATTTTTGGCTGTGTCTACTTGTGATGCTAAAGTGATTAGAGAACTCAAGAGGAGCAGAACCCAAGTCTGTTTGAACTGAATCTGTATCCCTTTCCTTAAAGGGAGGGAGAGGATTGTAAAAATAATTTTCCTTTTACTTGATTTTTTTATTTAACTAATGTCTGTCCTCGGAGCAAATTTGTCTTGAAGACCAAGTTATTGGTTAATGTATGTTTGTAGAAACCTGACCCTCTAAGATACAGCTATTTAGTATGCTGGGCTATCTTGTTCTTGCCTTTAATAAGCCTTCAAAGGCATGCAGCTTGAATAACAACATAAATCCAAGGTTTTTGCCAACTGACTATAGGCCTAATAAGCTACGGCCACTGGGAATAGTTAATGATTAAAGTGTCCCACTTCTTTGTAACTTGTAGTGTGTTATTTTTGTTTATGCTTTAGCATTTGTTGTCGTGATTCTTTTCAAAAAAGCAGGGTAGTAAAGTTTCTCTCAGCCTTAAGGTTGTCCTTTAGATTTGGCATGTGATTTTGCTAACAAGTTCAAGATGAACTTGGTGTTTACTGGAACAATGCCAAGTCAGTAGCTTTGAAGTGTAAATATCCTGTTTTGTTTGCCCAAGAAGTGCAGATGAGCACTGGTGACGCAGATCCACCTTGCCCTGAGAGTACCCAGTAGCATGCTGGAGGGAGGGTAGCCTGGAGCTGAGAGCATTTCATCACCTGGAGAGACGTCTTGTGGTTTTACAGCATTGCTGAGGGACCGGGGAGTGCTGCTTGAGTAAGATGTAATGAGAAAAGGAGATCCCTTTGCCCTTGTCCCTCACTAACCTCTGGCTGCCTGTTCTGTCTTGCTGCCCCAAGAACCTGTTGGTGGGTGCTGCTCCTTTTCACCTGTGGAATAACTGTCTTAAATCCAATTTGCCTTTTTTTCCACTTGGCTATATAGTAAGTCTGCTGTGACTTTCCTTAGGCCTTCTAACCCCTTCAATAAGAGTGTGGCCTTGGGAGATGCCTTAATCTGGGAAGTCAAAAGGGGGTATTGGGGGGGGGGGGG
>VYXH01003282.1:516300-550489 GCA_013397275.1 Burhinus bistriatus | reverse complement strand
GGGGGGGGGTGAAATGCTTCCCTTAGGTTGCTTGCTGTGATTCTGCAGAGCGGATTGGTGGGTCTTCTGCAGACTGCTAACAGGGATAAGCGCTTGCTGGTCTCTGTCAGAGTCTTTCCTTTCTTTTGGGATCCTTTTATTGATGAAAGGAACATATGGATATGCAGTGTAAAGGGTTTCCACAGTTAAGGAATGAGCGAGCTGATTTATACTCTAATGTTGATATATATCAACAGTCTGTATAAATAAAATGCATGTTTAGGTTGTATAAATATATGTGTATACATATACACAGTATGTGTGTATATATATATGTATACAAGCTGTAACTTAAGACTTTTGTTGCCATATTTTTAATTCTGCAAAACAACCATCTCTCAACCCAGAGCCTTTTTTTCAGGGCTCCTTTATTAATCATTAGTTTTGTGGTGTTCTTCATTCTTGTTACTGCTGTTGCACATAATGGTGTCAGGCTGCCTTGAGGTGTTGAATAGACAGAAAGATAAATTTTCTGTAAGACTTCATTCAAAGAGACTTGTAGTTTTGCAGCTCTCTTCCATGTTTCCAAACATGATCTCATGAATTTAAATAGATCAACTACAGTTCATGTCTCCTCTTGATCTATTTGAATTACTTCTGAAGCTACCGATCATATGCTTTTGTCTCCTTCGTGCTGGTGGTGCAGCTGCTTGTTCATTCAAGGCCCAGCTTCTGAGGTTCCGGGATTATTCCATGCCTCTAAAGTGGCTCTAAAGCTGCTAGTTCTTACAAGTAATCAATGTTAGTTCCTTCTTGGCAAGGATTTAATCCAAACCAGAATTTTGATGGAAAGGTTTAATTACTCTTTCTCTTAAACTTGATTGTCAGAAGCAAAAGGAATAAAGGAGATGGGACAGTTTCCATAACTCCTAATGATATTGTGCCTTACTCTGCAATTAATAGTGTTTACAGCTCTATGTAGTCTCAGTTGTGCTGCCTCATTCATATAGAAAGGTGAATTATTGCTTCCTAAAAATCCATAGTAAAGACAAAATAACTCCTGTAAATAACTCTTATATAGTTCATTTCAGCAGTTAATTAAGAGTATAGTACTGCTTCTCTTTTCGGTGACTGGGCAAAACTAAAAGCAGTTTCTAAAGAAAGCATAAGTCTATATACATGCTGAATATGTAATACATAACAATTGCTTATCTTGTAGCATTAGGTAATATTTTCTTTTCCTGTGGATGCTTCTGAGTAATAGTCTTGTTAGAACATCTACAGAAACAAGCTTGCCATTTCAAAAGCTTCTATTTCTTTGTTCCCTAAAGTATCTCATCTAGCAAATGCTGTAAACTCCCTTCTCTGCTCCTGCCATCGTCTTGTGTGTTGGAATACATATATGCAGCATCACATTTGAGGTGGAGGTGGCTGACCCACAAAAATGCCTCCTCTTCTGTGGGTATCTGACCTACCTTCAAATGCACAAGATAACTTTGGCCATAGAAAATATCTCAAGATGTTTCTGCCATGTTAATTTTGTTTGAATATGAGGGTAGTAAGTACCTACAGTAACTCTGACATGCTGCACAAGCCACAGCATGTAAGAACTGTTTGCATAATGTATACCCAGAGCTGTTATTCCTCCCCAGGAGGATCCCAGTAAATTAAGATTTCATTCATGGAAAAGTTATCTTATCTTTCAGGATTGTCTTTTCTTTGAAGACTCAACAATGATTACAAAATATATCAAAGCAGTTAATTTGTTTCTGTTTTGCTCAAGTGTTTGTGAGCCTGTGCCTTAATGGCTTCTTAAAGGATGCTTAAGAAGTCTTGTCTGTGTCTGTAGCAAGCAGAAGGCTCTCAACACATTATGGTTGATAATTACACACAAGTTCAGCTAATAGGCTGCAGTGAGAGGTCAGTTTTTAGCTGTCACATTGGGAATTCATTGTCAAAGGTATCTGTTACCTGGGATGTCCCAATCTGATGCTTATTAAAAAAAAAGTTGGGGGATGAAAGGAGGAAAGCTCTGCATTGAATGTGATCTGCTACTTCAGAAGGTCAATAAATTAGGTATCTAAATACAGAACTGAGCTTTGTCCAAAATCATGCCTGTAATTTAGCTGTGTCATTCTGTAACTTGTAACTCAGTATATTGTGTGCTGTAGTAAAACGTATTGCATAGTACCAGGCTAAATTTATGCAGCAAACTTGAATTTCCTAGTGGCAACTGGCCAGGAGGCAGTGAGAGGTAACCTTCTCCCCTGTCCTGCACTGAGCTCCTTTCCCAAGAAAGCTGGAACAGATGCTGGGGCTAGTTACTTCCCTGTATACACTGAGGGGTCATTCCCTCCCAACACATGCTGCTAACAGAGAAACCAGAAAAAAAAATCAATACAGAGGTTTTAGTTTTTTTACACTTACAGCCTAAGTAACAGCTTTCATGGTGATAACTGGGAGTAGGTTGCTCTTAGTTATTTTGTTGTTGTTGAAGCAAATGGCTTCTTTTTTTTTCGTCTCCCAGACAAAAGGGTGTAAGCACCACAAGGGAGAGCTTCACAGAAGCATGTTATGGTAGGCACTCCATGGCCTAGGAGCAGTAGTTCTTGACTGTCTCCACTGGTCATATTGAAGTAATGCAGGTGGAAATATGTCCCAAAGGAAAAACAACGAATCAAACAAAAAAACCACCAANAAAAAAAAAAACAAACAACCCAGAAAAAAGCGCAGGGGAAACTTGGAAAAGTTCATGGGCATCATCTTGCTAGAGTGAACAGAGAAAGGATCTTCAGGGATAAATCTGTTTTCTTTATACCAAATAACTATTCTTCAAATTGAGAAGAAAATTACTTTCTTCATAACAGTCAGGAATCACAAATGCTTTTTGCTCTGTTCAATTCCCCCCTGCTATATGTTCACAGGACACAAAGGCAATGTATAAATTGAATGGCTGTTGACAGTTCATACTTGCACAATGGTATAATAGTAATGTATTGTGTAATTTCACTGTAGTCCAGTGTGTTGGCACTATTTCTGGCTTTAACACATAACGCAGATTGGCAACGCAGGATTATGGTGCTTTACAGGGCTATGTCTATAATAGCATGTGCTTCTCTGGAGAATGCAAAAAAACCCATCTTCTGGTGCTGAAGTGTTAGATACAGTCTTTGTGTCTAAATGTGGTGAGCATATGAATGTGAAATGTAAGAGGAGATTTGCCAACTGCTGATATCTTTCTTATTTCTCTGCCTCCACATGTCTTTCCACTGGCTGCCTCTTACATCACAGTTTCCATCCCCCTGCTCAGATGCTTTTATATCATCTTTGGAAGAAGGATCTGTGTTCCTCTAACAGAAGGCATGCATAATGTGAGCTACTTATTGAAACAAGCATTTTCTTGGACCATATATATACATTGATTTTGCTGAGCTTTCCTTGGAGCGTACAGGTGGAAGTGGGGGGAAAAGCGTTACCTTTCATCCCTGAACAGGTCTGCAGTCCCTCAGTGCAGAGTGAACTGCAACAGGAGTGTGACTCTGCAAAAGTGTTTGTTTACATGGCAGAAAAATCATGCAAGTTGTGACTCAGTGGTTCATTCTGTTTACATACACCAATACACAGGATCATTTTTATTAAACATGGCTAAAATATCCCCAAGGAGGTGTGTGTAATACCGATCCTTAAATATTATTGAAAAATATTCAGATTTGCTGTCAGGTACATATTGTTACATTGCTCCAACTGAAGAATGGAAAATGTTGTTTCAAATGCTTCAGTAAAGAAGCTAAAGGTGGTGAATAGGAGTTGCTTTGCAAAGAAATATTTAAGCTACTGATTTAAAACTCTTGTTTAAATACCAAAAGTGTAATTTTCTCATGTAACTTGATTTCTGCATAACTAAAATATATTTCCAGCTAATATTTTTTCCTGGTTATACAATATGTACAAAACAGATCTTATTATATATAACATATGGTGTCAAAACCAGTGACTCCTGCTATGCCTTTTGGGCAATTAGAAGTCTAACATCTGAGTTTAAGATTAAAATCAAGTTATTTTCTTATTCTTTAAATAAAGAAGGGTTTTTTTAACGCTACTTGTAAAATAGGCGCAGCTTTGTTTCCCTAAAACAATCTCCAGTATCCATGCAAGTAAAAAGAAATAAGATGAGACGATTTATTTTTTTTTATGGGCTTGGGAGATGCTTTCTCTGGTCCCTCAGGTATGCTCCTCTGGAGAGGACCATGCTGACCTTCAGCAGCTCTGTGTCTGCCTCCAGCCTGGCTTGCATCCCAGGCTGCTGTGGCTGAAGAGAGTCTGGATGCTGCATGGTGGTCAGACGTTCTCCTGCAGCACTTGCTGCACGGTTGACAGATGCCCTGACTGTACTGTGTTCTGCCATGTACATTTCTAGGCTAAAGAATATGTTAGCCTGAGTCCTTTTGCGCTTCTTGCCTGAATAGTGTTTGTGTGGCTGGCTTCAGGCAGGTGTGAGCTAAGGACCTGACAGTAAGTGGTTTGGATGCGTATGCAGGGTCTGGAAATATTCATAGATTAAAACTTGTAGTACAGGCTTAGCTCTTCAGATAGGGTATTCTCTTGCTCGAAGGTTGGCTGCTCAGTCACTTAAGATGGAGACTTCCAGATATTCCTGTGTACTTGGAGAATAATTTATTTTGAAGAAGTAAATAATCTGTATTTGCTTTTCCAAGTGGATATGAGGTATGTAAGAAGTGCTATTAGTTTACTGAGGAAATCCTTTAGATTGTAGACAATCACTGTGGCTGGATATTACTGGAGGCCATCATAAGCAGAAGCTGAGGTGATGTAACGCCCTATATTGCTGATTTAAAGATTATCTCCTTAACTGATAGCTGGAAAGCAGACACAAAGTATTCTGACTTGTGACATTTTGCTGAGATAATGGAATCTGTAAAAGTACAACAAGAAATTGTCTGTGATAGAGTAAGGGAGCAGTATCTGGACTGTGCTGTCTCAAATCCACAGGTGTAGGCTTTGATATAAAGCTGACAGTGTTAAGCCCTGCCTTAGTGCACAAAAAGTGCTTTGAAATAAAGACAGAAGCACTTGGGGAGGAGGTACCTATCCTGCGTAGAGCTAGCTTGGTTCATGGGTGCTTCACAAGTTCTGGTGCTGGAGGGTGATGGGAGTGCCAGGTCTGGCTGAGCTGGTGGCAGCTGGGAGTGTCCAGGTGTGGATGGCCAGACTGAAGCTTCTGCCTGAGTGAGGAGGAAACCTTGCTTACCAAAACAGGGATTTTCCAAATCAGTCTTGGTTTCCCAAACCTATCTGTTTAGTGAGGGTTTAGGTGCCATCGTTGTGAAGGAGTAACAAAGTCAGGACATCCCTGCAGGGCAAGCTGGCAAGTGGCTGATTGCGTGTAACCTCATCCTTTTTAATTATTACTTCAATCCTAGTATTGTAGTTTCTCATGTATCAGAAGTGATTGAATCTTAGCTTTTTAAAGAATGATGTTTGTCTGCATAAATGATATGCCTACTAAAAATCACAGGAATCTCAAGTGTGTGCTAACTGATTATCTTATGTAAATTATCTTAAGTTTATTGTGGATAACTCTTGTTTCATTCTAGGGAATATAAAGATGCACTTTGAAATGCAGACTAATGTGGCTAAATGAATTCACCTTAACTGAGTTTTGCTTCACTCAGGGAGTGGGGGCAGCTGGGATTACAATTTAAACCAGCTGAGAAGGTACAGAATATCTGCCTTTTATACCTAAAAGATCAGTACTGCATCAAAGATAATTGCTGTTGAATGGCTGCTGAGAGAGATTGATAAAGAAAAGCAATGACTGGGACATGTTTTATGAGGAGTATCAGGTTTTGCTGCCAAAGGAATGTGGCACAATCATTGTTGTACAATTTTTAGTCAGTATAAAGAAACTTCTACAAAAACCTCTTTAGCACAGTGTATAATCACTATAACTCACAGGGGAGCATTATTATTTGAGGGAGGATGGTTTATCTTGCATATCTAACATTTTTTCTAATTATAGTGTTCTAAACAATGGCTAATAAAGCAAGCTACACACTGTTGCTTAAAAGCTAGTAACTGCATTCCACTTCAGAGGAGTGGTGTTGGCTTTCCTTCTCCACCAGGTAGTGGTGGTCTCTGTAGGAAACTGTCCTCGCTGTTATATGCATCCTGCATGCTAAATGCTGAAACTCTGCCCACATGCAGATATGCTAATGGTGGATCATTAAATACAAGTCAAGCCTTTCTTATCTTTCATCTGTACTCTGGGAACAATTCATTCAGTGTGGTCTGACAATGTGTTGAATTGTAATTAGCCACTAAGGAAAAAGTATCTTTGTAAAGTATGTGTTGCCTCTATGAAGGGTGGGTGTGGGTGTATCTGCCTCTAATGTTGCTCCATCAGACACAAATATTGTTCAGTTCATAGCTCCCGTTTCTCTTATTTTCACCTTCTACCCATTTTCCTTGGCTTCACCTCTGTAGGTGAACAAACCCTATAACTTTATAGTCTTGGTAAGGAATTAGTGACCTTCCATTAAATAGCAGCTTGGAATGCCCAACTCATTTGTTACCTGAGCTACTAGTCAGACAAAAATAGATATCATCAAATACAGTACCAGTTTTAAGAGGTGTGAGTTGCCTCATTTCGCCATTTTCATACTGGACAAAATAGAGCTAATAAATGAAAATGTCAAGAACCTCTTGAACCTCAGTGCCTCTTGATTAACAGATAATGCTACACACAAAGAAGGCAACTGATGAATTTTCTTCACTCTGAATGGGCTGGATTTAGACTCTGAAGAAACCTGTACATACGGACCTGGGAAGGTTGATGGTTTTGATTGCTCAGTCTCTGTTCTGTGTTATTTAACTGTAGCTCTGTTTTCCCTCCCACCTTCACCCTTCTTCCCCCTGTATTAAACCTGTAGCAAAAAGTAAGATGAAGCAGGATAAAATATGCCTCAGTAAAATGTGTTCTCTAGCTAAATTCATATTGTACAGATGACTTGTTTATTGTATTTAAACTTGGTTCCGAAGTTCTTCCTCCTGCTACCATTTGCTGTCAACTGCAACAAAATTTCACGCTTATGAAGGTGCGATAAACTGGTAAGAAGGAGAAACTCAGGCCCAATAATTTCTATGTGTTTTCTCTTCATCTAACTTAATTTAGATTTAATTGATAGGGAATAAAATGAACAGATTTTATGGCATACTGTGGTGATTTAGAAGACAATGCAACTTCATACAGAAATATTGTTTCTAAGAATATTTAGAATCATAAAATCATAGAATCATTTAGGTTGGAAGGGACCTTAAAGATCATCTAGTTCCAACCCCCCTGCCATGGGCAAGGACACCTCCTGCTAGATGAGATTGCTCGAAGCCCCATCCAACCTGGCCTTGAACACTTCCAGGGATGGGGCCTCCACAGCTTCCCTGGGCAAGCTATTCCAGTGCCTCACCACCCTCACAGTGAAAAATTTCTCCCTGAGATCTAATCTAAAGCTACCCTCTTCCAGTTTGAAGCCATTACCCCTTGTCCTATCACTACATGCCCTCGTAAAAAGTCCCTCTCCAGCTTTCATGTAGGCCCCTTTCAGATAGTGCTGTAAGGTCTCCCCAGAGCCTTCTCTTCTGCAGACTGAACAACCCCAACTCTCTCTGCTTGTCCTCATAGCAGAGCTGCTTTAACCCTCTGATCATCTTTGTGGCCCTCCTCTGGACCTGTTCCAACAGGTCCACATCCTTATGCTGGGGGCTCCAGAGCTGGAGAAAATATTCCAGCTGGAGTCTCATGAGAGTGGAGTAGAGGGGCAGAATCACCTCCTTCAACTTGCTGGCCATGCTTCTTTTGATGCAGCCCAGGACATGGTTGGCCTTCTGGGCTGTAAGTGCACATTGCTGGTTCATGTTGAGCTTCTCATCTACCATTTATGGCAGGTTCCTTGACCTGCTGCTTCCTCTTCCCCTTAACAGTGGGGCAGCTGAATGCTGAAGAGGCATCTTAAAAAGAAAATTATATAGGTATCTGTCCGAGATGTCCACTCTGCAAAGCATGCAGTTATTTTTGGGGGGAAATAAGGCCCGATGACCACACAAATATATTGTAAGGTTAAGTAACTTGTCCAGCCATGCTAGAAGACTGTAGTTATACAAGTTGGATGTTTTAGGCATAGGTTGCCACAGGGCAGGGTTGTTTAGAGAAAGACTCATTCTCTTGCTGCACCCAGGTCTAATCGCTCCAAATGCCTCTTGTGCATCAGATTATTCCAGTAAACTGATAGCTCTATTGGGAAGAGTGATGGGAGGAGTACTGAGGCCCCAGACAGCCATTCAGGTGAAGTGCCTACGCTTGACCAAGACCTTGGCAAATCTTCCCTTTAGCCCCAGTAGTCTAAGCAGCCTCTCCAGACTGGGGATGCAGACTCTGTCCCTCAGCCTGCTGAGCTGCATCTGCAACCTGCTCTCCTGTGACTGAGTAATGTGGGGAAGGACTTGGGGCAGAAAACAAGGTCTATAAAGAGACTTCTATTGTAGGTTTCCCAGACCAGTGCCAGCAAATGTGTGCCACTGTCACACAGCTCAGGAGATTCTGACCTACTCGATGAAGCAGAACTGCGTAAAAGCTGTTGCCATCGCTTATTTTCTGTTCAGGAAGGCTGTTTTGCATGAGGCAGGGTGGCTGTAGCAGATTTCAATGTCATCCTTCAGAGGTACTGAGGCAGCGTTACCCAGTCGGCAGTTTTCTGTGGCACTTCCCTGGAGGGCAAAAACTATGTTTCTGAGTAGAAGCAAACACTGCTTGGCCTCCAGGATTTCTGTATGATATGGTAGTTAACACTGGCGTTGCAATCAGCTGGGCAAAGGAGGGTTGTTTCACACTAGAAAAATCAAAGCTTAGAGCAGCAGAGTTTAATTATGTATTGTCATCCACGTTGAGCATTTGATTCCCGTAAGATTGAGCAGGTGAAAAGCAGTGGAGGGTGGACCGAGGTCTTTGGCTAAATGCTGCCTACATCTACATGGGACAGGTCAGCTTTCCTTCTGGATGTTTCTGGACCCTTTTGGTGAAGCGTGACACTAGTTAAGCACAGTTTGTAGCTGTTTCCAGACTTTGGCATGGGACTGAGGGTGGGGGGAGCTTGCTTTTGGAGCTTGTGCATTTGCTGTTTCAGAGCTGCTGGTTGGGATGCAGATGTCTGCACAAGTTCTGGCCCTCAAAAGGCTGACAATGGAATAAAAAACTTATTTGGAGAAAGAGCTGTCCTCATAGTTTAAATGTTTTGAATGTGCTTAGGTGGTCTTCCAGCTTTCTTGGGGGGCTCTTAAAAGCATATTTCGGGGATCATTAAGTGCTACAGGGGCAGGAACCTTTCTTATTTGTATAGATTGCAATCTTCAGCTCTTGGCTGCTTGCCTTGCACTGGAGCTTGTTGCAAGTGAACAAATACTTGGTGTTGCCACCTGGGCTAAATGGGTTGGCAGGGCTCAGTAACAGTAGGAGAGGGAGTTTGGGGGAAGCTTGGAGCCCTCTGAGATGCTGCTAGCACTCAGGATTTCTAGCCATGCTTTTTTTTTTTTACACAGGTGCTGAAGTGTTTGAAGGACCAAGATGCTACTACTTCATCAACCTCCAAGGAGTTCAGGTTGTACTAAGTAAAGGCAGAAAAATCCTAAGCCCTTAATTCTTGACTTGATGACAGCCATACAATGGCTGTAAGGACTCTGTGGACTTGCAAATAGTGTAGGGATGCTGGGCAACAGTTGCAGTTCTAATTCTTTTTGGGGGGTGGGGGGTGTCAACAGAAAATTTTGCATTAGATGTGCACATATGAAGCAATACAGATTTAAGAGCAAAACAGCATAGGGAAAGAACTTGGTAACATTGACAAGACTACTCTGTTATGTATTGAAAAACATAATAATTATCCATTACCTTGTAAAGGATGCTGAAGCTTCTTTCTATGCATTCCTATACTTGGCCTGAGCTGTCACGTTTCTTTTTGTACATTGATGACAGTCTGCAAAACCCCTGCAGAAGGTTGCTGTGCAGGCACAGATGCAAGAGCGCTGACGTGCTTGTGTTAGCATAGGAAAAAACCAAAAGCCGACAACAACAAATGTCCACCACTGTGGCAGCTTGTTACCTGTTTCAACAAGTTGTTACATGTTTTAACAAATTTTCCCAAAGCAACTTAGGCTAAGCACAAAAAAGGGTTTGTCTAAACCCCTGTTGCATTATGCCTCAGCTGCGTGTCTCTGGTGAGGCAGACTTCAGTAGGGTTTATGAAGTTTTAGTGGCATGAATCCTGCTGTCGCTCTAAGTGTGTTAAACTTTTTCTGATTGATCTACATGCATCTAAATGCTTGTTTAGAGAGGAATTGGATGCTGCGTTCTGTGAATCTGATTGAACTCTTGTAATATGTACTTACCAAGGCTTTACATAGCCTTGAGGCTTCACTTACGTGATGACTTCTGAAAGAGAAAAAGGGGTTTGCTTTCTCACATAGCTTGACTGAGGAAGGTGAGGAGCATAGTAGTGTCTCAGCAGCTCCTATCCCTTTACAAGTACTTTAAAAATGCATACATGTGTTCTACAGCAGTTACACGGTTGGAAGGGACTCTCTGGGAGACTTCAAAACTGTTCTTTTCTTCCAGTTCCTTGTTTGGACAATGAAGACGTGACAGCAATGGCAGAGCTTCCTTTTCTCAAAGCTGATGTCAGAGAGATATTTGACAGTAAGTTTCATGCTGTTTCTGGATGAAGTACTACACTAGATTCTGCCTTTCATTAAGGATCATCTACTAGCTGATGAGGGACTTAGCATATCCCTGATTAAACACTATTCCAGAAGGACAAAATCTTCCATTGGAGCCCAGGGACAAATATCATGGGTAATAGCTGATTTTATAATTAGTTTATGACCACAGTGCTTCATCTCCAGAGGTAGGATCTGTCTATTTCCATAAGCACTTGGTCTCTTGCATTTTAACAAAAATCTTCATTAGTCTTTTTAAGACATTGAATTTGACATACAGTCAACAAAATTCTCAGAGTGTAATTGCATACAATAAATGGGAGATATCTGATTAGTGAAATTGCATATGAAATATATGCAAGCATTCAAATCTCCTTTTTAAAACTAGCCATTTCTGTGGAACAACCCCCCCACCCAACCTGGATTCTTGAAAGAAGGTATAATAATCTTCATATGAATTCAGGTGACTCTCTTAAGCTTCTCATCTTTAGCCCACTGGAAAAAATAAGTGTGGGGTTTTTTATATATAGGGAGACAGCCTGGCTACCTGTGACTTGGATTCCCCAATATTAAAATATTTGTTTAATATGAATTTTTTAGGCTTTGTCTATTTAATTTTTACTTTTTCACAGATGTGGGTTTTGTGGGGGTGGGAAGGGGTCTGGTTTTCCTGCAAATTTTGAACAAACATTTTTGTTGTCTTGGAGAGCAGATCTATGAAAAATATCTGCCTACATTTTTGTAGCTATATGGGGAAAAGCTGTTGCTGTCTCTTAGAAGGACTTGAAGTTAAGGCAGGCTGTAATCTGAGGTCTGAAACATTTTTTCCCCGTACAGATGAGTCTTGTTTGGTCTGTAGAATTTATTTGCTTAAATGTCTTCCTTAAAAGGTGGCACTTCAGTGCAGCTGGACCTACTGCATCCAAAGAGCTGCACTGACTGATGAGGAAATGTTGTTCTTGGTTCTTCGGGCTTCTGTGGATTTTTGCCTCTGAAAGAAGTAGCAAAAACCTCTTTGGGCTTTCAGTGCCTTCTCTGCTTGCATGCAGACAGTAGGGATGAGAAACATCTCTTCTGCAACTTCATTGCAGAGGAGTCAGAAATGTAATAGGATGAATGGGAGATGTTAAGGTAGAGGAGGACATGGCAGGAGTTTGGGGTAGAAAAAAAAGTAGGGTGTACTTGGGAGGAAAAGTGGTGTGTGTTGGTCAGATTAGATGGGAACATGTTGCTGTTACAGGGGACCAAATCTTCACTGGCAAACTTGATTCTGGATGTATTAGACTTCTGAGTCTTTGGCTCAGGTTATTCTCTCAATCTGGATCTCTAAGTAACTACCTTTAGGTAATGTACCTGCAGTCTCTTGCTCAGGCCTATGTTTCTATACTGCTGTGTGCTATGAGATGGCATACTCCTACTTTAAAGTGTACGAGACCTAAACAGTTCAAGGGCAGAAGTCAAGACCACAATATAGTGATTATCTAGAGCGCACAGTGCTCTAGAGGCAGTGGTTTAATCCTGAG
Organism: Burhinus bistriatus; assembly: GCA_013397275.1. Taxonomy (NCBI): domain Eukaryota; kingdom Metazoa; phylum Chordata; class Aves; order Charadriiformes; family Burhinidae; genus Burhinus; species Burhinus bistriatus. The sequence continues at coordinate 538,205 of VYXH01003282.1, read as the reverse complement.
ATGGGCTGTCCAGTGATTTGGTTTTTTTAGGTTGAGCTATTTGACCTGGTTGGAACTCCCTGTAGTGAGTCAAACCATAGAGCTGAACCCAGACGGAACTACTGTAAGCAGTTCTTTCTTTTGATAGCTGTTGGGTTTTTTCTTTGTTTTCCAGTTCCTTTAAAAAATTACTTCAAGCCCCAAAAAAAGAGGAGGAGGATCTTGGAGAATCCCCAGCTTGGGAGAAGAAAGCTTTGGAGTCGTAGGACGAAGGTGATAAAATGGGACTTGTGTAGGAGTAGGCAAAAAGAAATGGTCCAGGAGCAGGTTCAGGTGGATGAAAGTCCAGAGGGAGCTCAGCAATTGTTCTCACCAGGACAGCCGGAGCAAGGAGGAGACCATCTCTCAGCAACACAGCCACTGCCCCCTGATCAGCAGCCCCAGGGAGGGGACAATGTCCATGTGCAATTGCAGAGGCAGACAACACGAGGAGGCATGGCCCCAAACATGAGAACACAACAAATGGACCAGGAGTGGGAAGCCCCAGAGGTGACTGTGCAGGTGTGGCCTCAGAAGCTGAGCCAGGGGTGGGAGTCCCCAGAGGTGACTGTGCAGGTGCAGCCTCGTAAGCCAAGCCCAAGATGGGAGGCCCCAGCGGTGACTGTGCAGGTACAGTTACAGCAGCGGAGCCAAGTGCCAGCTCTCCCACAAATAACTGTGCAAGTACAGCCACAGGAGCAAGGACCACAAATGGCTGGTGTTAAGGTCACTGTGCAGCTGCAGTTGGGCCCTCACCCAGAGGAGGTAACCTGCCTCCAGAACCAAGGTGAGGTAATGTTAGGGAATGGAGAGCAGCTGACCCCAAAACAAAATCGGGCAGAGCCAATGGCAAGATCTGAAGGTGAGAGAGAACTGTCTGTGGTGAAGCTGATGCCAGAGGAGGCTCTGAGCCAAAAACAGGATCAAGGAGAGGTGACAAAACCCCAGCAGGACCAGAGCCAAGAAGAGGAAAACGGGGAAGTGATGGAGCTACAGGAGATGCAGGCTAGAGACAAAGCAGATCTGGATGGGATGGCAAGAGAGGAGCAGCTGCAGGACCAGAGCCGAGAGCAGGCGCAACTAAAAGCAGACCTGTCTCCACAAAAGGAAGGTCGAACAGCTACAGAGATGAGGCAGGAGCAAGGCAATGTCCAAGAAGGGCCTCAGGGGATGGTGGAAGACCAGAAGGAAGACCTGGGACAAGAAGTGTCTAAGAAACGCCCACGAGAGACTCCAAATTATTTTGTCTCTATTCCAATAACAGATGATCAGGTATCTTGAAATAGATGTTCAATCAAAAACAATAAAAACCTTAAATAAGAAGCTAACCATAAGTTTAAAGTTACCTCGGTTTCAAAGTTTAAGAAGCCCAGAGCGATCATATTCTGCTCCCCTACCTGAAGTGGTGTACTGGGTCTGGCTGGGATGGAGTTAACTTTCTCTATAGCAGCCCTCATAGTGCTGTGCTCTGTTAGCTAGAACAGTGTTAACACAACAGTGGTTTGGATATTGCTAGGGGGGAAAAAGTCACTTTGAGGATTACCATTGCCCTTTCCGTGAGGTCTGAGTGGATGTGTCTGTCCTCAAGAATATCTTCTGTTCTTTAATATTTTTCCAGAAGAAAGCTGTGGCTTTCACCATCTTGCATTGTCCCATCCTACATTGTTTTGCAGCCATATTTAGTGTAATAGAAACTAGTATTGATTTATCTCCTTCCCCACTGAAGTTAACAATGGAGGATGAGAATTTCCTTCTCTTCTACAGAAGAGAAAAGGGATATTGATCTATTCTCTCTTCTCCATCTCTTGCCCAACAAACTTACCCTGATGTCTTAGGTAGACAGTTAATTCCAAGAAGCTATGAGTGGAGTCTGAGTGCTCATACTTCATTCAGGTATGCTATATCCTTTGTGATTTCCACATTTACAGCAGTGTTGAAAAAGCAACAGAACCTCTCACCTCCATAAAGTTAAACCAAAACACAGCAAACAGCGGAAATCCAAATAGAAATATTTTCTTCAAGAGAATTTGCAAGGGTCCTAAAGCATTCCAATTACCACAGTAAACATTTCTTCTGAAATATGTCACGATAGCCTTGCAGGGCTTGTATACTGCAGTCACTGTCTTTTGATCCATGGAAATAAACTCCAAAGATGATGCAAAAGCTGGAGGCAGATTTCACGCTATTTTTTTTTTACTAGTTTGAAACCCCTTAACTTCTGCATAACCCGCTTTGTATTTGTAAAGTAAGAGGGGAAAATGCTGGCTCACCTTGAGCTACTTATTCCCATTCTACCGGTATCAATTTTGAAGCCCACGCTAAACTTTCTAAAAGGATACAGAGCATCTGATTCCCAGAGCAGTGCTGTCAGTACCTTTACTAGGAACAGGCTTTTTGCCCTTCAGCCTCCTATAGACAATGGTGACTTGCTGATGGCAATGTTTTTTTAGCAGCTTCTCAGGGTATGCAAAAGCAGACGGAGCCCTCGCATTTTGTTCCAGCACCTGCTACACCCCTCTTGTCTGGCACTCTGCTCTTGTTGCTGAATAGCAGCATCTTGAGGTGGGATGTGCCCCATGCAGTGGACCTTGATGTAGAGGCAGCAGGTGACTGTGCACTTGCATGTACTATGCAGAGAAGGGAGAAAAAAAACTTTGGGATGCAAAGACAAGAAAGAAACTATTCCATCCAGCAGAGGCAGGCACGGAGAAAGTCTTAATTTGAATTGGTAAGTGCTTTGTCCCAGCTAGCATGGGCAGAACTGAGAAACAGCATAAACTGTGTGAATTATCAATATTTATAATATATATGCATCTTGGGATCTTTTCTTGCAAAGCAAATGTAAAAGGCAGAAAGTGAATGTTAACCTGCATGAAGGTAGTGAAAATATAACCCTTGGCTACCAGCTTCTGCCATTAGTTTATGGTGTTCTTCCCAATGAACAAAATAAATAGTTTGTTGCAATATATAACTTGATACCTTTTTTCTCTAGCTTAGGTTTCCATGCGGTATCTGGCATGACTGTATTTACACTGCTGAAAGGCAATAATTAAGTAGGATGACTGTATCTGTTGTACACCTCTTTCCTTTTTTTCCATCATGACAAGGAACTGCAGTACAGTAGCTTGCTTTGGCAGGCTTTTGCGGGTTTTGTTTTTACCTTAGTTAAGTGTAGAAACTCTTGTGTATGTGTTAGAGGGAGATGTCAAAGGTGCCTTCCTCTTGGTAGGCAATTATTTGCTCTGGCTTTGTCTTGAGTGGAATAATCTCTGATGGTTATCTGGAGGATGGCCCCATATAACTTTCAGTGATTCCTACATATGACTGGCTTTTGAGAGGTGAACGAAAGTGCAGAGCACATCAGGAAGATAAATGCCAGGAAGGGAAAATAACTGTGTAAGCTGGAAGACAATGTTGGCAGAGGAACAAATGGGTATAAAATGGGCAAAGAATAAATCTAGGCTGGAAACTAGAAAGTTTCCTGCCATCTGAGGAATGAGATCATGGAACAGCTTGAGGGGACATGAATGCCTAACTTATTCTGCTATTTTAATGAGATTTGACTGTCCTAATACACAGCCTGTGACCACACCCTGTACAGCTCTATGCATGTCCTTCCCTTCTCTCTCCTTTCCTTCTCTCTTGACTCTGCTTTTCCAGGTTTCCCTGCTCTCACACCAGTTCTGGTAATCTGGCAGCTCTGACATCTCTGGCTGGATGCTCTGCCCCAGATATTCCCAGTTTATGCTCCTCTTAAGTGCTACCTTTAAGGGTGGGAGTGACCTGAGACAGTCCTGGGTCCCTGGGTGAGGCTCTATGAAAAAGGTATAGTACTGTAGACCTGGTATGTGTATATGTGAAGGGTGAGTAAATAAATGTGTGTGTATAGATATACACACATAGAATATATTTTGTCAACAATTTCAGATGCTTTTAACTCTACAGCAGAGGTTCCTGACCCTCCTGAATATACAACATGGTTGCCTGTTTATACTCTAGGCCTTGTAGTCCCTTGCAGAAGGGTTTTAAAGATGCTGTTAGTCTTTTGGGTAGAATTAATTTCCCATAATTAAAATTTCGAGAGCTCTCCAGATGATGCGGCCTAGGGCTGTCTCCATTTTCATCCCTTTCAACAGGACAAAGGAAAAACCCTGTTGCAGTCCTGATGGGTGCAGCAGCCCTTTTTCTTTTGTGTCTAGGAGGGCTCCAGGAGACTGGACACCAGCCTCCAGCAATGGGCTTGGGCTGGGGTGGATCTAGGAATGTTGTGGTCTCAGTCTTTCAATACTCCATTAGAAGTGCTTCCTTCCTGTCACCCACCCAAAAAACCAGCCATCCCATCAAAAACATAGCAGTTACGGATCAGTCTGTAGCACTTTTCTAACAAAAAAAAAGATGTAGAGATAAGGTAGACTCTTCCCATGGGAGAAGCAGTAGAAAGTTCTGAAGACACATTTGTGAAGCTGACAAAAAAGGGTAAGAAAAGACGTTAAAATTGCTCAGCAATAGTTGGATATCTACATGAAGGAATTTCACTGAAACTTGGCTTCTCAGCTGTCTGAGCCTTGAACTGAGAAGGCAAATGGATCTTCTTTCTTATTTCAAGAGTATTCTTAGAAAGATTGGGCAAGGGAGAAGAACATGGGGCCGTTTTGTGGAATTGCTCTCAATACTTAACCTAGTCTGTTGAAGCAAAGACTTTAGTTCATGTGGTCAGACAAATTGATGGCTTGGTTCCTGCTCCATGTTTTCATGATCTAAGCAAATGTGCTGTAAATGGCAGGCCATAATAAATTGTGCCTCAGTTGCAGTAGGAATTACCTTAATGTAAGAGTCATTTCAGTGATTTGTTTTTCATTGTAACAAATATACCATAAGAATCTGAATTCAGGGAGTTTGCTGTTTGTGTCTTCAAATGGATTCTGTTAATTGTGTGTGGCTTTATCCCAACATTTGTCAGAAACTCGTTGTACTAATCTCTTCTGCCGTGCAGGTTGTGGGACTATTTACTGGCCTGCACAATGACCGCCAAGGCTTTATGTAGAAAGATTGCAAAGCAAAAACATATTGACCCAGCTGTTTCAACCTATGTAAGAGTAAAGTGGAGCTCTGACATGTTTGAGCACCTAGGCATGTAAGCCAGAATTCGCTCAGTGAAATAATCTGAAAATCTATAAATGACTTGGCTGGAACAAAGGCTTCCACCAGGCGCTTAGTCCCTGTGTGACTGAATTCTTCTCCCTCCTGCCTTGTTCCCGTGACTGGCTTATAAACCTTAACAGATCATTTTGAAAAAATCTTTCTTTGGAGTCGATTGTGTAAAGGCACAGATAGACCCAGAAGAGCCGAAAACTGGCCATGCAGTTCTAGAAAATACCAATTCAGGAAACAGCATGTTTACCCAGTTGATCTATTTTGTTTGCTGTCACAGTTTCCTTTTGGGAAGAGACATAATTTTAATCTGTGATCAAACTTGTAATCAGAAAATGGCATAAGATTAATTATGGAAATGCTTTTCAATTTCCCCAGTCTATTAACAACTGACAACCGCGTGAGGATCCCATTAATATTTACACAGAGCTGTGAGCTTTCTTCTAACATGCTTAGGGTCATATTCAGATCTACCTAAGGATCTAAGGGTGCTGGCTCCCATGAGAGCTGTGAGTTTAGCTTGTAGGCTTTAAAAAGGAAAACAGATCAATCAATTCCTGAAAAATTAATTTTGAAATTGAAGCTGAAAGTTGTTATATGATAGATCTGGGGGATTTTGTTTTGTGGATTCCTAGCTTAAAGTTGAGTTGCATTTTTGGGTGTGTAAGGCTTCAGGATTCTGAATTCTTCCAGTAATACCTGGGCACTCTAAAATGAAAATTTGTTTCCCTGTCTCCTGTTTACTGTACTGCAGATTTTGGACAGAATTGAAGATGTCCAAGAGCACATATTCACTAAAGAACCTGACCTGTTGAGAGCTTTTCTTCCTGTTCAAACTATGCACCTTACCATAATAGTAGCTCACCTGGGAACAGAAGAAGAAGTAAAAAAGTAAGAATCCCACAAAATTTAAGTGTGGCTAATTTTTCTGTAAATGTGGTAGCCTTACTGGTGCTGTTGTGAATAATTGTTTTAGCAAAACCTATGCACAATTTCTCTTAGATTTTTTTTTTGACCAGTTTCTTGCTTGTTCTCAACACCTGCGAGGAAGATCTTTACAAAAGCTAGATGTGATGCTTCAGAGGTTGAAATTTTGTGCATCTGCCATGGGGTGAAGAGGAAAAGCAGCATGGCTGCAAATAGTATTACTGCTGTGTTACTGTACTCTTACCATAAATTAACTCAATGCATGTGAAGTTCCCTGAGCTTCTGCCTTTTGAGAAATCACAGCTGTTCAGATCAGCTGTGCTTGTATCAGCTGGAAAATGTTAGCTGATAGGACATGTTACCTCAAGAAGAAAACAAAAAATATCTGTCTAGTTCCTTTCCAAGCTGCTTTCTTGTCTAAGTCAAGCTATGGGCTGTCACTGGGGCCCTGTAAACTAAAATTGGGGGTATTGGAAAATGACCAAGGAAGGTTACCCTGTGGTCAGGAAAGCTAGAGCTGCTAGAAAGGTCCAGCAAATAGAGCCAGTGTGCTGCAGACTTTTTCTCTAAGCCTTGTGCTACTGTACCACACAGGGGAACTTGAGACTTCTTGGCCTGAGGAGGCAGGGAGGGAAGGCTTTAGGTGTCTGGGCTGGCATCACATGGTAGAGGTGGAAACCTGGTGAGAGCAGCCCTTTCTCCACGGGCCTTGGTGCACATCAGCAAGGGAAGGAAAAACGGGAAGACCTCAACACTGTATGAGTCTGACACAGGATCTGCTTGTGCATAAAGCAGAATGCCTAGCTGGAAAGATGTCAAAGGAACCAATATGAATAAAAAAAACCCAACACTCCAAACAAAAAAAAAAAAACCAACCCCAAAAAACCCTTCAGCAACAGTTAAATGGTACTAAGATGCATATGACAGGTTTGGATGTGCCTTATTTTAAAATTACCTGCTTTACTGTACATTCCAGAGGCTTCTTCGGAGGGCCTGAGGGGAAAAAAAGATAGGAGGATTATTATATGGGCTAAGGGACCTGTATGCAGAAGACACCATGTACAGCAATTCAGTAATAAAAACCTGTGCCAGTGCTGCTGACTGGGCAGGCTGTCATCCAAGAGGTTAGGAAGCTAGTGGAGAGCTGCAATCAAAATGGGAATCAATTGATTAGGGAGGTGAGAGGAGCTAAGTAGTGTTAATGAACTTAAGAGTGGATGTGTGCCTGTAATATAAAAATAATGGGCATACCTAATGAAAAGCAGATCTTCCTTGCCAAATGTGTTTCATCCTTTATCATCTACCTACCTACAGAGCTCTACTAAATGAGGCTGTAGTTCAGTGGCTACTGCTCTGTGCTGTCATGTGAAAGACTGCCTTAAGGTGTTAGGCCAAGTATTTCTTACTTAGCAAGCTAACAGCACTGCTGAAATGGGCAGCCCAGTCCCTTGCAGAGGGAGGGAGATGTGTTCAGATCTCATGGCAGAAGTTGTTCTAGCAATGCTTAATGGTATCTTAAATGTTATTGACTTAAATGAAGGGCTAGGTTAGCCCTGCTTGTTTTTAAGGTGGAAGAAGCAAGATCCTCTGCAAAGAATTCATTCCCTTTCCGTCTTTGTCCTGTCCTCACCAAATCTTTGTCTGCAGAGTCCCCAGGAGTCTCAGAAAGAAGCAGCTCCTACGTCATTATAGCTGAAATAACTCCAATGTAGTGAGAATTGCTCATAACATAACAACAACTGTTGTTAGCTCAAGTGGCCTTTGTATGCGTGAAACATGCTTTCCAAAGGGGATTAGTTTATGCTATGTGGGTTGTAGTGTCTGATTTCTGTTTGGATTGCTGCACAACTCTAAGATTGCTGGAGCACCTCTCCTGTGAAGGTAGGCTGAGAGAGTTGGGGTGGTTTGGTCTGGAGAAGAGAAGGCTCTGGGGAGACCTTATAGCAACCTTCCAGTGTCTGAAGGGGGCTACAAGAAAGGTGGAGAGGGACTGTTTATGAAGGCATGTAGTGATAGGACGAAGGGTAATGGTTTTAAATCTACCTTCTTCAAGCTTAAATTAGATATTAGGAAGAAATTATTTACCCTGATAGTGGTGAGGCACTGAACAGGTTGCTCAGGGAATTTGTAGATGCCCCATCCGTGGAACTGGAACAGGCTGCCCAGGGAAGTTGTAGATGTCCCATCCCTGGAAGTGTTCAAGGCCGGGCTGGATGGGGCTCTGAGCACAACCTGGTCTAGTGGGAGATGTCATTGCCCATGGCAGGGGGGATTGGAACCAGATGATCTTTAAGGTCCCTTTCAACATAAAGCCTTCCATGATTCTATGAAATGAATGTAGTCAAAACTTTTTCTAGGTGGAATGATAAAGTAAATGTGCTACAAGAGCTACAGCAACCCATGGACTGGTGTCCTGTAGTCCTTAGTTATGCAGTATTTTCTTTAAAGTATGAAACATTAGCAGAAGGCTTCTGCTCAAACTCCATTTGAAGACTGACAGGATCCCTCTTCCTGAGACACCAGGGTAAAGAGGCGTACCTGTAAAATTTCAGTGCTGAAAGACTTGGTGTCTACACTTAGAAAAAGTATAACTAATAGGCTTCTATGTCCTTAAGAAAAATGATTGAATTTGAATTATCATGTCTTTGGGTAATTTGCTTTTCCGGAGATATTTCAGTGCACAGCGAGGTGCACATCTAAACTTTGTTGAAAAGGGACACAGAGCTCCCAACATAAGCACCAATTTGATATTTTGTTAGCTGTCCTGGAATAGGAGAATATAATGGAGACAAATGCTAAATGTGCTTCAGGTGGGAGAATGAATTTATTTTGGTTTAGAATAAAACTAGTGAACCAGTCAAAAATGGCAACTATAAAGTTTTGAATTACATGATAAATATAAGTTCAGTTTTATCTTTTTTGACTCTTTAGCAGCAATATATAAACATACTCTTTCTGGCATGTTAGTGACTTGAACATTCACTTTGCTAGCAAAACTCACTTCTAATATATAAGGTTTAAGTTATTGAAAGATATCATGTATTTAAAATGTCTGTGCATCTTCTAATTTTTACAAAAGCATTAGTATTGAAATAGTGCAGTTGTCACACCTTGCATAGTGCTATAGAGTGGTCAAAATCAAGTATATTGTCTGGTATTAAAAATATAAAAATATCTCCATATGTAATCATCACAACCTTCTTTCAGAATATATATTTTTTTATTATTATTTTTTAAGGGCTGTTTGGGCACTGAAGCAAAGCAAGACCAAAGTGGAAGCCATCTTGCAGGGTAAAGATCTTAATATGATATTTCATGGGATTGGACAGTTTAACAATCAAGTGATATATGTGAAAATGTTGGAGGAAGACCAGAAAATGCTGAGCAGAATTGCAGGTAAGCACCTAATCTGACTCTACCACTTGTGGTAAACCAGTTCATAGATTCTGTCAGCTCTCGTAAGCACCGGCCTGCGTTGCTGTGCATGGCCATGATGTGCTGCCTTTCCTCTTGTGTCTTTTTTTTTAATTGTTAAATATGAAGCTGACAACTGGGATCCTGCAGCGCATGAGGGCTAAAATAAGTTCTGTGTTCTTATTTGGGACAGGTAAGATGCACAGACATTTGACGTGTCCAGATCACACAGCAAGGCTACCCTAGCTTGCCTTGCAGTCAGAATCTCATGGGTCTCTGGTGTACATAGTATCCAAAGTGACACCTCAAAATTGGGGTTCTGTTTATTCTGATAAACTGGAAACCTTGTAAGCATTGGCCCCAGCTTGGCTTACAAGCCCTTCCTTTAAACTGGAGCACGTATGAAGCCATGAGTGCCTCTGGGACAGGAAGTGACAAACAGCAGTGTTTGTCCGCATACGCGTGGGTAGCATCAGCAAATCAGTGTTTTGCTTCCACTGTAGAAGATGCAACAGGAAGATAATAATAGCTTGTGTCCTCTGCTCTACTGTTGCAAAGCACTGACGGGTTTGTGAGGATATTCCAAATCTTTGACCTGCTTACGTGCATCTGAGTACAATTTCAGAAGGGTTTGATATTCTCCCCTTCCCCGCCCCCCCCCGCCTTGTTCTGTTTTTAGGAGCTGCTTAGCCTGCAATGCAGAACCTCATCTGTGTCTTGGGCTTCCACTTCCAACAGAGCAGAAATAATCAATATACATTTTTTTCCTTGCTATTTTCATACTAAGCAAAAAGGAAGCATAGTTCAACTAATGCTTCTCAAAGGCATGCAGTACAAAGACACTATGTAATCTTCAAAGGGTATAGCTTTTCAGAGTAGTCTGTTTTCTTTTTGTTGAAGCTGCTTCCTACCTCATCCAGTTCTTAGCTTTGATATAATAGTCCTGCTCTCTTCTCCTGTTTATTTTCCCTCTTATGTAGTCAGTGTTGCAACTAGACAGAAGATGCCTCAATATGAACAGCTTCTTTGCCTCAGTTAAATAAAATAAGCCACTTCACTATCCATTACCTTTTGTTTGACTCTGGCATTCATTTCTCTTATTGTTCTATCCATGGCAAAGATAATGTTGACTCAAAACAGCTCTGCTTTTGTTGAAAGTATTCTGTTGTCCCTACTTACTGGGATTAGAGCCTCAAAAAACTTCCTCATGCTCAAATGCTTTCTTCTAAAGCCTTTAAGTTTAACACAAAATAATCTTGACTGGAAGATGACTGACTAGAAGGCATATGAAGCAATTTCCTTTAAGATCAGATTTGGTACATGCCTGCCCGCAACATATATATACTCCAATGCCATTGAAAGAAGGGTCTGCTTGACTGTTCTGATGTCTGTGTGTACCCCTACAACTGTCTTCTAATTCATTTCTGAAAGATGCAGAAATGAATATCTTCTTTCTCTTGTCTGACTACTGCTGTTTTTCACTCTACTCATTGTTTTGCTTAACTGAGAATTTCATTTGCAATGAATCATAGCATACAAGATCAACCTTTATCGTGCTATTTTAGCACCAGCAGAAAGGTTTAATTTTGGTTCTGCAGAATGTGTGCTATGATGCTCTCTTTTCTTTTTCTTTTTTTTAATGACACTGGAGCTGCATTAACTCTAAAAGTCACTACAATAGGGGGTGAAAGACCCTTCATGTTCTCTGCCTGGACAACCTGCATCTTCAGGCTTCTGGAAACCTGGTGTCTAGCTTCTGATCTGAATACCTTTCTTAATGATATGAAGGAGAAAAATTTTGATTGCAAGCCCCAGGAATATTCTGTCAGTACTTGCGTGTTTTTAGTGCAATACGATTGTTCACTGATTGCCTGAAATACTTCCTCGACTGTGAGACGAGCTGCCAGTTTTCAAGCTGTTAACTCTGTCATCATTGGCTTTATTATTCAGAGAGATGTAACTTCCAGTGTTGTTCTCCTTTCTGTGTAATTTCTGACCATTTCTAGAACTTAATGAGTCTGGGGATTATGCAAATATGTATCAAAATCTATTCTTTTAATGACATCTCTGAAGAAGTGTTTCTGTTTTTTTCTTGTCCCCTCTCTCCCTCAGCCTAGCAATTGAATTAATTGTTATACAATGAATAGGCATCTTTTTTCTTATCTTTTAGTCAATATTTTTGGTTGCTCGTGGGGGTAGGTGTGGATTTTCAAATGCTGCCTTTTCAAGCAGCATGATGGGTGAATGACTTGACTGGCAAAGGTCAAGCCACTCCTGCCAGCTGCCTCTGCCTTGTCATGCCCTTATTGATGATTTGTCAACAACATTTTAACCATTCAGCATGCTCTAATGAAGTTTTTAAACCTCTGAAACATTCCTAGTGTTAGAAAATATAAAAATAGGAGACTGGCTTTTCATTCGCTTTCATTCCTACATCACGGACTTTGATTTCCAAGTGGAGAGTTATACTGTCTCTTGATCAATTAACTGCAGTTAATTGGTAGATACTGGGAATTACTGGGCTTGCTGCTAGGGACTCCATCGGCTTTGAAAAAGAGGTACTGCTTAAGATGTCTTGGAATTTTCTTAGGATATTTATCAAGAGAGCTAGGGAAGATAATGTCTGGAAAACTGAGTGCAGGGACATCAGCTACAAACCTTGTTCTTAAACTGAGTTCTTGAAGATGATTCCTAGCCTTGAGCTTTCCTCCATCATCAGCCTTGCTATGAAAGTCTGCTCATGGCAGGAAGACCTTCACCTTGCAGTAATAACTCCTTCCCGCTGTTTGATAGGGCTGGTGCTGGGTAGTGAACATGAAGAGATGCTAATTTCAGGTTTTTGATATGTTAAGCTGTAGCTTGCTTCTTTTTGTGCTTCTAGAGGTTATTTGCCCAGATGATGGGTGAGGAAGGGCTTTTTCCTAGAAGGACCTTAAACACTTTGCATGTGTTCTTTGGGGCTTGCTGTGCTTTGACCTACTGGTGCGGGAGCAAGAAGATTCAACAATATGTAGGAACCCTTCATGTTAATGTGCTCTATTTCATAAAGTACCAGAGGCACTTCAGGGGTTATTTGATACCTAACCACAGTCACCTACTACTGTTTTTAGATGCCCTAAACTATCTGTGATGTCCACAGCCAGACTGTATCCTTCTGCAGCGGCAGCTGGAGGCCAGGTGGGCATCCTGTAGGGCATCTAAAAGGGCATTAGATGCTTGTTCAGGCAACTAGATCCTTTGCTTTATATATTTTCCAGCTGGAAAACATAAAGCAGTTGCCTTGGCAAAGTCACCAGACAGCCCCAGCTGCTGTTCCCTGACAAATACTCTGGGATGAAACATTTTAATGTATTAATTAGCTAAAGTCCAAGCCAAAGAGTTGGCCTTGATACAAACGCATATGACAAACTAGTAAACACACATGTAGTTAAACTTCCTGATAGATGGAAACACATAATAGAAGTAGGGTGATTTCAAGCAATGCACTCAAATACATGCTATGCTATTTTTAATACAAATTTCAATGCTGAACCTGCTTCTCCCAGTGCCTAAGCAATTAAGGAGTAACAGATAGGTGGCAAGGAGGGAAGCCTGGCAGGAAGAGCCACATAAATGTTGCACGTTTCCAGGGCAGATGTTGATTTGTTTTTTTCTCTTTTTATCCCCTTCATACAACCAAGGTATAAAGACCTCTGGCAATAAGAAAAAATTGCTGGAGAGAGGTCTTAAGTATTCCAGCATTAGCCAAGGCTTTCATTGTTATTTTTGAATTATTCCTTACTGTTTAAGCACAGCTGCTGGAGAGCAACACTTCATCTTCTGCACTTGCCAGACTTGCAGGGGTCTGACTAATGCAAGCTTCATCTCACTATTCTTGTGAGACTCTGCATCCTTCAGTTCAAAGTTCATGAAAACCAAGGATAGGTCAGCTTGGGTTGACTTGTCATTACAATCCTTACCTGAAAGACCTTGAATATAAATTCTGGAGCTGCTTACAGACACTTCTTTCCATGCAGAATAAAACCTTACTGCTTTATAATTACATGGCCAAAGTTTTTAAACTGACACCACCATAAACACTTCATAACATATAATCTGGGGCAGGAGTACTATATTTGTGTGACTTTTCCTTCTGAATTGCTCGAAGTGCTCCAGAGTTGTACTAGTTTTGTGAATATTGCCACTTTTTGCTGGAAGCACTTTGCTGCTTGTATTACTTTTTGAAATAATTGGGGAGAATCTGTCCCATCACACTCCCCAGCTGTGGCCACTGGGGGCTGCATCTTGTTCCTAGCAGGGCTGCCATGGGCATGTGCTTTCCTAAAATCATCATTGTGATAGGTGGTATGTGAATTCAGAAGGAACTGCATTGCAAACAAAACTTTGGATCTAGTTTCAGGTTTGCAACATATGGCTGTATGTCATGCACAACTTCTGGTTTTGCTTATTTTTCATTTGTTTGTGTTGCCTGTGATGGCATGAGAACTAGTTATCTGCTGTGTGTTTTAACTGTGTGTCTTGCTCAAGAAAGGCATAGTGTTTTTTTGTCTAACCTTCCGGTAAATATTTTTCCCTACCTCCCAACTGGTTTTTTTTGTTTCTTATTTTATCTTTTTAATAGAAGCTGTGGAAGAATGCTTTATTGAAATGAATCTTGACATTTCGGGGAGCAAGGATTTCAAGCCACATCTTACTTTCCTAAAGCTCTCCAAAGCACCAAGGTTGAAAAGAAGGGTAAGCAACTGGGGTTTAAAGTATTGTTTACTGGGATATGTTCCAGTGATCATTTTCCTTCTAATGAAATTCTTGGGGACTATATACTAAGCAGTAATCATTGCAACTAGAGAAAAATATAATTTCTATTATTTAACAAAGCTTGTATATAGGCTGGGCAACACAGTTGCGTTTGCTCATATTCGATTGGAAGAGACGAGGTCTCTTGCTCATATTGTGTATGGCTCTTTTGTAGAGTACAGAGTGCTTTCCTTCTGCTGTGGCCAGTCAAATCTGCATGAAAACACAATGTCAAGCTGTTTCCATAGGGCAGGATGGCTTCTGAGCGATATTTATCCAAGAACAAGATTAATGTCATGTTGGAAACCAGGCTGGTGCCTTGATTTATGCTAGAAATGTGCAATGTGCTTTTCTAACCTTTACTGCAGCATTGTATGGGATTTTATCACATACAATTAAAGTAAAAAACAACTCTGATTAGATTGCTCATTTCCCAGTGGAATATTGTCCTGCTTGTTTCCAGGAATAGTACTTGTATTTATGAGGTCAATATTGCAAGCCTGAAACACCAAAGGAGCATGCAGAAAGAAAACAGAAAATGCTATAATAGCTGAAGAAAATGACCTTGTATTTGTGCACTTCAAATACTTCATATTGACTTGATATTTGCCTTCTGTATACATGGTACAATCAAAGTTGGATAGTACCGATAGTTCTGTGCTGGAGGCTTTTTCTTTCATACTGCCTATGGGGAATTTCCTGAGTACAGGCATCAGCAAGGTCTAATGCAACAAAAAAAAAATGCAACAGGAATTAATTTTTACTTTTGTCCAGAGTATTTTCACACTTCCTTTTACTATCAAGTTTAAAGTAAAAAAAAAAAAAAAAATTTCTCTCATGTTCTCCTCCTTTCATCTCTAGCACTAAATATAGCATTTATTCTTGCATAGTATGATTCATGTATGCAGTCTACTTGCTTATAAATATAAAAATATGAATGTGTATAGAGCTTTGAAAGTTTGAATAGCAAGTAAGTGGGGAGCCGAGAACTGGACACAGTACTTTTGGTGTGGCCTCACCAGTGCTGAGCAGAGGGGAAGGATCACCTCCCTCAATCTGCTGCATTAGGAGGAGTGTTGCCAGCCCAGGATACCACCAACCTTCTCTGTTGCAAGGGCACATTTCTGGCTCATGTTCAACTTGGTGTCCGTCAGGACAACTACATCCTTTTCAGCAAAGCTGCTTTACAGTCTGCCCTCAGCCTGTGCTAGTGCATGGGGTTGTTCATCCCTGGTGGCAGGACTTTGCACTTCCCCTTGTTGAACATCATGAGATTCCTGTTGGTCCATTTCTCCAGCCTGTTGAGGTCCCTCTGGATGGCAGCATGGTAAATCAGCCCCTCCTCCCAGTTTTGTCGTCAGCAAAGTTGCTAAGGATGCACTCTTCATTAACTCTCTGGATGATGGGGCAGATATTGAACAGTACTGAACCCAGTATTGATGCCTGAGGTACACCCCTAGTTACCAGCCTCCAACTAGACTTTGTGCCGCTAATCACCACTCTCTAGACCTGGCTGTTCAGCAAGTTTTCAATCCACCTCACTGTCTGTTCATCCGGATCACACTCCATCAGCTTCTCTGAGGATCTTATGGGAGACAGTGTCAAAAGCCTTCCTGAGGTCTAGGTAGGCAATATTCACTGCTCTTCCCTTGTCTATCAAGCATTGCTCATTCCTGTCCAAATTTGTTTGCACCTTAAAACCATTGCTCTTAAAATACTACTCTAGACATCAGGGCCATGAAGCGCAAGTGGAGTCGGTTGTATGTTAAGATAGTTATTAGGGGGCATGTGGACTCTGTATGTCCATGTGCAAATCTCCCTGAGGTTAGTAAGGCTCAGCCCTAGACATAGGGTTTAACCTCAAAGATCAAACTGGAAGATTAGTCTGTATATATCTTGAGATCTGACATGTCAACTGAAAACACTGACAACTTCCTTCATCTCTTTCAAAAGTCAAAATGTAATGGGAAAAGAAAGGAGGAAAACTGACTGCTTCTATAATATCCCATTTGTAAAGACTGCAGGAGAAAAATTCACCTTCCTAAACACTAGAAGATGCCAAAGTATGAATAAGACAAAATATTACTTTAGTTATTATGATGCCATCTACTGGCTGTAATTACTTTCTTTATACCATAAATAACTGTTTCCTTGTAGTAAGGATGCAGTTTGAGTACTTAATGCAACATAAGTCCTCATATGAAGCTTGAGAAATAATTACCCTCTCTGTTTATATTTGACATCTCAAGAGTACTTTGTTAACAAGACAGGTATGTGATGATACTGGTGGAGCAGCTGTAGACCTTGTTCTTATTTGTGGGGAAGGAGGAGCTGGTTCTCTTTGAGATGACTACTATAACTGCAAACTCTGATCTCAGGAAATTGTGCATCCTTCACTTTGGTTGTGTGTCTAAAGATCCCAAAGGTTGGGGAGAGCTTGGTTTGTGTGCTATTTAGCTTGAATAGCTACCGGAGGAGCAGTATGTGCACTTTGTTGATGGGGTTCAAAATGCGTAGCATGCTCCTGGCATAAATATAAAATAGGGGCTCTTCAGGTTTTCTGACCTCTCTCTTTCCAATGAGCCAAAAGGGAACAGTTCACCTCTTAAGAGAATCCACTTCAGTATCTGTCTGCAGTAAGAGCCTTCCCCAGTGCGCGGATGAGAAGTGTTTTTTGTCAGTGTGGGTTGTCAGCCCCCAGTGCTGGGCGCTGCCTGTACGTGCCTATGCTGGAGCAAAGCTGTGGATCGAGTGCCTCCATGCTAAAGTGGAAAATGTTTGTTCTTGCTTTTTATGCTGCTTTAAGTAGATTCCCTTGGTGAAGGTCTGCAAATAGCTGTGGCCTACCCTGGGTGGTGAGAGAGCAGCAATGCTTGCAGGGTCATATGCTTGTATTAAAGTATTCAGAGTTTTTTAATGAAAGAGCAGCCCTAATCCTGCCCTCTTCTGGCTACTTGATAAGTTATCTTCAATGACATGACCTTACTCAAGTTTCCATCATCCTTCCGAATTAACCAGAGAACAACCCATGCGCAGTGTACCTCTGCGTTTAAGCTGAACTTGTACCTGGTGGTGTAAAGGTGACATGTAGCTCTTGGCTACTAAACAGCCTGGCTCTGACAGACACATGAGTATATCTGGGGCACAGGAAAAGGTGTGCAGTTTGTTTAATTAAACTTTGAAGTGTTTTGGTCACCAGGGTTTGATGTGTTTGGGTTTGAAGATATTTAATCTAGTTCTGTTCAGGTGACACTGGCTGTTCTGGCCATCCTCCCGCATTCCCCATGCCGTGAACCGTGCGTGTCCGCTCACACAGAAGCCTGCTAAAAATGGTGTCCTTACAAGGAAGGAAGCTTGTAAAGAGTCCTGTTGTTGTTGTTTGTTTTTTTTAATTGTGTGCTCCTGTGCATTTGGAGGCAGGGCTGAACAAACTGATTGAGACTTCTTTGAGGGAATGTGCTGCAAGGGGCTCCTTGGAGCTCTGTTAGCTGGCTGCTTCTTTAGGTTAAGAGAAGACGGAGACTATTCCCTGTTGCTTAATGATTCATCTGTCCTTCCCTTCGTCTCCATGTGTGCCCCTGGCATATGTGGTTTGTTGCAGGCTAAACGCTTTGTGGGAGCCGCTTATTTAAATTGGCAGCCTGTTGCTAACCGAATTAAAGCTGTAGGTACTGTGGAATTGTCAGATTGCTCGCCCGTCCCTGGTGACACCTGTACCAGGGAGCCAGTGCTGCTCTGCTCAGACTTGTTGGGGGGCGGGGAGGGGGAACTGCAAAGATAGGGGGCTGTTGATTTTAAAACTTGACAGTCCTAAATTGCAATGGCTTCTGAACAGGTCTTGATTATGGTAGTGGAAGCTACTTTTTCTTAGGATGAAAAGAACATGTCAACATCTGAAAACACATCCATGGGAGCAAACACTTCCATTTATATGCTGTGATTACTGTAGCATTTGGCTCTTGGGATACTAGCGGTGCTTGGGTACCTATCTAAGAGCTGCTGGAGTTTTCTTTTTCTCTTCTTCTGACTTGATGAAACAAGCTTGTTTTCACAATAAGTCACTGAGTTAAATTTCTTTTGAATAGTTCTGTGCTCACAGGGAAGAAGGCATACGAGCTCTATTTCTAACCTGTCTCTAGCATGTAATTTAATTATTATTGTGGAATGTGTATACCAAGGAGAGGAATTTATTTTTCAGTCTGTAAAGGTAGCAATGGGATGAAACTAAGTAAACTTTAGCTGAAATAAAGAAAATTATTCTAAAGGCAATTTGGGACACTAAGGATAGGTTCCCAATGGATGTGGTGACTGTGAACTTGCTTGAAATATCTAAAACTAGACCTATATTTGAATAGTAGTGGATTAAATTGATCTGTTTCTGTATCTTTGTTGGTATGTTTTTGCTTGTGGAATGCGGGGTGGGTGGGGAATTCAGCAAAAGCCCAACTTCCTTTAACTTTCATTACTAATGGTTGATTATTTTTTCTCAGTATCAACTTAAATACTACCGAATAAAGTTGATATTACTATCCTAATGGGGGGGGGAGTGTTTTCTTTGCTAAGTCTTGTTAATATAATACTTGATACATCTTGTACCTTTCTAAAGTACGTATATTTTTGTGTGTGTATATGTATAAAATATAGATATAGTGTCACATTGCTCTTTCAATATTTAGGGCTTCAGAAAAATTTGTTCGGATCTGTATAAAGAATATGAAGACAGTTATTTTGGCACAGAGGTCTTCAGTCAAATTGATCTCTGTGCCATGCGTAAGAAGAAGCAGGAATCAGGTTACTATTATTGTGAGTGTTCAATTAGTGTGGAGCCTCATGGTACAGAAGAAAGTAAAGAGCAAGAAATGCAGACAGACGATGTGGGAGAAACAAGCAGTGAAGACCCTCCAAATAGTGCTGCAAAGGCTGAAATAGGAGCAACTGCTACAAGCTGTAAGCTTGCCTCATGTTTAATAGTAGCTGATGATAAACCCTCTGAAAATATTGCTGAGGCTTCATTTGCAAGTAAAGAAAAAGAAATGGATGAGGTGAAGGGACAGCGTGAAGCTACAGATGGGACTTCTCTTGCAGCTGGAGAGATCTGCTCAAAGTCAGTACTTGGTCTGTTGCCAGCCAGATCAGCTGTGTTGAAGAGCATGGAAAGGGAACAAGAAAAAGCTAAGGTAACAGATGGCAGCTTGCAGAAAACTCAAGCAACAGAATATGCACCTGATCAGCCAAAAAGTTCATGATAAAGCTGCTGCAGTCCTTGATGAACTGAACCCATGCTTGGTGATGGTGGAGAAGGCAGGCAACCACAGCGGTACTGAGCTGCACTGGGCTAAGGTGGAGGGTGGGGATGGTGAATTCATTTTTAGCACAAAACAGTCTTTTTAGGAGACTGACAAAAAAAAAAGTAGAACAAAATCTGAGGGAAACATCACTGAATATTGTAATGGTGAAATGCCTTGGTCTAAACAAGAACCTGCACTACAGGTGTGTGTGAGCATAGGTACTATAAAGACAAATGAGCTTTGTTTTACAGGATCAGGCCCTTCAGAAGTCATGCATTAATACCAGAGTTGTTACCAGACACCCCTGGTGCCCAAATGCACACTTCTACCTTTGTTGCATTTCTTCCTGCCCTGCGTTCCCCCTGCTCTGAACCTGCAGCCCTGACTTTTCTCCTTCCTTTGCCTGCCTTCTCCTCTCCGAGTACTGCCTAAAGACACCTCTTCTTACCTAACCCCTACAGCTGGTCCGACTTAAGACTCCAAACTGTGATTGCAACGCAATCATTCACTGCATGTCCGTAAATGGCAGATGATTTCAGTTGTTAACACACTTCTGTGAAATACGTGCTTTCATTTGGTTAGTAGCTACTTAATGAGAAAACTATTTTGCCTGACTTACGGAGATAGTATTTTTGGACTAAAATGAGGTATAACACTAAATAACTTTCTTTAGATAAAGAAAAGGAGAGGAAGAGAAATCCATAATGAGTTGGGGTTTTTAAATGCCTTGAGAAGGAAACAAGGCACAACAGCCTTTTTCTAAACCAAAGTTACGTTTTATGCATGTATACGCACGAGTTGGTAAAGCGCCGGATAAAACAGGACTGTATTCACTTCTGGCAAGAAGAGATTAAGGGATTTGAAGGTTCCTCGCTTTGCGGGTTGCGGGCTGAAGCCGAGGAGAAGGAGGGGTGTCTCCCTGCCAGGCCCGCCCTACCTGCGGCAGGGGCAAAGGATTCTCCCTGCGGAGCCTCACGGCGGAGGGAAACCAGTAGATGGCACTACTGGAAAAACAGCTGNGCATTAAGCATACGGTGTTTTACTTCCCTAGGTGGTGTGTGGGAACACACCTTTGGGCAGAGGGGTTAGGATGCACTCCGTTAATTTAACATCAGGTTCTTTTAAACCTGTTCGGCTTGTTACCAGGCTGGTGTTTTTTTTTTCTATTAAAAAAAAAAAAAAGCGCTGTATTTTTANGTCTAAACAAGAACCTGCACTACAGGTGTGTGTGAGCATAGGTACTATAAAGACAAATGAGCTTTGTTTTACAGGATCAGGCCCTTCAGAAGTCATGCATTAATACCAGAGTTGTTACCAGACACCCCTGGTGCCCAAATGCACACTTCTACCTTTGTTGCATTTCTTCCTGCCCTGCGTTCCCCCTGCTCTGAACCTGCAGCCCTGACTTTTCTCCTTCCTTTGCCTGCCTTCTCCTCTCCGAGTACTGCCTAAAGACACCTCTTCTTACCTAACCCCTACAGCTGGTCCGACTTAAGACTCCAAACTGTGATTGCAACGCAATCATTCACTGCATGTCCGTAAATGGCAGATGATTTCAGTTGTTAACACACTTCTGTGAAATACGTGCTTTCATTTGGTTAGTAGCTACTTAATGAGAAAACTATTTTGCCTGACTTACGGAGATAGTATTTTTGGACTAAAATGAGGTATAACACTAAATAACTTTCTTTAGATAAAGAAAAGGAGAGGAAGAGAAATCCATAATGAGTTGGGGTTTTTAAATGCCTTGAGAAGGAAACAAGGCACAACAGCCTTTTTCTAAACCAAAGTTACGTTTTATGCATGTATACGCACGAGTTGGTAAAGCGCCGGATAAAACAGGACTGTATTCACTTCTGGCAAGAAGAGATTAAGGGATTTGAAGGTTCCTCGCTTTGCGGGTTGCGGGCTGAAGCCGAGGAGAAGGAGGGGTGTCTCCCTGCCAGGCCCGCCCTACCTGCGGCAGGGGCAAAGGATTCTCCCTGCGGAGCCTCACGGCGGAGGGAAACCAGTAGATGGCACTACTGGAAAAACAGCTGCGGCGGGAAAGGCACCGGGCTGCCTGCAGGGGCCTCAGCGCCCGCGGCAGCCTTGGGCAGCCGCCAAGGGGGAACAACGGCGGAGGAAGGCAATCGGGACCCGGGGGAATGTCCGACTGCCCTGTCCTGCTCTAATCGCTCCTTGAAAAGCGATATTTAGCCTTTTAAAAGCTCCATCTTTCCTTGGAAAAAAAAAAAAAAAGATGCACGAGTTTCAAAAAAAGAATGTCATCAAGAAGCTTCCCCCCCCCCCCCCCCCCCAAAAAAAAAAAAG
>VYXH01003282.1:505335-515922 GCA_013397275.1 Burhinus bistriatus | reverse complement strand
ACAGGGAGTCGGGTGGGGGGGAGGGGAACAAAACCCACCAGCCAGCCACTGTGCAGGAGGAAAGGGAAGGTTCTGCATTTAATGAACCTGCTTTGTACTCGGCACCGGGTTCTGTGTCAGACCCCTTGTGCTCCGGTGCTTGGCAAAGCGTTTATTTTTGTGTCACTCCACTGAAGGTTGTGGACTTTCAAAAGGCTGTCCCCAAATGGTCTTCTAAATGCAAATTCGACAGCGGTTATTCCCAGCTTCTCTGGGGTCTTCAAAATGCAGCTAAATTGCTCAACATAAGAGGAGGACTTCAAGGTTAATTTGGGGGAGTAGTTAAGAGTGAGACTTCTATAGAGCATCTCTGTATCAGCGTATTCTGCATGCATTTATTTTTCAGAAAAGTTTACTTTCAATATATGCTGAGGAAATAGTGTTTCTTAATGATTTCTTAATTCAGAAAAAGATCATTAGTCTTATGAATTTAAGTGGATTCAATGGCCTAGGACCAAGTACATGTTACAACAAGCTGTACTTCTTATTGAAAATGTTAATTATCTTTTTATAGACAGATGGCACTGGAGTGTAGCAAATGCATGGTGAACCTGCACTCATAAATGTTGGGGGTTTTAATGTGTACAGGGTCCAATTTAAGATTAATTCTGTTTTAGGGTTATTGTAATGATTGTAGGGTAATTAATTTCACTTATCTTGGGAGTATAATACACTTGTTTTGGTACATTAAGTTAAAATAAATACTTAAGTTGTATCATTGTGATTAATCTTTACAAGTTAGAATAGTGCTTAAAACCAAATATCTACCAAATAACTGTATTCAGCTCTTTAGTCTCTAATGACAACCAAGTCAAAATAAACTTCTATAATGCTGTTCAAATTTTAACAGCATATTTTCAGCCTTATGATGGAGAATATGAAATAAGTCTTGAATTTTGTTGATGCCCTGCTTTAGTTATGGGGACCCATGCCTTTTTTTCCCCTGGTGTTTTTTATTCAAATTAATTGAAATATATTTGATTATTAGACACTTCTTATGTGAGTAGGGCAGGTGGGAGACAGTTTCTGAAATGAAAATAACTTCATACTGCTGAAGCAGATTAACTGTCCTTCTTTGACTGCTGTAGGGAAATGACACTGAAATCTAGGTCCAGAAGTGAGTTTGATTCGTTCTTCATGATCCCTGCATTTACTGTGCTTTTTCTGATTCCCACCACTCCATGGTCTGTAACTTGCCTATTTTTTTTTCCTTTTGAGTAATTTGCTTTATAAGCAGTAGTAGTTTATGTAGAAGATAAATGCAATCTGCTAATTTCTTCTAATTGAGTTTAGTTTAATGTAACTTGAGTTACTGAAACAATGGTAAAACATTGGGGTGGGAGAGAACTTGCATTAACTATTACCCACTGGCTGTAATTTCTTTTTTTTTTTTTTTCTCCTCCTCTTTTGGAAAGAACTGAATGCTGAATTGCACTGCAGTGATGATTGTTTTCCGAGTAAGTTGAGAGGTGGCTTTGACGACAGCACCTCCCTGCTTCTTGGCTGGTTTTAATTGGGTGTTTGTTAAACTAGCAATTCTAATAAACAGGATGCAAAAGCCAAAGGAAGGAGTGTTTTGTAAATACCTCCCCCTGAATATTCTGTTACTGGTTGCTGTTAGGCACTAAACATCAGATGGGCCTTTGCCATCTGAACAGCTAGGGCAGTTCTTGCTGCTGGACGTTACATTTTTGGGGGGTTAGGTGCAACTGAGCAAGAGCCCTATATCTGTGGGTTAAGTTAAAATAAATAAAGATTATATGGGTTACTCCAGCTGGCTTTCCCTTCCCATAGTCCTGTACTTTCTACATATGCAGAAAAGAGCAGCTATGCCTTCTCGTTTACCTACGCTTCACATCAGGAAGATGCCAGCCTCTGCGGTTGGCATAGCAGAACCATCAGAGAGGTGGTAGCTTCAGGCTGAAGCCCTACGATCACCTGCCTGCAGGCATCTTAAATGCCTGATCCTTGAACTAGGAGCAGGCAGTCTTAGGGTTGAGTCGCATTTTGACCTTCTTGGGGCATTTCATATCCATGCATGTATTTGGCTATCATTAGCCATGCCTTCTGCTTTGGTAGTATACCATACAATAAAAGCCCTATATTGTTTTTCTATGTGCAGGTAGAAGGCAATAATCGCTCGATTCAAAACTTGTTCTTGTTCCTCAAACTCTGGGGCTTTTTTTGGTGTGTGGTGGTTTGGTTTTTTTTAATTTAAAAAAACCCCAACAAAAATAACTTAAATTCCCCTACTTGGCCTTGAAGCAGTTTCTTGCATAGTCTCACACTCTTGCATTGTCACCCTGACCCCCAGCTGAAGGACTGCAGTCACTTAGCCAAGAGGAGCTTACTTATGGCACCCTGGTGTGTTGATGGGGTGGATCAGACCAAAACTATGGATTTTTCTCTGTTAGGAAATCTTCCATTTCTTTCTCATCATATTGTCATGAAACTGAAAGCAGATGCAGGACTGAAAGACACTGTGTTTCATAAGTACCCCCATTCAAAAAGCCATCTCTTTGGGAATATTTAAACCCTGATAAATATTCTTTGTGGGAGTGGCTATTCAGAGTTAGAGCCAGAAGGATGCATTTGGGGGCCCATAAATCCGAAGCAACTTAGTATAATTGTACTGTACATTTTTCTTCTCAAAACCACTCCCAGATGGGCTTAAACCCAGGCACTGTGTAGGCTTAACACCTCTGAAGTTGGCTTCCTACCATGGGTTTTGGTCACTGACCTGTGCAGCAGAAACATGGAGCAAGTCTCATAAAGAGATTCTAAAAAGCCTGCATCTTTAGATCAGAGCATGCTTTTCACACTCATGGGAGAGAAATTTAAGCACTTCATAAAAAATAAGGTGTTTTAGGTGTTGAATGTCCACCTAGAGCTTTCTCTTTTCCATTCTGGAGATTGGCTTTTAATCTTATAATTGGAAAACTGCTTTTAAGATCAGCTGAAAACATTGATAACCACTTTCTGAAATATTATTTAAAATTGGGGTTTTTTCCAGGTTTCAAGATGTGGGAACTTAAGGTTTCTCATCTTAAATATCAGTACTTGGATCGGAGGTGGAAAAACAAATCTTGTTTTTTAAATTGGATGTACCACTTGCATAATTCTGTCTTCAAAATGAAAAATGCAGCAAATTGCTGTCTGGCTGTTTGCTAGCCTTTCAGCTTTCAGTTTCTTAAAGTAAAGAAAGACGATCACCTGTATGCAGTAGTAGTTTATGTACCTCTTTGCCAGAAATCCAGCATTTATTATCTGGTGGTAGGTGCCTGGTTCAACTTTGATGCTGTCGATTAAGCATAAAATAGTGACACTTTTACAAAGTAAATGCATCAGGGAGATGTAGTAACACTGGGTTTCTAATACATGTGTAAAGTTTATGGGATGTGTGACTTGTCTCTTTCCTAGCCAAAGAAGCCGCGCAATTCTACCTGTGACTAGTGAACTGGAGTTGAAGACCTGTTGAGAGTTTTCTGTGATAAATCCTGTTTAGGTAGAGAGCTAAGTTTCAAATGCGGGTTGGTTCATAAGTATTTTTCAGAATTAAGTTGATTTGAGGTTAAATCCTACTCAGACTCCAACTGAGGCAGTGCTATCGGTGACACCGAGGTCTAAGCTGATGCTTTTGAGACCAAACCAAAACCCCAACTTTCTGCACAGTAAAGGCTGTTATTAATAATTGGCTGGAATTCTGTTTGATGAAATAAATTCAACTGACAAATGCAGAGATTCTTTTGCACATGCAAAAAAGCAGATCTTTTTTAATACTTTGCCTCCAAATACAGTATCTTGATCTGAGCATGCTGCTTCACAGAATAATTAGTTCTTTTATCTGTATAAAATCTATGGACTTGTTTCTTATCCCAGGGGGTGCTACCTCCTCACATTTGGTGACTTGTGGGAAGTACAGCCTGAGCAGGGACCTCGGCTGGCTGAGAGGGAGGATGAGGTAGCTCCAGGAGACTCAACAGCTTTGCTGGCAACAAGGTTTTATTCTCTCAGGTTTAACTTTATAAAAGAGGTCTTTTTGCTCTTGACTGGCTTTACTGAATCCCCCCCAAGCAGCCTCTGAGGCTGATACCTGAAATGACTCTACTAATTCTACACATAACATGACCAGAAATGATTATTTGAAGACAACATAGTTTCAGCCTGAATAACTGAAAGATCTGATAAGATCTGGGCACTCTCATGGCAGTATTTGTTTTATTGTTTTCCTTCTCTTTCCGTGTCTTAGTACTCACTGAGGGCAAGAGCCAAGCATCTGTTCCTCGATATGCCTGCACACCTTATCTCCTGGATTGTCCTACACACCGCTGCCACGCGTCTTGTTGGCTACAGGACTTGCAGTGTGACACCATTCTGGTTTTTAAGAGCAGGAAGTGAGAGCCATTGCTTAACTGACCAATATTTTTGTGTATAGAAACCAGGTGATAGTGTGTGTGAAGGTGGTACTTAAAATCAGGTCTCCCTAGTTCCTTTTTACCCAGGAGATATACTTACCTAGTTAAATCTGCTTCTCAAAAACTGAAAGTACATTTCCTTTTCCCACTGTCAGGAGCACGTCTTCATAGAATCTGCAGAGTTACTTTATTACCCCATCGCTAGACCTTCCTTTAACACTGCATTTTCCTATTGCTGTTTCTTTTCTATGCTACTTCTGTTTTATTCTCCCTCCACTCTGTTTATCTAAGTTTGGCATGGGGTCCCACACTTCTACTTCTTCCATGATGCTTCTGTATCTGACAGCATGTCCCAGCTGGAACCCTTTGCTCCCCTTTTCTGGGTAGCGAACATCCTGCAGCAAGGACAGTGCTTGCTGTACCATGTTCTCTTTATCCCTAGGATGCTTTTGTGGCTCAGCCTGTTGCTGCAGGGCAGGATGCCCAACATCACCCTTTCAGGCTGGGAAAGGCTCTGGGCTAGCTCGCTTTGGCAGCTGTCAGTCTGCTGCTTGTAAGCCCATTTTGCTCTGGTTTGCAGAGCCCCTGTTGCAATGGGGGTACTGAGCCATCACAAAGTCTCCGAGCTGCCGTAACCTTACTCGGAATAACTGAGCGAGTGTACCGCTGACTTACTGCAAAATGGAAAGCGGAGCCGGCACAAAATGGGATTGCAGCAAATGTACCAGTAAGCATGCATCAGGGCCTCGCAGAGCAGCACTTAAACACCCAGCATCTACAAAGGACGGTGCAAGATCAGACAGAAAGGGCACAAGTTCTCTCTGTGGTCTTCAATTTATGCAGATGACACAGAGAAGCAGCAGCAAAATCCAGGATTTGGTGTCATGGGGTGTCCTGTCTCAGGCTGGCTCCAACCTTGGACGTGTAAACATAATAGCAGGTACTAATGTGGTGTGCGTACTGGGGGTGGAGGGGGAGGAAATAGTTCTGCCACGTTCCTGTTGCTGAGGGTGCTGGTCTCCTCTGCAGAGTGAGCTGAAGGATGCTGAGGCTGCTGCCAGTATCCCTGCTCCTCGCTGAAGGACAGTCTCTGTGCTGCAGCCTGCAATTGCAGGAAATGCTCCGGCAGTTTCTGGAGGGACAGCGTCCACTCAGGACACCGGGACGTCCCAGCCACAGTGGCGCAGGGCCTGAAAGCAGTGACTTAGCTCTAAGGATCTCCCTGCCGTGGGAATCGCTCCTATCTGTACTTGGGCCCTTTCTCATGTGCCTGGCATACAACATGGCACGGGTGAGGGGAGCTCCTCTGTCCTGTTGATGTGCCGCTGCTTTCATAGGCTGTGGGTGGGCTTCTTGGCATTNTTTTTTTTTTTTTTTGGTGACTTGGGGCAGGTTCAGTAAACCTCCCGTTTCAAACAGCTGTGATTACCATGCTTATGCCTTTAAATCACTGCTGTGATGAGATCAGCTATTTCCTCATTACCTTCTCCCTCTAGAACACCTGTTTTACCCTAAGTACATATGTTTCTCCATGTGTCACACCAGAATTCTGGTTTTCAGCGTTTAGCTCATTTCTTTGGGCTATGTAGAAGTAATGTATTTTAGTTGTGCATAAACATGATGATTTATATATGTTGTGTTGCTGCAGTATGCAGATTTGAGCACATGTAACATAACTGCTTACACTCTGTACTGTAACAGAATTGTTTATTTAAACAAAAGCTGATTAAGTTGTAGCCCTCGACAGAGGAGAAACAGAGCAATTCTCAGGACTCTTCTTGATAGAACAAGACCTGCTAACACTTTTGTATTTTAAGATGGTAAAACCAGTGCATTAATTGCTATTTCAGAGTTATGAAGACTAAATACTCCCTATGTTCATCAAACACAGACTTCTTAAGAGAAGGCTGCATACTGGGTATTGCTCCCCTTTACTGTGTGTAATACAATTAATCTATCATCTTATGTGGTAGGAAAGAAAGCAAAAAAGATTAGGCAATCCAGCATCATATTATGGAACATTTATCAGCACATGTTTGAAATGGATATATTATTTACTGATGCCACCTAGCCCACACAAAGCTCCTGCTGACAAAAACCTTCTCCATCTCCTACATTGCTGTGTATATTCCATTTTTGTGTTAAAGAAGAAATGTTTTAGGAACATTTAAAGATATTAAATGAAAATATTTATTTTTCCCTGCAACTTATAAGCATTCCAACTGCTCAGAAGAATCCACAACTCATTTTAAAATAATTTGAATAATTTATGCCTTTATTTCCTGATGTTTTGATATCTCTAGTCTACCAAAGTATCTGGGAATTTCTGAACACTGGTGGGGCGAAAATTTATTTCTAGCAAGAGACTGAATTATAAAATGGCAATTCTATGTAAAAGAACTATTGTTGATCCAAATCTGATTCTTGTCTCCCACCCAACCATTTCTATAGGTTGGGATTAAACAAAATACTTGTGTTCACTTTCTTTACTAGTTTTACTGAAAAACAGTTTTAGCCTTTTTATGCCGGGAGAGTTACCTAAAGTATATTTGCCTAAATCGCCAGTGAGATTTATCTAAACTGTAGACTAAAACAAGATATTCTACAGAACGTTTTGGTTACATACCTAATACAGCTTGCGGGAAAACATCGCTGTTGAGAAATCTGTTGCCTGTATGAGAATTAATTCAAGCTGCTGGTGAATCATTAAGCAGCATAAAATGTTTATTTGAGCAGAGGACTGGACCAATTTGCCAGTGAAATGAAAGATATAGTAAACATTATCTTAATACTGCTTTACAAATGTAATTACTTTGAACGTGTCAGCTTCCTTCAACTTCGGGCCCCTTGGTTCCCCTGGATTTATCAGGCAGTTATGCAGGATAGATGCGTATGCCAAGCCGGGAGGAAATGTCTGCTGCAGCCCTGGTTGTCCTGGTGTGGTCCAGCTTCTCAGGGAGAGGTCAGATGTGTGGGAAGGAAGTGAGGCAGTGAGGTGGTGGCTTGTTTTAGCCAATGCCCTAGATTCTCCCGTTCAAGGGAAGGAAAGCCTTTTATTTCCCTGCCTCCATTTGGCTAGGATGATGCTAGCAGAGCTGCACAGAGCTCTTACAGAGTCTGTGGTGAGTTACAGTGAAGTCAGTGCCAGCTATAGATGGGAACAGCCAAGCACTACTAACTATTGCTGGTATAACTGCAATATTTTGTGGTTCTTCTTTGTCCACATTTGACAACCCAAAACTGCAAGGACACGTACAATAGAAACTCCAGTGTCTTGTTGCTTTCCTTTGCCTGCCGTCTTCAATAGTGCCTTCTTGGTGATACCAGTGATGATGCAACCTGCAATCTTGTTGGCTTCTTTTGCTCTTTGGGTAACTCTTGGGGCTTATTAGGGGCAGTGCTGGCAGCTGACTTACAAACTGGTGATGGCTAGAAGCTGCTGACCTTCCATAGCTCATCATGTGCTCCTTTCCCTCTCCTCCCAGATTGTCAGTGACAAGCATGGACCCCTCCCCGACCTTCTTTGACCGCTTGGTGCGATTCCCCATCCCTGGGCCACATACCAACCTAGGAGATGTCAGGTATGAATTGCGAAACATAAAGGATCAGAGCGTTAAGGCACTCCCTTAAGGCGCCTGGCTCCTGCTTACGCTATCGCTTCAGACTATCACTCACTGACAGCCTAATACATCTGTACCTGGCTCATGGCCCAAAGGGAGATCATACCAGAACTTGCAAATCTAGCAAGGTCTGGACTTGCACAATGGGTAGAAAATACTGCTATATTCTATCGTCCGAGTTGGGCCAGAGTGGAAAAATACCTGACGAAAGTCAATTATCTCGGACTCTGTAAGTAGCAATTCTGGCGAGACCCTTTGAGCTCTCCTGGATCACAGCAGGCTGTGGCCAGCATCTCCCCTGAGTCGGGACACCACTCAGACAAACACCTTGAGGACTGGAAGGCCAGGGCAAGTCTATTCCCCTTGAGTCCCAGTTATCGCCTGCTGAGGAATGCTGATGCATTGTGAGTATTTGTTCTAAACTCAAAGAGGGAAATTTTAACTATAGGCTAAGCCTCCCTTTCATCCACCTCTCTATACACACATTAGCTCTTACAAGTGTGGATGTTCTTGAATTTTACTGGATCCAAATATTTGTCCGTGCACGTGTAAAAGGGGTACCTGTTGACTCATTGGAGTTACCTGTTGTGAAGGGACCTTTAGTCCTAATAGTTAAAAACTCAGGAGTAGGAGTGTGTGTGTGACCCCTTAAGTGTGTTTGTATGTTCACGCTTACATGTGTATGTATTGATTTAGGACACCTTATACTAAGTTAGCGTGAATCTTACCATCTTTGAATCTGTAATTAAGTCACTGGTCAATTATTTTGTTGAATCATCTTGTAAATCCTAAAACAGGTTAATGATTAAGTGCTGCTAAAACTTAACTCTTGATCTACCTCAAATCATTAATAAATTTAAAATTGCTGCTAAATCATAACCGTGTCAAATATTTCCATCCATGACAGAGGACTACCGAGACGTAGTGCTTCTGCAGCACCAGGAGTTCACTGATCCCATAACGGTGCTACAGCTTTTATTCAGGTTTTCCCTGCTGTGTGCCAGAGGAGAGGCAGTAGATCCTTGCAAAGAACATTCCTAGGAAGGCATCCTCACCTTTCTTGCATGTTAGTCCCAAACAGTTCCTTAAAAAGTGCAACTGCTTCTTTAAGATGACAACGCACCAGAACTCTAGTTTAAGGGTCTAAAAGAAACAATTTCCTTCCACAGCTTGCTTGTGTTAGTCTCTGATGAGACTGTGAGAGACGCTGCCTTAGCACCCATCCTTGTTTCAGTGCTGCTGCTTCAGACGCTGTACATGTCGCAAAGACACGCACAAGGACAAGAACTATTCTGTTTGCATTTTCAAGCACCAAGGCAGCCTGTAGTGTTAATTAAGTTAGCAGCGCCAGCAGACAGATGTAAGTTTCCAAAACCCGAAGAGCTGTTACTTATCATGACCTTACGCTGTGTTACTACAGTAAACTAATAAGAAGTGTCAGAATTTACCTGTTCTCATTTTAAGTTCCTCATTTGAAACAGAATGGCATCAGCTACCTGGTATTGCATGTGTCCTTAAATATTCTGCAGGGAGGTCTTCGGAAAGTCTTGTGCTTTTGCTAAGTTATTTCCTGTAATACTGTGCGCGATGAGTCTGAAAGATAGTGAAATAGATTAGCACTTCAGTGTCTTGCGTGCAGAAAGAGGCTCTGTTAAAGATGAGGGATGGGTCTCCTGTTGGAGGGCGAGCGTTCAAGGCTCTGTTCCACAGTAGGCTACTTGCGTGGTTTGGAAGCATCACTTAGAGGCAGATATTTGTGTGCTGTCATCACTGCATACTGGTGCCTATATTCTTCTCCCTTTTAAAAAAAATAAATCTGGTCTTTGCCCCTTTATCTGTGGCTGTATCTCTGTGCCTTGTTTTTATGAGGAAGATAGTCACGCTCTGTACCCAAGACATGTTAGAGAGAAATACATTAAGGACTTGTGAGGTCATCTGATTCTCTATAAGCATTTTAAATAATAGGTTCTGTTAGATTCTGAAACCAACTGCATTTCTTTAAAATAAATTCTGATTGTAAAGTCAGTGAAGTAAAAACACGCTACACTCCTCAGAGAGACCTAAAGTATGCTTCAGGAATAAGGGAGGAAGGTTATTTTATGGTGTTGCGAAAGTATCATATTAGCTCATTGGGGATTTATCCTGATGGAGCTGCCTCTGGTGACGCTTGTGTGGCAGACCTCAGAAACGCTGGTTTGTCAGGCCTTTGCCCGTCGTATTTTGTGAGACCCTATCACAAGCTTCTGTGCTGCTCCAAGGTGTGAAGGGAGCTGCATTGCACCCGATATCGAGCCACATCTGTTTGCAAAGTCATTGCCAGCTCCAACTCTTACCAGGACTGATGGTGATGTTATGAAGTCCTGCTCCTTTACAAATGGCTGATTTAGTTTATGGCAACAAAATGGGAGCTGTGTGGCACGGCCTCAGCCTGCTCCCAGACAGGTTGGGGAGGATGTGTCAGCAGTGCATGTGGTGGTGCAACACCCCCCCCCCCCCCTCTGGCCTGCCGTTGT
>VYXH01003282.1:495285-505298 GCA_013397275.1 Burhinus bistriatus | reverse complement strand
CTCCCTTAACGCGCCTGGCTCCTGTTTCCCCTGTCGCTTCGGAATATCTCTCCGTGACAGTCCAGTACATCTATACCTGGCTCATGGCCCAAAGGCAGATGATACCAGAACTTGCAGATTTAACAAGTTTTGGGCTTGCACAACTGATGGAAAATACCGGAATATTCCATTGTCTGAGTTGGTCCAGAGTGGAAAAATACCTGACGGAAGTCAATTGTCTCGGATCCTTTAAGTAGCGATTCTAGTAAAGACCCTTTAAGCTCTTCTGGATGGCAGTAGGCTGTGGCCAGTACCTCCCCTGAGTCGGGACGCTGTCTCAGGCAAACTTCATGAAGACTAAGGTACCAGGGTGAGACAATCCTTCTCAAGCCTCAATTACCGCCCGTTGAGGAATGCCGATGCATTGTGAGTATTTACCCTAACTCAGAAGGGAAATTCTAACTATAAGCTAGCCTCTCTTTCATCCACCTCTCCATTTATATGTTTGTATGCATTAGCTTTATGGATGTGGACGTTCTTCCATTTTCTGTGCACATGTAGGAGTTAAAGGGGTACCCGCTGACTCAATCAAGTCGTTGCGATATTGTTATAAGCTGCAGTGTGTGCATTTGTGTAAGAGTGTGTGCGTGCGCTTATATACTTTGTTTATATGTACATACATTAATCTGAGATCTGTGCTTTGCTCTCATATGTATACGTATTGGTTTGGGATACCTTATAGTAAGTTAGTGTGAATCTTGTCATCTTCGAATCTGTAATCGTCGCTGTTCATTTATTTAGTTAAATCACTTTGTAGATCTTTAAATCAGTTAATGATTAAGCACTGCTAAAACTCAATCTCTTGATCTGCCTCAAATCACAAATAAAACTGAACTGCTGCTAAATCATAACTGTGTCTGATACTTCCATCTCGCAACAGCACGCCAAATCTTACAAGTGGTGACGAACAAAGAGCAATCCTAGGTTATGTGATGGTATCGCACCGTCTTAACTTGTGTGACAGTGCGTATTGCAACATCTTGTCTTTTACAGTTCACAGAAAACAAAAAAAAAAAAAAAAAAAAACAAAGCATGATTCAGATGTCCAGATGGAGATCGGGGACAAGGGGTGTCCCCCAGGGGCNAGCCTGGAGAAGAGAAGGCTCTGGGGAGACCTTATAGTGGCCTTCCAGTATTTAAAGGGGGCCTACAGGAAAGATGAGGACAATCTTTTCAGCAGGCCCTGTTGTGAAAGGACAAGGGGTAATGATTTTAAACTAAAAGAGGGAAGATTTAGACTAGACACAAGGAAGAAATTTTTTACAATGAGGGTGGTGAGACACTGGAACAGAGATGTGGTAGACGGGCCGTCCCTGGAAACATTCAAGGTCAGGTTGGACAGGGCTCTGAGCAACCTGATTGAGTAGAAGATGACCCTGGTTATTGCTTGGGAGGTTGGACTAGATGATCTTTAAAGGTCCCTTCCAACTCAAACTATTCTATGATTTGTCTGAATATATTTAGATATTTCAGCAAATTTTGTGACGGCTCTTCCAATTGTTTGGCAATAACTATACCCTGGCCTTGTGGGTTATGTTTTCTTCAAAGTTGGAGTTCATTTAAACCTTTATGAAAACAATATATTAATCACTTAAACGCTGAACATTCACTTTTTACTTGCCATTTTTGACATTAGCTGTGAAGATTAGCGTGGCACAGGCTGCTTCTTTAAAGTCAAACAATATCTCTCCCCATTTCTACCTTCCAGTCTGAGAATATCAGTTACATGTCCTCACCAGAACCAAACTTGTCATGGGGAGAAAGGAGAAAGGAAAAAAGAAAATTCTGAAATAAAATTGATAACAAAATACTCTTCCATGGAAGCTTTTTTCCTGTGGCTGGGATACCCCATTTATCCTCTCAGATTGTGCCTGCAGATGCTGTGCATCTTGTTCGCTGTTTGTGGGTCCAAACTGAAAAAAAGCAATTAAGCAGCCTGGGTAAAGCATTGCATTATTGCTATTGACAATCTTGAAAAGTTGATAGAGAAAGCATTTTTTCCTAAGGAAAGTTTGATGTATTTGCTCTAGAAGAAAAAAAGGCCAAAAAAAATCTACACTTTTATTGATTATTAATATTTTAATCGTCAGCTACCACTGGGCATTCGTATTTTGTGTGGGTTTTGTGCAGCAAGGTCTGATTTCTGGCTAGGTTATGGCCAGAGGTTGGTTGTTGCTTTCTTTTCTTTCTCCCCCTCTCTTTCCCTCTTTTCACATGCAGAGAGAAATATGAGGGACTGAAATATGTTAATGAGGCAAAGTATTAATTGGTGATCTACTGAAATTATTAGTAATTCTCATTTCTCACCATAAATACAGTCCCATTTTATTACATTCACATGAACATGTTCTTGTTTAGAAAGAAAAACTGCTAAGTGATATTAAAGGCTATTCC
Source organism: Burhinus bistriatus (assembly GCA_013397275.1). Classification (NCBI taxonomy): domain Eukaryota; kingdom Metazoa; phylum Chordata; class Aves; order Charadriiformes; family Burhinidae; genus Burhinus; species Burhinus bistriatus. Next base: position 502,865 of record VYXH01003282.1, on the reverse strand, counting down.
TTCTACTGAAATCCAATAAGGTCTATCATTGTGCCATCTCCTTTACTTTTAAGAAAAATTATTGTTTAATTGAAGTCATGTTGCTACTTCTGTGTAAACCATTCTGGCTGTTACGGAAATCCATACTCTGTCTCAGACTGCAGACTTACAACTATGATAACTGTTAATTAGATGTTTGTATGTGCACTATTACTCACTCTCGGACGGCATCAGTCCTTGAAAAGGCTGTTAAAAATGTATCTAAACAATACAGGGTAATAAATCTGCACTATAGTCTTTTGTAGTAGATCGGTAAATCAGTTCAGGCAAGTGAGCCAGGTTAATGGAAGGATTTTAAATACTTTGCTAGCCAGCAGAAACTGAGCCACAACTGGGTTACAGTACGATCACGTCAGCAGCTTCTCCGGGGTCCTGAGGATTTTGTAATAAGCAGCAGCACGACTGAAGTACAATTCGGGCATTTGCCTATGTCCTCCGACTGGTCCAAGCAGCATACATACTCATAACGAACAGGTGCAACCTTCAACCTAGTGATGGGAGTATTCTGAGGGTTCGGGCAGAAATTAACTTTTCCTCTGGAAATTTTTTTTATAAATATCATAGCACCACTTCTATGCTAAAAAACAAAACACATAATTCTGGACCAAAATTTGATTTTTCTATAGCAAAAGTGTATGCCTAGATATTCTAGCTTAACATATCTTCAGGGATATCACTTTTTAAATAGGGGAACTAACTTCTTAATAAACATTTTGTGTGGGAGCACATCTCTTTCCGCAAGAAGCAGGCAGGCAGATACTGGTGAGTAGAGGCAGCTTCTTGGCTCTTGACGAGGACTGTGGAGGAAGCACTTGGTGGCAGGACACTGGAGACCAAGGTTAAAAGGAAGAAACTAGGTGGGAGAAAAATGCATTAGCAAGTGACAGGATGAGCAAACAATGGCCAAGAGGCAGCCTGGCAGTCCTGAGAAATGTCAGGGCCAGCTGGGAGAGACTCAAGAAGAGGTCAACGCACAAACCTCATCACTCCCATCACCTGCTGGCATCACCAGGCAAGGCTCAGCTCCTTACCAGCCGCTGCGTTTCTCTCCAAGGCTAATGGTTCTAACACCAGTCACGGCTGATGCACTGGGGTTGAATTTCTCAGACGTTTTCCAACATCAGTGTTTTAAACTAACTTACCCATCTTGAATTTTAAAAATTTCTGACTCCAACTCCACTACTACATAATTTGCTGAAAAAATAGTTTTAGTTAGTAAATTTGCAAAAATAATGAAAGATTTTTTGATAACTTGCAAACAGGAAGAGGTGGCTTCCTCTGCTTATTAATCTATATGTTACAAATCACTTCTAGCTGCTGTTACAAAAAATCCAGCTTTTTTGGCAACACGGGAACAAGCTATAATTTTACTTATTAAACTCAAACTCTGTTGTAATTTTGTTATTCAGAAAGCTTTGCAGTAAATTAATCATCGGAAGAATTACTGCGCTGCTTTATTTTAAATCAATCTAAGGAGTACCCAGAGGCTTTTTTAAAGTTGGGGTTTTTTTCAGACCACACTATAGATTTGGATGACTAAAGAAATATTTACTAAGAATATTTAAAAAAACATTTGTTTTCCCCCTCAGAATAAAACAAACCCTTGCCACATCTTCACAAAGACCCCATGCCCCAGTAAGTAGCACCCATGACTTGCCTCTTCCCTTGCACCTCAATGAAGGGTTTTTGTGTGGAAAATAACAAACAAGGTGTGTTCAGCTGTGTCAATAACTAGCATCTCCATCAGTACCAGGTAACACTGCTCAGATACATCCCGTAAATCCTGCTGGAAGTCACAGGAGAAGGAGCAGAAGCGCAGGGCCATCACCCATGGGGAACTGGAAGGAAAGTCCCGTGCAAACGCCAGCACCAGCCAAGTTGCTCGCTTGCCACTTCACGCGGCACCGAATCCAGGCCATACCAGTCCAGCCAGTTTTACAACATATTTTTGCCAGCTGTGTGCTAGCAGTTTGATAGCAAAAAATGTGACGCTGATGTTCATATTGTCAGTTTACTGGTTGCCAGTGACTGGAAGAAAGATATTGCCACCTGAATGTGTCTGTTGCTCCAGAAGACAAGCACTTTCTGCTTCCCCACTTTCAGGACTCTGACATGTCAAATTGTTCTTTATTTTTGCCTCTTCTTTTCTTTTAAATTAGCCTTATTTAATAAAGGATTTTGCTAGATTACTAAATGCTATTGCATTTAGTGATCATTATATTCCATTTTGCAATGCATTGTAATGTAAGTAGTTAAATATGTAACTAAGCATTTTAAAACACAAAACCATAAGAAAAATTTTAATTGCAACAGAAAGACTCTTGCCTACACATCGTATTTGTTTAGTGTCAATTTCTCTTCCCGTAGTAGTGAAATGCCACATCCATATTTAAAATCTGGAGTACTGACACAATCTTCTGAGCATATAAAGCTGTTCTGGCAAAATAAAAGAGTGCCTGCCGTGTTGCAGCTACAAAAATGAAACAGCTCACCAACTTACCAAAAATCTGCCTACAGACAAGGCATCCTCCAGCCTTTAGAAAACCTGATGCTTTTCTCACTCAGGAAGAAATCCTCACCATGCCAAAGTCAGTGAGAAACCTCCGCCGACTTCAATAGGGCCAACTGCTATGAGACTGACAGGGCTATCATTATGCTTTAAAATTAAACTTATACACATGCATTCACAAATAGGAACTGTAACAGTAGAAAGACTTAATGCAACAGTTAAGGGAAGTGAAAAATCCAGAAAGAATATGCTGCAGTTTGAGATTAATGTGTTACTCATGAAAAATCTAATTTTAATAGAAGGTCAAACCTTTAAAATATTTTTTTTCCTTAGCATGTCAAAATCTCACATTTCTTCAGCTGTCACAGAGCACAGTTAGAAAAGGAGACAGAATCTGCTGATTGAATTAAAGTGTGGTTTCTCAGAAATTGAACCAGTATTTATTTTGAAATTCCTCCTAAATGATTAATTACCCACTTAGAAGCATAGGTAAACCTTTGGCCTCATAGCATCTCTATAATCTTTCACAGTATAAAAACAAAAGGTTTCCAATATCTGTAATTACTTACCAAAATAAAGGACTGTTTTGTGTGGCAGTTTTGTTTGTAAATATTTTATTAAAAAAAAAATATCTTTTAATGCTATTAGTCAATACATGTGTAATAATACTTAATAAAGTATCACGTAGTAGTAGGTATTTTGGATTCAGGAATGTAATGGTTTTAACTAAATCATCAGAGCTCTGTTCCGCTCCAGTCTCTTCTAAACTGTCATTTTTTCCAGAATTTAAACAAACTCATTCTTTGTCAAGGTACGTCATCCTTAAGGCCTTGCAAACTTTTTAGTGATTGAACCAAAACAAAGAGAGAGCTCGGCTTTCTTGATCTGAAGACCACGTTGCCCTTGAGCTTAAAAAGGTGCCTGCAGTTTTCAAGCAGCTAGTGGCAAATCAGCAAGAAAGAAATCAGAGAAGAAGGGGCACTTGGAAATCAAAACAGTAAAGTGCACAGTTATACTGTCCGAAATTGTATTAACCTGATCCAAAGAACTTACTGCGCTGTGGATATTTAATACAATTTGGCTTGCATGGAACACACAATCACGATCGGACAGAAAGGATTTTCTTTTTTCTCCTGAAGTCATCTACAGGATTTACTGAATTCAATTTTCGAGGGTAACATACTGCAGCTCTTTGGATATTGATCGGTTTCCTAAGTCCACAAAGAGATGGAGAACGGGGGGAAGGTGTGGAAGGTTGCAAGGTGTCCTTGTGCCTTCTCGGTTTTGTTTAAATGCCAGTACTCTCCAGTTCTCCATCCTCCAGCCCTAATGCAGCGTGCGACCTAGAAATCATAAAGAGTTTCTCTTTATTTGTGTACTGTCTTTGAGTTTGCTGGGATTGCTCCCCGGTTTGTTCTCTGCTGGTAGCCTTGAGAGGGTCCATCTTCTCAGCTGGTTCCTCCTCACAGTCCTGCATTTTACTGGCTGGGGTGTTGGCAACTGACTCCAAGGAGGTGCCTGCCTCCTCCAGGTGGCTGTAGCCCTTATTGCTGCTGGAAGGCTCAGACGGGGAACTCTGGGAGTCCATCTTGGTGATGGCAGGGGGAGTAGAGGGAGGTGACCCCCCGAGATCCAGAGATTTGGAGTAGCTAGAAGACGCCTTTACCAAGAGGCTGGAGTCTGGGCACCCGCTGACAGCTGGGGACCGAGGTGGTTCAGGGAAAAGGGGACGCCTGGCATCAGGCAGGCAGCTGGTGCTCTGCCGCCTGAGAACCAGCTTGTGCCTCCTCATCCCATAGCCTCCATCGATGCGGCTGCTGCTGAGGTCAGTCAGGCTGAGTTCAAACTCCCCTCGTGGGATCTCCCGGGCTTCCTGCTCACCAGGGGGCCTCCGCCAGCCTCCCCCGCTGCTGCTCGGTGCCAAGGGCAGGAGGGTGAAAGCGCTGAGTGAAGAGCCGACAATGGAGCTGGCTGTACTGCGCCGGCCCCAGCTCTCCGGTGGGCTGCAAGGTGGGCTGGTGACAGTGCGGCCAGCAAGGGTGGCATGCTCCCGATAGATGCTGTACACAGCCTCAGCCAGGCTGGGTGGCTGCGGTGGGGCGGAGAAGGAGGAACGCCGTGGCGAGGATGTCAGGTCTGGTGGGGAAAGGGAGACACTCAGTCCTGGTGGCCAGGAGCTCCTGGCCAGCGTGGCTGCAGCACCCAAGCCTTCACCACCAGGCTTTAGCTCCAGGCCCCGGGACTGCGCATAGTTGACAAAGCCATTGAGAGGGGCTGAGGCTGGGGTGCCTCCGTCCTTGGCCCGTAGGCTGTGGGCATCAATGACGGTGGAGTAGAGGTCACGCAGGTTGATGATCTTGGTCTTCTTGTCACGGTTCTCGTGCAATACTGCATTGGCACAGATGAAGAGGAAGATGCCAATACCCATGATGAGGGGGCCCAGCACCTTCAGCTTGTCTGAATGCAAGTAGCTCGAGAAAAGACGGAAAAGGAAACCCACTGAGGCCTGGGGGGACGAGGAAGTGGGAGGAGACTGTGGGGACCCCCGGGTGGTAGCAGTGGTGGAGGTGTTGGCTCTGGGGAGTGATTCCGGATGGATCCCTGCATGTGTCCCTTCCTGACTCCGGGAGCGGTTCCTGGGGGTGCCACCCTGTAGTGCCAGCTGTCGGCCCCCACTGAAGCTGCCTTCTCTGTACACCTGGTTGGGCTTTGGCCAGTAGCCCACCACAGCTAAGGCAATGCCCACCAGCAGTACCAGGATGCCACAGAGGGCGATGAGCCCCGAGAGAGAGCACAGCTTGAGCTTGCCTTTCACCACCACCACATCATTCTTGCGCTTCTTTTTGGTCTTGCGTTTGCGTTTGGGGACTTGACTTTGGGGTCGCAAGGGGTCCTGTTTCCTAGCTGAGATCCTCAGGAGGCCTCCAGTGGCGATCATGGCTGGCTACCCGGAGCACTGCCCCCTACGGCCACTCCAGCTCCTAGAGTGAAAGGGAGAAGAGAAGAGGATGAGGACCAGAGGTAGACCTGCAGCACAAGAGGTGTCTCTGTTTGCTGTTCCTCATTCAAACTCCTGCTAATCAAAACCCTCAACAAGTGGGATGGGGGTTGACACCAACAGGACAATCTCCCTTGTCTGTACAGCTCCTGTGTGTGAGAAAGAGACAGACAGACTGACAAGACAGACAATTAAGCAACTCTAGGAAGCAAAGCAGCCATGTGCCCCACTTGACTCTTGTCAAACAGCTAATTAATTTCTTTACACTTCAGGTAAATGCTAGAGAGAGTGGTATCTGCTGGTGTAAAAACAAAACAAAAAAACCCCCAAAACCCAAACAAACAAACAAAAAAAACCCAAAAAAAAGATCTTGCTGGTCTCAGAAGGAGCTTGCAAAGCACTGGTGTTCAAAGGATGCTGACAGCCTCCCTACTCCAAGCCCCACTCTCTAATGGGGTCTGGGGTTATGCTGCACACTGTGGTTAGTGATGTCACACAGGATTAGAGAGAAGCGGGGAAATAAAAGGAGGAAGGCAGTATATTTGATCTATAGATACCATTTGTTTCATTAGACTACTTACACATTACTGGGAGGAGGGTTAAACATATTACTTGCCTTCCTTAAATGAGTGGGAAAGGAATTATTGTGAAATTCACAAGGGGAACATTTGAACACTGGAAAGCAGTGCCCTGTGAAAGTTTCTTCCCAGCCATTGGCACTCGATCTGCAATATTACAGAAATTCACCCCCCGCCTGCGGTCCAGAGACATCCCTGGTTTGGGAACACGTGCGATGCTCCAGGTAACGGTTATGTAACTGCAGCAAATCCGCCCCCAGAAAGGGGAGATGGTGGCTGGCAGGTAAGAGATGGCATGTCAAATCTTATTAAAGGAGGAGCAAACCCTTGCAAGTCACCTGGGGAAACTGCAACAACTGCTTGTAGGGAAACTGGCAGGGGACTAAACATGGAGCATTTATGGCTTTTGTTTTACTGGATCATCAGAAGGCATCTCTCTGTTCCAGTGATCTGAGCTACAAAACGCAGCGTGTAGGAACATTTCCTGCATTGTTGCAATTCTTTTTGGAAGATATTCCTTCATGGTACTGAGAAGCAGGATCCTCTCCCCCCTTTCTCTTTCTGAGGGTCCAATTATTTTTTCTTTGAGGGAGCAAAAGATGACAGCAGCAAATTATAATACGATTCACAAAGTTCAATTCATTGCACTGAAAGGCGATTAAGTAAGCACCTAGAAAAATATGTATCTTGCTCCCCTTCCCCCGTTCAGCTTTTAAATCTCATTTCTTTTCATTTCTATTCCAAGATTACCACATATGTGGTAATTTTGTGTCCCATTTACTCCGTTTGTATTTTCTTCAGAAAAAGAAGGGTGTTGTCAGCGAGGACATTGTTAAATTACTCTCCGAGGTACTGCACGCTCAAAACAAAGAGTGGAGACTTGTCTTCTCTTTCCTATCGCTGAACTATTTTTTTTTTTAAAAAAGCATCCTTTGTTGATGCAAAAGTGTAATTATCGGGACATGCTTTGCTTTAATTAGCGGTTCGTTGATCTCATTCTTTCTGCTGCCCCACTAGCCAGCAGCCCGTCTCCTCTGCCACGGCGAAAAGGGCTGACAACCAGCCCCGAGCAACCTTCCCTATTCGGCATCGCCTGGCACTTCGTTCCGGCGGTGAAGGGAGGGCACCGCCGGACCACCGGCCATTGCCGGCCACCGCAACGCCACGCAGCAACCCGCGACCCCCAGGGGCTGGAGCCACCTTCGGCACGAACCCACCGCGACCTCCCTCCGCACCCCATCCCACCGCTGCCGGCTCCTTCGGCGAGTGCTACCCCGACCCGGCTCGGTAAAGACCAAATACAGTTTTAACAGTATTCACAGGAGCCGGGTTAACCCCTTCCCAGCCCCGCCGGGCTCCAGCTGCCGGGGCAGGGCAGGGACCGCCGCGCACCCTCGCACAGGAGCTCCGGCAGCAGACCCCGGGGCGCCAGCCGGGGACTGCCGCTGGCTCCGCC
>VYXH01003282.1:461465-494907 GCA_013397275.1 Burhinus bistriatus | reverse complement strand
CCCGCCTCCGACGAGTGAAGCGGCCGGGAGCGAGGTGCAGTCTCTCGTCTCCTCCCTTCCGCCCCGACGTCGACCCTCCCGGGGTTGTCCTCTCCCGAACTGCGTGAGGTCCTGTCTCCTCTCACCGCCTGAGTCCTCCCTTCCTGGGGTTCACCAGGTCTCCCGTGTAGGAGCTCAGTAACGGGTTGCGGGGAGACCCTGCGTCTCCTTTCCACCAGTGATGTCTCAGCAGCCTCAGGCTCAGCCACCCCACTTTCGCTTTTTACCCCCCCGAGTTTGCAGGAATGCCTAGGGAGAAAGCCAAGAAGCGGGCGAAAAGATGAAGAAAAGGGTGAAAGAAACTGGCAGCTGAGATACATCAGTGGTGTCACCCAGGATCTCTCATTTTCAGCAGAGACCAGGAAACGATGTTCTCTCCTGAGCTGCTTCGTCAAAACTCTGATTAAATTGAAGCTATCACCTAAGTGAGACATAATCTAGCGTGTCCCATCGCACTGCTTCTCTTATTCATGAGCGGAGATTACTGCTGATTGCTTTAGTCGAGTCTTGTTACAGGTCCACTGTGAGCTAGGAAGGCGAATCTCAGGCAGGTATCTCAGTAAATACAGAAAACTCATTCTGTGGCTTGGGTTTGATCCTAACGTACGTTGCGTGGTTTTCTGGGCTGGACAGACCAAACCTGCCTTTCTGTACTGGATTCCTCTTGAAGCAGGGGTGTGACCTAGCCTGGGCCAAACCAGCTCTCTTCTACCTCTGCTTGACCTCTTGTGTGGGAAGGCTATGCTGTGTGTAAAACAGCCTGCCAGAAACCAAGGGGCAATAAAGAGAACCTTTATGATTTCAAACTGTGCTTTTAAAAATAAAGGATCCAACATGGGTTGGGAAAGTTGTCAGAGAGATTATGCATATTCAGTTAAATTGTATATATTCCAGCCTCAACAACTCTGCATTTCTGTGAATGTTCACCCAGACTGTGCTATTACGTGTCTTTCAACCTAACCATCAGTGCCTGGTTTGAGAGCAAACAAATCCTAAAGCTGCACATATGCATTTTAATGTCATTTCCAGTTTGTCTCAGCAAAATCACTCGGGCACATTTCTTTTAGTACATATATAACTTTTGGTTATGCAACAGGCTTGAAATTTAAGATTTATTATTTAAGAACTTCTTTTAAAAGTGTGCTTTGAACGGTCTCGATGAACCGGAGTCTTCTGGCATTCAGTAATTTGCTTTGTGTTCAGCCCCGACTATCAGAGAAAACCAAACATATCACATCTGTTTCCACTGGAGACCTGTATCACATCAATAATGCAGCATCACCAGATTCTCCCTGAAAGGCTCCTGTGTTAGTGGAAGAGGGAGAATGAGAGTGATTTTTTAAAGGGCAAAGAGCTCTTTTCCCTATCTGAGTCACATTTTCTATTTCCGTCAAACGAAACCATTCTACGTAGCTATCTTTCTATACAACAGCCTTTCCATATTTTCATTGCTAAAGTTTTGAGTGATTAGGCTATCATCACATTCACAGTTTTCAAATTACTCTTAGCAAAATGTGTTGTAGGTGTGGCTGGATCCTGGAAAATAAGAAATACGTTCTTGGATGAAAAGTTGCTGAAAGTGTTGTTCCGCGGCAGCTAGCAATGCAATCTTAATTTGCTCTATATGGTAGGGACCAGTCGTACAGCAGCAGACTGAATCCCCCAGAGCAAGTTCCCTTGCCGAGTTGCATATCCCTACCTATCCTACAGATTCTTCTTGTTTAACAAACGCATGGAGGGCTTTAATGAAACATTTATTTTGTTTCTACTTGATAGGGATTTTCGTGTTCCCAGAAGTGGAATGGTTGCAAAAGGCAACTTACCTATTCGTCTGATTTACTGGTTGCCTGAGTTAATTTGTAACTGTCTGTGTTTGCATTGACTACTGAGCACTGCTGGCAGGCTCAGCTCCTGCCCTCTTTCTATAATTTTCTACATGATGCGTGCATTTCTCATTAAACTGTGGTGAACCTAAGTAATTATTGGGAACTGCAAAGAGGTTATTTGACCTGGGTTTTCTTCNCTCCTCTCCTCTCCTCTCCCTGTTTATCTGTATAAAAATCCCCAATTTTTAAGCATATATTTGCTTTTGTTAAGTTGTTTGAGCATAAGATGGTAACCTTCATGTGGTCCTTTTCGGGACATGCTTCAGTACAACAATGCCATCAATTTTAGTACATCCACTTGAATAGGTTCCACCCCAGGCTGGCGGGGTATGTCAGCTCTAATCCAGGAGATGTGTAGCCAAGTTAATATATCTCAGCCCTCAGCAGGAGCAAGGTCCAAAAAGCAATTCAAAGGACAACCTGAAGTACTTGGTGTACTTAACTGAAATACCGTAGCATCTATGTGTTCCAGCCGTGGACCTGCAGTTCTCAGTGTAAAGACCCTACAAAACAAAACCAGAGAGAAGGTCCTTACTCTGTATACTTGCAGCCTGAGCACAAGTTTAAAAGGATAAATATGAAAAGGATTGTTAGAGAAGTAGTATTAAAAGCATGAGTGAGACATTTTGCACAGGCTTTGTGTTTTCCCCAGTGATTTATCTTTACAATTTCTCAAACATAGGATCATAGAATCATAGAATGGATTAGGTTGGAAGGGACCTTAAAGATCATCTAGTTCCAACCCCCCTGCCATGGGCAAGGACACCTCCCACTAGACCTGGTTGCTCAAAGCCTCATCCAGCCTGGCCTTGAACACTTCCAGGGATGCGGCATCCACAACTTCCCTGGGCAACCTGTTCCAAGTGCCTCACCACCCTCAGAGTGAAAAATATCTTCTTAATAGCTAATCTAAATCTACCCTCTTCCAGTTTGAAGTCATTACCCCTCATCCTACCACTACATGCCCTTGTAAAAAGTCCCTCTCCAGCTTTCTTTTAGGCCCCTTTCGGATACTGGAAGGCTGCTGTAAGGTCTCCCCAGAGCCTTCTCTTCCCCAGGCTGAACAACCCCAACTCTCTCAGCCTGTCCTCATAGCAGAGGTGCTCAACCTATATCCTGCTAGCAGAACGGCTTCTAGTCATTACACTGGCTCTACCCTGAAAGCCCATTTTAATTGTAGCTTATTTAGCTAATTTTAATTAGCTAATTTATTACATTAATAAAAATAAAAACCGAGGTACATTTTGTACATATGCTTCATAGTATATTGTGCTACATGCCAAGGTTTCCTGAGTCTGTTGCTGGAAGTCATAGCTTCATCTTATTCAGTAGCTTCGAAAGTTGTAAAAGTGTCACTGCCAGCCTGGCCACTGGGCTCGGAGTAAGTGTTTGTTTTTTCTTATCTTAGCTTCATATACTTTGTTTGTCTGTTTGTTTGTTTGTTTCCCATGGCAGTGGAGATTCTGGTATGATTAATGATGGAGACTCTGGTATGAGTAATGATGATTTGATAACCGACGCAGAGGAAAAGAGCAGTGCTGTAAATGAACAATGAGAAATCATCCTCGCTGAGGAAATATACATTTGAAATCCTTACAGACCTACATCAAACACAGTGAATCCACATTGTGTATTAGATTCATCTGGCTTATTTGATACGTGGTAGCATCAGAGGCAACTTTTCTTTTCATTGTGTAGCAAGCCTGAGTCTAGATAATCCACCGAGAGCGAATGGCAATTTGCCTGTCTGCTCTTCTTTGAAAATTAGTCGTAGCAGAGGTACACATTGCTGGGAATATTTGCCAGGGTGAAGGAAATACACAGCCATGAAATCTGGTGATTGAAAGGTAAAGGGAATTAATACTTTAAGATGAACAAGCTTTTTCACACACAAAAAAGAAGTAACTACTAGTTTATCTCACTTCAGCTCTTACTGACGTGCTCTGTGAATAGATTTTTATTTGTGAGGCATTAATGACACTAACCACTTTATAAATATAAGTATTTTTAATTGGCATCTTGCAAAAGGCTTGGAACTAGAGGAGACTGAATGTGAAATGCTCCTGGGTCAGTTGTGACATATTGCAGGAAGTCTGTGATGGTTGCGCCCTCAGGTTACGAACCACACTCAGGGGCGGATGTCACTCAGTTGCTTTTAAATGTTCTGTGCATGACTTCTCAGCTGGCTTAAAAAGAAGTAGGAACCATTCAGCCATGTTATTTGCCTTCACTTTTGATTTGTTGATACAAGACGACTGCAAATGACTGCAAAAAACTGTCTCTGTTATTTGTGAACACAAAACCACACAAAGGCTGATCAAGAACACTTCCCAAACTATTTGTCTGGAAGGTAAGACAAGTGTAGCATTTCCCCCAAATCATTACAATTAATTTAATTTTTTTTTTTTTAATGTTGTTCCCCTTCCACTTACCTTGTTGCTCTGCAATGTAAGCTCTTTGAGATGGAGGCCATCCCAAAGCAACCTGGTCCTAGCTGCAATGAGATATCTGCGTACAACTGTTTCATGATTAGCACCTTCTTCTTGTTTAAACATTTTTGTGGTCTATTTGAAGGTCTACAGCAAATGACGTGAACGTGTATTTTATAAGACAAGTTCATAAAATGGCTTATTTTATCTTCAAGCCTTAGAAATAGTATTTTGAGCCAGTGGGACAGCGCTTATCTATGAGAAATAATGATAAAGTATATTGGACAGAGGGCTGGAAAATGTTTTTATTGTAAGTGATATTAAAAGTACATTACTTGCATGCCAAAGCACTTACTGTAGGAGGGGAACACTAGAATGCACCAATAACATATGGCTCCTGCTGTCTTTTTTTTTCTTCTAGGGCAGTAGGTGCTAGAGAGATTTTTAGCCTTGGTAATTTAAAATTGTAGATGTTCAAAAATAAGCTTGATACCAGCATTTTTGCAACTCTGTGCAAGGGTTTTTCCACAAGGAGAGAGACGCTCATGCCTTTATCTGCACTGCTCATTGCAAGTCCTGACATTAGAGAGTTCTGGCCATATGAAACCAGCTCAGTCAAGAAGCACGAAGGGAGGAATGGTGGGAAGTTTGCCTCCTCCACATGCGGATAGAACATCCATGAAGTGGAGTTAGTCCATCCAGCCCATGAGCTGGGTTAGTCAACCACAAGAAGCAACTGTCACACACAGCCTGACTAGTTAGCAGCTATTCTACAATTTTAATGATATCAGGATTTCCCCTGGTTTCTTGGGGATGGACCTGCTGCTTCCAAGCATACCCTCAGGCTGCTGAGGAACTGGGTTGTCTTTTCATTATACAAAATACACAATGCCTGCGTTAGTAGGGAAATTCCTAATTGGTCTAGTGAGACACTGGAACAATGCAATCAAGCATAATCACACTTAGAATTAATAATAAAATGATTTGCAGCAATCTGCATGAAAGCACAGTCTATCAGTCAGGAGAATAAAACAATGATTGCATCCTTTCTTTTTTAAGAGAAGAGTTTTCTCAGACCAGCACTCACTGCATACTTACATGCTTGTGCAGTTTGATAGGTGTCTTTGCCCTACATTATTAAAGGATTAACTTAGCATTTAATAAATGGAAACTATTACAGTATCTTTTTTATATGCTGTCAAGAGAGATTAACCCAAATTTTTGACCTGTTTTTTTTGTTTGTTTGTGTTTTTGTTTTTTGGTGGGGTTTTTTTGTCATTTCCCTTCCCCCGTGACCTGCAGTTACAGTTTTTTACTCTACACTGGACATCTGATCATCACTGTGGAAAGACAATAAGCTAACATAAAGTACTCATTCAATAGAAATACTTTTTACAGACTTTTTACAGACTATTAACAAAATTTGTCACAACCCTGAGTCCTTAAACCTCCATGCTTAATTGCTATCACTTTCAGAGTTAGACAAGATCTGCTCAAAACTGAAGGTCAAATTTGCCCAAGATTTAATGCTACATCTTGGGAACATAAAGGAACCCAGAAAACATCTTAAGACTCTGATGGAGAAACCCTTGGGTTGCCAGAAGGAGAGTCATCTTGTTTCTGCCAGCTCTTCCACAGCTTCTCTGTAGCGAAGAGACCTTGGGGTAAAGTCAAGAGTACATCTTAAATGTGCTAGTTACTGTTACTAACCAGTGTAGGTGTGAATAGCCTGTGGATTTCTTGCCTGTGATAGGATCTGAGTCCTTCCCAGGCTTAGGGTAGCACAAAAATGAATTTTAGAGTTCTTTGAGCTCTGCCATGCTCTGGACCCAAGTGCCAGGGTCAGTGTACTGATATATTTTCTCCTCAGTCACACTTAAGTTGTGTTTTAAATTATTCTACTTAACAAAGGTAGCAAAGGATATTTTCATAACTTAATGATAAACAGTGAACTTTGCCCTAAAGTTGTAGAATGGTGATTTAACAGTGATCAGTACGTGCTAAGTCCTAAAAGTAGACAGAAAAAAAAAAATCCTTTTCAGAACTAGAACTTGAACTCTGTGGTTAAATGACACTTAGGTACTCAGATCGTAGGACATTGTTTATTAAATATAATTCATAACACTTTACATGGAGGGCTTGATCATTATTCTTTTGATATTCGTGACACATATGGTACCTCGGCTTTGATTTTGAATGTCACTGTTGCAACACTCATTTATGTTGGTCAAATGCCTGTTTTTACAATAATTGTTCTCAACCGGTCTTGTAATTTAAAGGTATCAAATTATATAATTCAAATAAAGCACAACTTGCTAAATCGCCTTTCTGCATTGATACAAATGAGCTGAAGTTATAGAATGGAGTAGATCTACAGGAAACATCCTGGTTTTGCCAAAGCAAGGGAATATTCACAGCAGAAAGCCAATAGAGATATTCTTTTCTTTACTATAGGAAACATTACCACGAAAGAGTGAAACAGAATAAATGAAAAAGAATTAGCAATATCATGTGTGCTTGCTGTTCCTTTTGCTTTTGTTACTAAATAGCTCTCTTTCCTTAAATTTAAAGAGGAAAAATAAAGGAGCCTTTTAATTGTGCAGGCTATAAGGACGTTGCTTGCTCTGATCTTTTCAACGCTCCCACTGGGGTAGGTTATGACCTAGTTAATCTATATATCTGAACAAAAGTCAATTAACTTGCTACAGAGTTTCACCAGAGACACCGAAAGGAAAATTTGGCCTGCAAGTGCTGTGGGATTATGTATGTGAGTAAAGCAACCAAGCTTTGGCTCCAAAAGTCAAGCACTAACTCCACTGTTCACATAGCAAGGTAAGAGCTTTAGGAACCTCTACAGGCTTGGGCATTCCTGAAAAACACGGATATTCCAGGCAGGAGGAAAATGCATGTCTTATCTTGTGATGCAGAACATAGCTGATTTTCAGTCTCTGTTTATATCTTGAGCTATTTTTAGAGAGTTATTTTGCTGAGTTTTGTTTATAGATATTAATGGTGCAGAAAAGGTAATTGTGCCCTAAAGCATTCAGAAAAGACAGAACCTGGAATAATTTTTGGTTTTCCTGAAATTTAATTGTGAGTAGATTGGGCTATTGAACAGAAGGATGGGAAGGGCCTTTTCATGCTTTTTTTTCCTCTTTGCTTCTTTGAATATTTTGGGTGTGAAATGAAGCTTGTCATGTACTCTAGTTAAAAAGCCTCAACTCCTCCATTTATTATGCATTCTTTTTTCAGTGAATGCTTATTACTCATGCATAGCCTGGAGTATGAGGATCACAGATGCATTAAGAACTGTTTATTTAACTTTAAAATAACCAATCAGAGCTTAAGAAAACATTAAACAGATATTTACAAGTAATACCTCTAGGTATAAATCAGACCACGGCTAAACAAGTAACTGTCTCTGTCACAGCTTCTGATGAGGACTCAACCACAGTCAGAGCACTCATACTCTTGGTTACTTTAGCTGTTCCTAGGTGTCCTCACCACAAAAGGCTGTGTCAGTTCCTGTCTCAAATATAACATATTACATCACAAGTGGGTGGAATTTATCTCACCTAACTTTGGAAGGCTATAACATGCCTACATCACTTCTAGAGTGTGACAGATCTGGTCTTCTGTAGGAGCAGCAGTTTGAGAAGAGTGTTTTTCTGCAGTTACCTGTTTCTTCCTGTTGATTATAGCAGAGCTCTGAACTCGAGATTTTGACATTACAGATTTTCACATTGCAGACCTCTCCCTCTGCTTACCTGTACTATTTACATGATTTCCTCTGGAGCATTTTTGCATAGCATCATGAGTTCAGCAAAGTACTGGATCTCAGCGTCAGGTTCCCCAGGTTTCTATTCTGCATCTCATGCTTTCTACATCACAATATCTAGCTATATACACACGTTGGTATCTTTCAGCGTCTCTTTTTACTTATGGATCCTTGAGGGAATTCTGCACCTGTCTTGTGGATTGGATATCTTTTCCCTCTGTATTCAGAAATGTAAATTATTCTTGATTAGAAATTTGACTGATGGGTGTGCTGAAGAGTAGACAAAAATTTTGAGGGAGATGAATGGATAGCACAAACACTTCAGAAGAATGGCAGGTTGTTGCATTTCACTGAGCAGCATTTTTGAGAACAGCGAATAACTCCTGAGTGGCAGGATCACATTGTAGTGGTGACTTAAGTAACAAGAAGCATTTGCACAACATTTAGGTATGGAAAGACATGTTCTTGAAGTTGTATGATGAGCTTGCTCCAGCCCTTCAGCAAAGCCACCTGAATGAGAGATGCTTTGGTAACAGGGAAAAGTGCTTTGACTGCACTCTGAAAGCCTGCCACCCTAATCTGCTGTTGCTCAGTAGGCAGTATGCCTGAGGTTGGGAAAGCCACGGAGGAGGTCGTAGATAAGTATGTGTGTAAGACCACTAAGCATATCCTTATTCACAAGGCTCTGATCCTGGAAGTGTTTCACAGAGGAATTTGAAGCAGTGATTATTCTGAACTGAGGTAAGGGCAATACAAAATGTTAGGTGTCACCAATGGACACCTACTCCAGTTCTGGCATTTCTCACCTTATCCCATTTATTCATCCACTCAGAGTTCTCATTCCATCATTAGGCTTATTCTGCTGAGTCACCAGAGGTAGTTTGCTAACTATAAGAGTGCAAAAAGAAGGTGCATAAGGTCCATTTAAACAATAAAGGTGCAGGCAGTTTTATTCTTTCCTGACTGGCATAATCAACATATCAGGAATTCAAATGTCTACAGAGATTCTGAAATGTTTATAGTATTCTGGCTAGCTGATGAGTTTAAAAAGGGGAAAAAAATATCCTGAAAAATCAGGTGTGACCAGCTGAAGAAAGTATTATTGGATTTATCAAGAAGGAGACAAGCCACGCTCCTCTTATCTGAAAGGCAGCATAACACGCTGACCATGAACTCTGGGTGACTAAACTTCATGTAATGGATCTAAACCCAAAGACTGCTGAATGTGAGCTCAAATCTTAACTGTCTTACCTTTAGGTTTTGGTATTTGCATGACTCTATATATGGCCTTTCTCAGCATGAAGGTAGACAACATCAGCTTTATTTAACTGCATCTTGAAAGAGAAAGAATCCGTTACTTTGCTTGAAGGAGAATTCATTACTTGGGACTTCATGGTGACAGGGTGTCCATCTGAGCACTGTCTCCCAAAGTCAAGATGGTTCCTGAGGCTCCTATGACTGCACCTTCCCTAGAGGTACCCCATAGCAACAGAGGGCCATGGTGGGTTGCAGCAAATACAAGTATTTTATCTCTGTATATCAAGAAACCACGCTCTTCTTCATTCTGGATATAGAGATAAACCCCTTTCCAGTCCCTCTGTGGCTGATGGTTCTCTGTCTCAAATATAACATAGTGGAGAGGCTGTTTTTCTTCCATTTTCAGTTTTTAAAGAGTTTCTCAGTACTAATGGTGGGAAAATTCTTATTAAGAATATCAGACATGCCATATGAGATCAGGTAGAAAACTGATCCACTGAGTCCAGTGTTGCCTCTCTCATAATAGCCTGAACAAACCTCAGAGTAAAACTGTGCTATCTTGTTTTCCATTCCCCTCCAAATATTAAAAAGATAAAGAATCAACAATCTGAAAACAAGGAACTAACAAATGTCTCAAACAAGGTGAATTACTTTTTTGTTAGAATACTAATATTACCTTAATTTTTGCAATAAAAGACCATTTTGAAATTGTCAAAGGGACGTGCTTGCCTAAACTTGTTAAATAATAAAAATTTTTGAACCAATTATTGCCCAATAGTTTTGATTTTGGAGAATTTATTGCTTTCACTGAATAGCTATACCCCCTCCATCCTCAAAATGCTTATGCAGTTGATCAGGACCCAGACTTACCCTGTCTCACACACAGGCCTGTGAGTGACTAAGGCAAAGACTCAGAGGAATTGTCTGAGGAAACTGAAGGGTCACGAAAGGGACTGATACTCTAATCTGAAGACTAGGTGGTGTCCCCATTTAATTGAAATATAGAATAAGCAAGGCTGATTTAGATATGTTTTACTGATGTATTCTGGAAATGGTAGTATACTAGTTCATTAAACATAGCTATGTTGCAAGCAAATTAAGCTCATTTGGGTTCTTTATCAGTAGAAGTAAATGCAAATGTCTTTCCTCCGTGTTCTTTGAGACAAAAGGGATGAAAAAATATTATCTGAGTAAGGAAAACACATCAGAGAATATTAAACTTTGTGGTGACAAGATACTGTGATGGATTTCTATCCTCCAAAGTTTTGTGCAGATATTTTATAGTTAGTGATAAAATAAATGGGATGCTTGGCATTTACAGAAAGGTGATCTGAGAAGCAGTGGAATAGATAAGAAATTTCTTCTATCAACTTTTCACTAATTGATGTCAAAAATCAGGGAATGGATTTTGTTCCTAGTCATACCTGTGTAAATCTTCAGTAATACTGGTCTTGGTGAATGATGAAATTGATATAACAGAAGGTGGCCCTTGCCTTTCAGACAAGGGAATCTCAAAATCTGTATGTTATTAGTTTTACTCCTTGTAACACCTGCTTTTGTAATTTATTTTACCTAGAGGGCAGCTTAAAATGTTGTATGTCAATCTATACACCACTCTAAACTCACACCTGGGATGAATGAAATTTAATATGAAACAAAATAAACTGAGGTTATTCTAAGTGGACTATTGCCATATTAATGAATAATAGATGAAACGAACTTCTCTGTGGGCTATAATCACCCAACAGAGTAGAAACTTTAAGACCAAATTCTAGAAGCTCCAGCTGAAATTTATGTCTCCCATCTAACCAACCCTGTGAATTGTGTAAAGCCTTTCCCCTCCTTGACACTGGCAAGCCACATCCATATGCAGAAAGCCCAGGGTAATCCATGCTGTTATGAGACCCACAGTATCGCACGATCCTGGTATGTTACAGTCATCCTAAACCTTCTGCCACTGTAGTGTGGAGGTAAAGTTCATGTTAACGTGGGCAGCGCTGCTCTGTTGAAGTGTTGTCAGTGAAGTTGCAGACAGTTCGTGACATGGGAAGTGACCAGTTTCTAGCTTGTTTGTCCACAGCCAATCCACTCATTTCAGAGTATCAGCCATGAAGAATTTCATATAAAGCTATAATGAGGGTATCATGGAACCTGCAATTTCTAATTCCACTCTCACACTTGTCTAGAGCTGTTGCTGTTAGCTCCCACTCAGAGACAAACGTCCAACACTTCACATGTATTTGACATGAAAAGAACTGCAGACATGAAGCAGAACCCTGATTGGGCTTGCAACCTAATTTGCAGCAATCTCTCAACTGCACAAACTAGGAAAAAACAATAAACAGAGATACAAAGCCAAGAGAAAGCTGCTGTAAAGGTGTTCTACGACACTTTGTAAGGCATAGCTGGGATTTGTCTTGTAAACCAACTAGGGAAAACTAGAGGTAATGGAGAATTTTGTTTAATCTTTTATGAGAAGTATCAAAATGCTTTCTTAAAACACTGTCTTGAAAAACAGAGATCAGATCCATAATTTTTCCAATACTTTTCTCTAAGTGCTTAATCAAGATATAATACCAGTGTACAACAGTTTGGCGTCATAGAATCATAGAATGGTTTGGGTTGGAAGGGGCCTTTAAAGATCATCTGGTCCAACCCCCAATGCTTCTTTAAAGCATGGGTTTACAAACTGCTGGACAGACCCATTAGACCACCATTAGACAAAGAGAAAGACGGAGATTTAAAAGTGGACTAAAGTGATCAGTTTGGAAAGCTGCTACAGATGCCATTGGCAAATGCTCACGTATTTTTAAAGCATATTTTGTTTCTGCAAAGCACACACCAGTATAGATAGCATCTAATGAAGAAAATGTAACTGTTCCCTACGTTGTTTTTAAACATAAGAAAGAGTCAAGCTTCGTTTGAATCTATTTACCAAAACAGTTGTTTGCAACCTACAACTTAAACACCAACACCCATAACCATTTGAATCAAGGGGATTTTTCTGGTATTGTTCAGTGTTTTTATGCATATTTGTTTGTAGGGGACAAGCAGAAGGAATAGAATGTGCTGCAGAGAAGAAAATGAACAACCAAAGCCAAAGGACACAGTCTGAATAAACATTGAGAATGTGACCCTGAGATGAATGCAAGCCTACAGCAAAGCCTTTTCAGCTGGAAAATGGTCTGGAAATAAGGCCAAAGTGCTAGTTCCCTTCTTTCAAATATCCGTTTCAGGCTTTCCAATGTAATAGCTTGGGGTCAGAGAAGCGTCTGTTTGCTTATTCAAACAGGGGACTTTTTGTTATGAGGAAAGGGAAACCTAAGAAGTGATATAGAGCCTTTAAGCAAAGGTAGTACCCTCCTGAAGATGCTGTAATAATGTGAGATTTTGTTATTGAATTTGGACCATCTAAAATTAGGAGTTTGATATTTACCTTATATATTTTCTGTGGTTTGTTTGTATCAACAGAATCGCACAAAACTCATTCATCTTCAGAAAGTGACTGGAAGGTAATTGCTGCCCCAGCTCTGAAATTATCCTTCCAACCTTTGCTTTGCTGTGGCTATTTTCTTGAATAGACACACTCTAAACACAACAGAGAAATTAATACATTATATTATTGCAAACATTTACCGCACCCATTTCTTAAAAGCATGGGTGAGTCAAAATTAGGTAGCCTGCAACAGAGCTAAATATCATTGTTTTTGAAAAACAATGCATGGCATAAATATTCAAGGTCAGAGCTTGGATAAAAGGTTAACTCCTAAGGTAAAACTTTCTAAATCCTAACAACTTTTATTGATACTGGTATTTTAATAAGACAGAATCTTACTTGTGGAAACTAATAACAATATGGGCAACAATGTCACTGCTATCAACATACCAGATATGACACCAGTTGATGTATGTGGGGGATACTGGTGAAAGGATAATATGCCAGTCTGAAAATCTATTTGCCTTTCCATCTATTTACATTATTCAGTTTGGCTGTTGTCTCGAGTGATGACAAACGTTTTCTTTTAGCGGTTGAATAAGTATTCTATGGGCCTATTCCTTTATAACAAATTATGACTCAAATTTTGTGCTTGGCTGAAAATGAGCAATTAATCATGGTGGTCATTTGTCACAGGCTCTGTAACTCTGGAGAAACAAATCTTCATATTCAAAGATGCATGGAGTCTGCTCATACATGTTAGCTGTTTCCACTTATATTTTTTGGCAATGATGCCACCCTTTTTTTTTCTTTTGTATGGTAAAAAACACTGGGAATCCAGTGGCTGTGGGGTGAAGTGAGTCATGAACTCTGTGCTTTCAGTACTTACTGTAATAATGACCCTCCCCCCCCCCCATTTTTTTTCTGCATGGTGTTACAAAGTGCTTGAAAATGTGGTGAGAAAGAGCCGTGGAAGTGGGCACTTGCAGTTGAAAGAACAGTTCTTTAAACACACGAAGTTTGATTTACTGTAAATAATTGTTCCAACATTAGACTCTCTATGAAGATGTGAATCAAATGCTATTCCCAATTTGGAAAATATTTTCAGGAGCTTGTTATTATCACTCAGCAAGGAATTGAAAACAAGAGGGAAAAAGAGGTGAGAAATCTTGACAATAACTTTCCTTTGTCATCCTGCACAAACGCTTTTCAAAAGCACATAGGGGAAAGCTGCAGTTTAGAGAATAAGGACTTAACTGGGATTCAGCTGAAAGCAAAAGGAAACAACTGCATTTAATTCTACTCTCACAAACTTTAGTTGCACTCATAGCTGCACTGTATCAAATACAAATTTACTTTGGTGTAAATGAGAGAAGGCTCAGACCCAAAGTTTGGATGTTTTGGAAACCAGCAGTGGAGTAAGTTGCTATAAAAACCAGATGCTGAAACACTGGGAGCTTAGAGCCTATTTGTTTGAATGGACCTCTTCATTGTCAAAAGCAAGAATCCTTGAAGGCTGTTCTTCACTTGTTCTCTTGCTTTAGGCTCCGTTTTGACACATTGAATAATACCTGAATTTGTAAGTAATATACTCTCTTGAGCGGAGCTCCTTGCCTGCACTTAACATGGGCCCTGCTTCAAGTGAGGCTGGAGCAGGTGTCCCCCAGAGGTCCCTTACAGCTTCAGTTATGCCATAATCCTGTGGGTTTTGTCCAGTACTTTACATGAGGAAAATGGCAGCTTGGTGTCAATTCTGATGTAATCACTAAAATTATTTTTACTACATGGGGGAAGGAACAAACTTGTGCTTCTTTTTCTTTATTAAGATTAATATGCACTGGGATGTGGAAGGTTTTGTGTGTCTTTTGCACTTTTTGGGTGCTATATTTTAAAAGTTTTGAATTTTCACTTGGTTAGCAGTGATATTACTATTGTCAGCCAATATTTAACCGTACCTAAATTATTATTTTTACTGCTTCAGTACTAAATTTGGCCTAACCCATTTAAGTAATTTTTAGAGACAGATTTGCATTTGAGCTGATTATGTGAATGCCAAGCTTCAGCCTACAATGACTGAAAACAGCTGAATAGTGAAATAGTGAGTGACACTGTTTATAAAGGAAACAGCTCCTGACCCTTAATGACAGCTCTGTGAATATGATGATACAATCATTTGAGGATGTTCAATCTTGCTCACAGTTATTACTATGTAGGTTCCTAATTTGTTGCTTTCCCCCATCATCAGAACGTGTTCTGCAACTCACATTTTTACATTGCTGAATTTGACTTCTGTTTCCTCTGAGTGATATCTTGTGAAGGGCCACAATATTTATAATATCACTTGCATTTATTTTCATGGGGCTACACTCTGCCTTTGGGCATAGCCTTCAGACAGAGATGCTGCAATATGTTGTGCCATAGCAAGGACAGCCCCAGGAAATAACGTGCTTCAGACACTCCAATGAAGCACATTTTTCCTTGTTTTTCCCTTTATCTGGCTGGTAAGTTCCTATTAGCCTGTGTAGCAATGAGTTTGGCTAGTCCTTAAATCAACTCACCTGTGCTGATCAGTGCAGGTATGTGTGTACGTGTGTACATAGTGAGCGTGTGGGACAAGTATCAGTGCTTTACAATGGGGGCATTATTGGGGTTTTAGAGTCTCCCCCTTTTTTTCTTCTTCTTTTTGATTTCTTAATGTCTCTCCTGCCCTACATGTTCTCACACACTCCTGTCGAAGTGAGTCTGAGTTCTGAAAAAGGCAGGCTCAAGTCTCAAGTTCACGTTCACAGTACCCATGTCCCTCTCTGAGTGTTGTCTCACACCAGGGCTTTAATTTACAGACTGCAATGCACAATTTTGTCTTAGGAAGTCTGATGAAAAGCTCTAATCCTGTCATATTTAGTTCAAAGGGCAACGTGTGAATGTCACCAATGTGTTTCATGAATTACATTGTCTATAATTTTTGTATTTGAAGCATTTCCACCCTCTACTTAGAAAAAAGAAAAAAAAAAAGAGAATTATTTTTGGGGATGTCTTTATAATTTTTCTAAACTGGATCCTGAATTTTAAACCTAGATGCAGAGTAAGGAGCTAAAGAGAAGAAAGAGTCTCTGTTCTCTCTACAGTGTTGAGTATAGATCTGGTACTCAACACTGGAAAAAAAAAAAGGGGGGAAAAAAAAAAAAAAGCTTTGGAGGAAATAACTAGCTTTACCCAGGAGTTTTACCCATCATTTTATGTCTCCTTGGTTTTGGGACTCACAACAAAACATGGATTTATTTTTGAGGAAAAAAGTGAATATATATATATACATACACACACACACTTTTTTCCTCAAAAAATATACATAACTTTGGAATATCTTTGAATGTATGATCTTTATTAATGGATGCTTTTTTTGTGTGTTTAAATTCACAGTCTGTAATGTCATCCTCTGATTTACTGGGGTCACACCAATTTTTTAGCAAAGAAATCTTGACCTGTCAGTTATTGACAGTTGAATGGGATGGGACAGCCTTAAGAGGACTTGACCAATTGGTTCTGCTGTAGCTTTTACAAAGCCTTTGGTTTAGCCTTGTTAGACATTTTGTGCCTCAGATTTTATACAGTTTGAAGTGTCTCTTTATACATTATTCATGTTCCCATCAGCACAATATTGAATTTTGGCATCCTTCCAAGGACTGGTAACATTCAGTTCCAAAATGAGACCAAAAAGGAAAGAGGGGGGAGAAAAAGATCGTATTTCTCATTTTTTTGCTCAAATTTATCTGACCGTTGACCTACTTTATTTTCTTAAATTGCATGAAAGATAAAAGTGGATTGATGAAATAATTTCTACAGATATTTGAGTGCAAGTGAAATTAACACGGAGGTAATACAATCTTAAGGAGACTGGGAAAAATTCACCATTGGCCTTATGCCAGCCAGAGGTAGTATAGACTTTATTGGAGTTTTCCTATGGCAGAAACTGAACAGGTAGATTTGTATTAGTTAAAAGCTTCTATGATCTCACAAACACTAAGGCTTGGACCATGCTGCAAGGGGAAGACAAAATTTTAGAAGGTGAGGTTTTGGCAGTGGCACAGGCCTTGCAAGCACAGCTTTAGTAGTTTCCTTCAGGAACTTCTACATTAAGTCCCGGATGCAGTAAATTCTGATGTTAATAGTAAGCTAATCCTTATCTTCAAGAAGAAACCATGAAGGGATGTTAATACTAATGCTTTCCCTCCATGAGGATAACATTCACACGGCTCAGACTTTGCCTCCTTTACTAGTAGAGAATACCTCCTCCTGCAGCTTTGGCAGATACGATGCCACACAGCATAGAATCACAGAGTCATAGAACTATTTAGGTTGGAAAAGACCTTTAAGATCATTGAGTCCAACCATTAACCTAACACTGCCAATTCCACCATGAAACCATGTCCCTAAGTGCCACATCTACACATCTTTTAAACACCTCCAGGGATGATGACTCAATCACTTCACTGGGCAGCCTGTTCCAATGCTTGACAACCCTTTTGGTGAAGAAACTTTTCCTGATATCCAATCTAAACCCCCCCTGGCACAACTTGAACCTGTTTCCTCTTGTCCAATTGCTTGTCACTTGGGAGAAGAGACTGACACCCACCTCGCTACAACTTCCTTTCAGGTAGTTGTAGAGAGCCATAAGGTCTCCCCTCAGCCTCGTTTTCTCCAGTTCCCTCAGCTGCTCCTCATCAGAATTGGGCTCAAGACCCTTCACCAGCTTTGTTGTCCTTCTTTGGACATGCTCCAGCACCTCAATGTCTTTCTTGTAGTGAGGGGTGCAAAACTGAACACAGTACTCGAGGTGCAGCCTCACCAGTGCCGAGTACAGGGGGACAATCACTTCCCTAGTCCTGCTAGCCACATGATTTCTGATACAAGCCAGGATGCTATTGCCCTTCTTGGCCACCTGGGCACACTGCTGGCTCGTATTCAGCCAGCTGTTGATCAACATCCCCAGGCCTTTTTCTGCCAGGCAGCTTTCCAGCCAACTCTTCCCCAAGCCTGTAGCGCTGCATGGGGTTGTTGTGACCCAAGTGCAGGACCTGACACTTGGCCTTGTTGAACTTCATACCATTGGCCTCAGCCCATCAATCCAGCCTGTCCAAGTCCCTCTGTAGAGCCTTCCCACCCTCAAGCAGATCAACATGGTGTAATCTGCAAACTTACTGAGGGTGTCCTTCATCCCTTCATCCAGATCATGGATAAAGATATTAAACAGAGCTGGCCTGAATACTGAGCCCTGTCGAACACCACTTGTGACTGGATGCCAACCGGATTTAACTCCATTCACCATCAATCTTTGGGCTCGGCCATCCAACCAATTTTTTACCCAGTGAACAGTACGTCCGTCTAAGCCACGAACAGCCAGCCCAGGAGAATGCTGTGGGAAACAGTGCCAAAAGCTTTACTAAAGCTTACTAAAGTCTAGGTAGTCAACACCCACAGCCTCTCCCTCATCCACTAAGCACGTCACCTTGTCATAGAGGGAGATCAGGGTAGTCAAGCAGGACCAGCTTTTCATAAACCCGTGCCGACTGGGCCTGATCACCTGATTGTCCTGTACATGCCGCGTGTTGGCACTGAAGATGGTCTGGTCCATAATCTTCCCTGGCACCTAGGTCAGACTGACAGGCCTGTAGTTCCCCGGATCCTCCTCCTGGCCCTTATTGTAGATGAATGTCACATTTGCTAACCTCTAGTCAACTGGGATCTCCCCGGTGAAGCAGGACTGCTGATAAATGATGGAAAGTGGCTTTGTGAGCACTTCCGCCAGCTCTCTCAATACCCTTGGGTGGATCCCATCTGGCCCCATAGACTTGTGTGCGTCTAAGTGGTGTAGCAGGTCACTAACCATTTCCCCTTGGATTATGGGGGCTTTATCCAGCTCCCTGTCCCTGTCTTCCAGTTCAGCAAGCTGGGTACCCTGAGAACAACTGGCCTTACTATTGAAGACTGAGGCAAACAAGGCATTGTGTACCTCAGCCTTTTCTCATCCTTTGTTACTCTGATTCCCCTCACACTCAATAAAGGATGGAGATTCTTCTTAGCCCTCCTTTTGTTTTTATGTAAAGTATTTACAGAAACATTTTTTCTTGTCTTTTATGGCAGTAACCAGATTAAGTTCTAGTTGGGCTTTGGACCTTCTGATTTTCTCCCTGCATAACCTCATGACAACCTTGTAGTCCTCCTGAGTTGCCTGCCCCTTCCTCCAAATGTCATAAACTCTCCTTTTCTTTCCTGAGTTCCAGCCAAAGCTCTCTGTTCAGCCAGGCTGGTCTTCTTAGCTCCTGGCTCGTCTTTCAGCACATGGGGACAGCCTGCTCCTGCGCCTTTAGGATTTCCTTATTGAAGAATGTCCAACCTTCCTGGACTCCTTTGCACTTCAGGACTGCCTCCTGAAGGACTGCATGGTATTCTTCTAGCTTGTGCTAACTCTAAAACAAGTCCCTCCTCACTGATTTGACAATATTCATCAAAAAGTCAGCAGAAGGTAATCTATCTTGTTAAAGTAGGTACAAACTACCTCCATACTATTGTCCTGATCTGTTTGGATTACCTGCTATGGAGAAGAAACCTGTGCCTTTTCATGACGTTTAGCAAAACAACATGAAATATTTGTTTGGACTTCAGTGGAGTGAGAAGCCATCTAACTGTGTACTCAAACCAAGAACTATATGGGCAAAGGCAAAAATTATCAGCCATGCTGATGACTGCTGTGTTTGCTCTCTAAATCATCCTCTTGCTCAGTGGGATAGCCAGGCCACAACTACTCAGAGCAATGAAGGGGAGCTTGGTCAGTGTTCACCTCCACCTGAAGGTGATAACATTGTCCAGAAAGTGCCAAAACTAATAATACCGAGCAACAGTGAACTGGGTATTATTTTTTCCTGTTATTTAGCAGGATTTCCAAAAGGTTGGGATATAGGCATGGGTAATGAATGGAAACAGCTATAATTATATTCAGATAGAAGCATAATCATCACACCTTGGAATCCAAGCCAAACTGGCAAATATATTGTGGAATGAATATTTTTTTTCACACATTTCACATTATTAAAGTTATACCTCTTTCTCAGAAGCATCTGAGATTAGCTGATCTCAGAGACAGGCTGCTCAATAAGATATCCAGCTAACCTGGTACTGCTTTCCAATGCCTATTTCTCGGGTTTGTCCACTACCAGCAAGCTTTTGTAGAGAAAAATCATCATCAGATATCATCGGAATCTGATGGTGATTGTTACATTTATGTCGATAAACTCAAATAACTCACATTTTAGTTAGTCAGAATTAACACTAAAATGCATTGCAGAAAGAACAAACACAATTATAGATTGTTTTTTCTCAGCAATGGTAACTTGGGATCAGAAGGTAATTATTCTTGTTTCCAGAGTAGGAAATTCTTGGCATTTAAATTTTCAGGCACCTTCTCCTATATCAAGGAGACTGTGTAGAACACACAGGGTAAAAAACTATTTCTCATCCTCATTAGGGATTACTTTCTCCCTTGCACTGAGAGCTGACCCAGAGAAAAGCAGCATGCCTTAAATTCAAGTTCTTCTCTGTGGCCAAGCATGCATTCAGGAGCAACACCTTAGGCACTTAGACAGATAAATGACTGAATCCTCCATATGATCATTCTCTCACTCACCACTCACCACTAAGTGTATGTGTAAATACCTTACTGAGCAAGGCCTTCTGCATGCTTCTCTGTAGGTGGTATGCTTGATTTGGGTGCCGTTACCACCATTTTCCTGAGATTTTTTTTAGTCTATCTTTTTAACCTTCAAAAGTTGCCTTTTCTCTACGCTTTCAGGGAAGACTGGGTTGAGAGATGAACAGCCTTCAGTTTATTTTTCTTCATGATAACTGTTGAATATTTATGTACTGAATTGTGATGAGTTGTCCTTTCTATATTGCATATTACTGGGTATTTTAATTCATGAGATGGATTGAGAGCAGAGAGGTGCTTCTGGAACTTTTTATAGCTCTAAATAAATAAATGAAACAGACAATTTTTTGTCTTTTCATCTGCCTCTTCAGCAAGTGTGTTTCTTTCTCTACTCTTTATTTTGTTGTTCTTCTGCAGGGTCCAGCTACCTCAGTGACAGACACCATCTGAATCAAGATAGATAAAATCACAGTCTTGGTATTCTCTCTTGAGAAAAAAATAAAACAGAATTGAGAAACTACTCTCCTCTTTTGTTTGTTGTCTTTATGAGTCTGGAAGACAAATAGTTGCACCAGAATTATTTGAACAATATTTCTCAGCTGTCCTCAAAACACCTGCTAAGAAGTTCTCCCTCTGGTTTCTGCCCATCCTGCATTTGTCCCATCATGCGAGTACGAGAAAGCCTCTTAAAAATGTATCATGGCAACAGAGTTTTACGTTTTGATTTTTATCTTCCCCCATTCCCAAGCTGTTGTGATTTGCACTAACCTCAAATATTTGCTTTTTGTAACAACAAGGAAAGTTGCAGGGATGTTCAGAAAGTATGGTCAGTTTAACCTTTCCACTATAAATGCAACATGGAATAAAGGCTTTAAATATCAGCTTAAAAATCATGAACGTTTCAGCTTTGTATGATCTCTAAGGGTCTGATTCTGCAAAGACATGTAAATCTGGCACAAAATTAGAATAATGTACTATTGATAATGTCCTTGAGTTGAGCAAATGAGTTGGTCAAATACTGGCCAAAAATTCTTATTACACAAATAAAAAATCAATGTTACATTCACTACATGCTTTAAAAGCTGTGGTTAAAAATGGATGACTTCTTTGACTTTTTTTTTTACGACTGTGTGCTGTAAACTCCCTTTTCTCTTCCTTCCCTTTTTTCAATTTTCTATTTTCCTTCTGAAAAGGGCAAGGGAAGTACATGAAAAGTGATTATTTAATTTTGGATGCCTTAAAAAATGGTCACTTTTTTCTTTATTAAAAGATCTTTTAAATAAAAGCATAATATTTGAACCATTAGTGTTACCCAGACTTGTCAGGATTGATCCTTAAGATAATTGAGAGTAGAAGAAAAATTAGTTTGTGACGGAGACATAGGTCTATATAAGCTTATTGTGTTATCTTTAGGATGTCATACTGTTTGCCTGATGCCTACAAGCTGAGGGATACCTAGACTTCTCAGAACTACAGGGGTTGTGTGATATGCAGCACATTCATGTTTGAAAATATGTTCTAAGCTCTTGAAATGGAAAGATCTACAGTAATGAGAAGTATTAGTATTTCTTAAGGTTATGTGCAAATGAACACAGGAAACAAATTTTCTGGTAGATTAGAAAACAACTAGAAATTAAGGCCCATTCCCTGAGTTGTTTAACCATGGATTTGTTTCTCTTTTTTTTTTCCCCCAACAATTACAGAATGATAAAAAACTAATTCTACCACAGGGAACTTTAAGCTTTCATTCCAAAGGATCTTTATTCATGTCTTTTTGTAAGTAGAGAGTCAGGGAATATTATGCCCTGGGAGCACAGGCTCAATGTGCTTTGCACTGGCGAAAGCCCTGCTGCACTAGTTACATGCTTTTATGTCATGGGTAGGTTCACATTACCTGGGCATCGTGTGGCAAACAGCAGACCCTGGGAATTGCCATATACTAGCTATTCTTTAGAAATTGTAGCTCCATGACAAACATTAAAATACACCAAGGCATGTATTTTGAGATGTCTGGTTATCCATCCAGCTTAATTTCCCTGCAAGAAAGTAGGTTTTTTTCCAATATTTTCTACACATTAGTTATCTACAGAAAGAAGGGCACAATCTAGTTTCAAAACTTGTCTGTCAGTGCATTGGGAAACCCTCAATATTTCTTCATTTTTTTTTGACCGAGCATGGGGATGCAACATGACCAATAAATAGTTTCACTTAAGCAGATGTCGATCACTGGCTAGAGTTGCTATAGCCTGGACTTCATTGGACAATGCACTGTTTCATCAAGAACAGTATCTAGAAGACA
The DNA here is from genome assembly GCA_013397275.1 of Burhinus bistriatus. Lineage (NCBI taxonomy): Eukaryota > Metazoa > Chordata > Aves > Charadriiformes > Burhinidae > Burhinus > Burhinus bistriatus. Next base: position 472,084 of record VYXH01003282.1, on the reverse strand, counting down.
ATTAAGTATTATCTGATGTCAATGTGTTAGGAACTTAGAGGTAGAACTTATAGCCAGAGTCATTTGCTTTGGGTAGTAGAAACCATTTAATCATTTAAGTACTTAAAGACACCTTGTTGAAAACAGTGTACAAAAGCATCAGAGAGACAAGTCATTTTGGAAGCTTTAGGGAAGTGATGATACCAAACTGGGAGGGGTGGCTGACACTCCAGAGGGCCGCGCTGCCATCCAGCATGGCCAGGACAGGCTGGAGTGCTGGGCAGAGAAGAAGCTAATGAGGTTCAAGAAGAGCAAGTGTAGGGTCCTGCACCTGGGCAGGAAGAATGCTAGGCACCGATATAGGTTACCGGTGGACCTGCTGGAAAGCAGTTCTGAGGAGAAGGATCTGGGCGTCCTGGTAGATAGTAAATTATCCATGAGCCAGCAATGTGCCCTTGTCGCCAGGAAGGCCAATGGAATCCTGGGCTGCATAGGGAAGAGTGTGGCCAGTAGGTCGAGGGAGGTCATTCTCCCCCTCTACTCGGCACTGGTGAGGCCACACTGGAATACTGTGTCCAGTTCTGGGCTCCCCAGCTCAAGCGGGACAGGGAACTACTGGAGAGAGTCCAGCGTAGGGCAACAAAGATGACTGGGGGATTGGAGCATCTCCCTTATGAGGGAAGGCTGAGAGAGCTGGGACTCTTTAGCCTGGAGAGGAGAAGGCTGAGGGGAGACCTTATTCTTGCTTATAAGTATCTAAAGGGTGGGTTGGAGGAGGATGGAGGCAGACTCTTTTCAGTGGTTCCCAGTGACAGGACGAGGGGCAACGGGCACAAGTTGGAACATAAGGAAAAACTTCTTTACGGTGAAGGTGACAGAGCACTGGAACAGGCTGCCCAGGGAGGTTGTGGAGTCCCCTTCTCTGGAGATTTTCAAGACCCGCCTGGACGCAGTCCTGAGTAATGTGCTCTAGGCATTCCTGCGTCAGCAGGGGAGTTGGACTAGATGATTTCTAGAGGTCCCTCCCAACTCTGAAAATTCCATGATTCCGTGATTCCGTGAATGAGTAAGTGTGTCTGGGATGGCAGAATATGGTAACATGACTTCTCCAGCTATATGACTGCTTCTTTCTTTAGCAGTCCTTAGTTTTATTTAAGAGACCTAGAAGAATATGTTTAATGAGATCCTGTGTATGTAGTGAAACATTAAGGCACACAGTTTTTCAAGAAAGGTGGCTGAGGAGCCAAAGGTGTAGTATATGTAGGATTAGCTCCTCCTGGTTTTGTGCCAATCTATGGTTAAGTTGAGCTCAAGAGTATTTGGATTAGAAATCATTTGGTATGTTTATTTATCATAAGCTACTTGAGAGAAAGATTTTTAATGAGCTGCTTGCAGCTGAGACACTGCAGACTTAGGTTTTTATATGGCTCTGTCACAGACAGATCTAAAATACTGCACCAAATGAAGAGAAACAGAAAGACTGTTTTCTCTGCCTCATCCCCTTGGAAGAGTGATTCTCTATATGGCTCTTTCTTCCTGTTCCTCTCCTTTACCAGCATTTGTTTTCCGAGAGGGTGTTCTGTGTTTTACCCTTATTTTCTAACTTTTGATAGTCAGTCTGAATGAAATAAAAAAGCAATGATGGGTTTTATAACAGCATCATTTGGTAGAAACTGGAAGCAAAACAGAACCGTGCAAAATACAGCTCCTTCAAGACCAAAATGTGTGAAGTCTGCTGAAAGTTAGCATTAAGTGTTTGAGCAGGAGAGAAAGAGGAGTGCTTCTGGTTTAAGGATCAATTCTGAACAGCATGTGGCCACCCTGAAGAGGTGAACATTTAAGAAACTTTAGAGAAGGAGAACCAAATAAATATTTGTGCTTAATTTATGCTGCTGCTAAGAACCAGCTGAAGTGCTGAGGAAGATCTATATTTTAGCTACAGAAATGAAGGATGTAGAAGGAATGGCTAAATCAGCCCACTCGTTGCCCAACCTGGTGTGGAGAGAATCTAAGCTCTGAATTATAACAGTAGTTATCAGTGAGTCAGTAACACACAATAAATAAACCTGAAAGTATTGAGAAAAAGCATATTCCCGAGGATCCTTTAATTCAGTTGCATAAGAAGGTTATCTGATCTCCTCTTTCTTAATTACTACCTGATGTCACTAAGACGTGTGTGTGTGTGTGCATAATTACGCATGTATAATATATACTGCATGGAATCTATTTGGCAACACTTTATATAATCATTCAAATCCAATTGTTCTTCCCTTTCAGCAAGTAATAATAAACCATTGTGGTTGCTTCATACGATCATTAGATTGTGTTAAAGTTGGACGTAAGAAAATGGAGTAAGTGCAATGTCATTTCCCTGCTCTTATGAACTTAGTATATGCTCAGGTCTGAGGATACGCTTACAGTTTCTAGTCTCCCTTCTTGGCACCTGAAGACCATGTGGGCTCGGTCCTTTTGGATTTTGGCTGTGTGCATGCTGTATTTAATTGTACTTTGTATTAAAATTTGTACTTTGGGCTCAGTAGTCTGCCCTTTTGACATACAGTATGTGTTAATTGAGAAAAGCAAAGAGATCTGTTGGTAAAGCCTGTCTTTTTCTAATCAGGAGGTGCAAACAGACACAGGGGTTTTTTTGCATCAGCCCTTCGGAAATCTTAGTTGGTCCCCTATTGATTCTTAGTGAAAAAATGGCAGGCCTCTCTTTTGGGTCTGCTTGAACATTTAGATGAGTATTGACAACTACTTGACTGAAAAAAAAATCCTTACTGCACTTCTGAGAGAAGACACAGCATGGCATGGCCCCTATCTGAATGTACTTGCCGTTTACGTTACAAACATGATAAATCAAGCCAGAGCAGCAAAGAGTAAGGACAAAAGCATGACTGGGAAATGCAAAGGCCGCAGCCGCTTGGCTGGTTGCCCCTGTGCGATGCACGCCATGCCTGCCAGGCCTCTGCTCCGGAGTTGTCACTCTCAGGAGCCCCTTGGCTTCTGTGCCCTGCCTTTAACCCTGGTCTTTGTCATTGGGTCGAACTGCCGCAGCCCAAATGTGGGCTGCAGGTGTCTGGTCTGAGGGCTACACCTTTCTTGGAGGGGCACAGGGGCACATATGTAGGTGTGGGGTGCAATCGCATACCCAGACCCTTCCCTGGTTGGGGACAATGTCTGTCAGAGCTCCTGGGGGGATATAGGGGCTCCCTGCGGGGTCTGTCAGGGCAGGGCCTGGCAGCCATGGCCCATCCCACCTCCCCAGCCAGGAGCAGGGCAGCCAGGGGGCACCAGAGCAGCCCCAGCCTGGGCATGGGGGAACCTCCCTGGGGATGGGGACGGACGGGCTGAGGCTGGGCCGGGATGTGAGTCAGGAACCAGGGCTGGGGCCTGGCACAGGCAGGGCCGTACAGGGCGGGCATAGCTCAGGCAAGGGCTTGTGGCTGGGCCTCACATGAAAGCTGGGTCAGCCCTCACCAGGGCGTCTCTGTCTCCTCACAGGAGCTCTCCTGCGGGGTGACCTGGATCTAAGCAATTCCCAGGCTGGCTGGGAGCCCACACACCATACCCCAGGGAGAGGGAATGATGCGCCCAGGGCCCTGACAGCCTTCGCCAGTGCATGGCAGATCTTGGCAGAGTACCTGCTGATAGCTGAAGTCTGCCTGGGAAAACATTTTTAAGGAGGCCTAACTCTAGAGATGTCATCCTCAGCCCTCTCTATCGCAAAGGTAAAGTGAGAGCTCATTGCAGGCAGGAACTGGCCTCGGACCCATGGGGTACTGTGGGGACCTGCCTCTTACAGGCTGCAGTTTATTCAGGGGCCCAGAGGCAGGACATTCAGGCATTGTTTGGGTTCCCCATGTTTAAACAAATATAGTACTTATTTGCAGCAGAGACTGAAGAGGGTGAATGTCGGGGAAATGCTGAGTGTGAGACTGTTCATGCTTGGGGTTGCCCTGAGTGTGAGACTCTTCACACTTGGGGTTGCCCTGGGTACGGCTGCATGCGATGTGGGCTCCCAGCCTCGGGTGCTCTGCTTTTGCCTGCACTCAGTAAAGAGGAAGGAGGGGAGGCAGGGCTGGAGAGTGAATCAGATGCCTGAAATTAGATGCTGTGAAACCTCTTCTTGTGTAATATCTACCTCAAAGGATATCTCAAAAGCCAGACTACAGTCACAAGAAAGGCAATAATAGTCAGTGTTAAACTCTTATGTAGGCTCTCTGGGCTTTACATCTACAAGAAAATGCTCCACATTGCTCACACCCTGCCCCCTATCTCCCCAGAGCAGCTGGTGCATAAAGCTCCTGGTAGCAAGTGTGTGCAACACTGGATCCTTAGTCATCAGGGGGAACAAGGCTGACAGCAGAGGTTGATGCCTGCAAAGAGAAAACAGCTACCAGCCCATGCTTCAAACAGCAGCTGCAGCATCCTCGGATTCACGAACTCCCACTCAAAGACCTTGCCTGAATTCGTTCAGGATGCAGCAGGCAGGGCACATGCATCCATGGAGAAGCCTACTCTAGACAGAGAAACAGCTGGCCATGGGTATGAGAAGGTCTTTACCACACTGAGACGAACAAAGAAGGAGGTGAGAGCTCTGCGGGGGCTGGAGAGGGAACAGAGTTCTTCCAGTGTCAATAATGTCCATAAACTCTTTGAGGGGGAAGGGGCATAGAAGTAAGAAATGCTGCTTTTGAGAATGGGGGAGGTTGAAGCACAGATCAATACTGATGCAGTGGAAATTGAGGAAAATCAAGGCCCACCGTCTGGTCATTCAGAGGTGAGGAATCCAGGCTTGCATTGGGGAGGGGGATCTGCACTGGAGCCAGGCAGGCTGAGGTGGGACCCTGTTATCGTGTTGCTGCATCTTTTTCTTCGCTGTGTGTATCTGTTAGGAGACTATTGTCATTGACATTCGTATCTGTAGAACTTCAAAATGTCTTTCCAAAACATACCATAACAAAATACACTGTGCTTTCTACAAGACTGTATTTGTGTTTTTAAGTATATATGTGTCTGTTTTCCTGTATTTGTATGTTATTTCAGAATATATAGATAAGGGGCAAAAAAAGAGGAAATACATGACATACAGGTAAAATATGGGGCTATGGTCAAGCATTTGCACTGAATAGTAAAGAGGTTCAGAACAGAAAAGGGCAATATTTTTTAGTGACTGAGATGCACCATTATAATTTTAAAAGGCTCTTTAATATTGTGTTATTTGGCCATTACTTTCCAGAAGGGCATATATGATGTACGACTGAATACCACATGCAGCTTCTATGAAGGAAGTATTTTCTAGTTGTCAGTAGGCAGGCAGTGTAGCTGAGAAGAGGATTTCATCATGCTTTTTCCAGATTGCCTAGCTGGCAGCCTCTGCTCACCTCCCAGTGGCCCTCCGCTCTGCTGCTCTGGCAGTGTTTAATGTTCAGCCTGAGAGACAAAGGAGGATTGTCCTTTCAAAATGTACATACATCAGCACTGCCTGAAAGAGAAATACAGCAGGAAACACTGATTCCAAATTGCTGTTTAAAGTGCTGGCCTTCTTCTGAAATGCAGACAAAACAGAAATAAAACAGAAGCTAAAAGCGGCGATTTTTGTTCAAGCAGAGAAAGGACTCCCTTTTGGCACCTTTTCTAAGGCATTAACTGTAACCGAAGTGCAGTTGAAATGGGGTGAGAAGAAAATGGTATTTCTGATGTAAACAGCTAAGCATTGGTAAAGCAATAACTACTCCTTTAGATACTGGTTTCCGCTGAACTGGAATTTGGGAGGTAAAAACTGATTCTCATTCTTGCTGGTAAATCTGGGCTAAATCTGAAAATAAAAGGTCCAAAATCTCCAGGCAAAGCTTGCCAAATCTAAAGAACCCTACTAAACATACGTCAGCTGGAGGCTGATACATGGACTACTGTACACATACTGCACAGAATTATGCCAGCCCCTTATGCAAGGCCCCCAACACAGGACACTGAGGTTTTGTGGCCAAGAAATGGGGCTGGATCTGCTCCACTGTTTGGTGTGGGGAAAATTTTTGTTGCAGACTAGGTGGGCAATACTGGGGTATTATGTATGATGTGCTTGCTCATTGGGGTTTTTACTCCTACCTAGCCTGTCAGTAATCAGAGACTGGAACCTGCATGAGACAGCTTCTGGACTAAGATCACTTGATGTGTTAGATAGAGCTGAATTTGCACACTGAAGCCAAGTGAGCTGTGCTGGTTGAGGATGTGGTCCCATTTTAATCTGTAGTCAGACTCTGGAAATCTTTGGGGTACCTGAAATCAGTGAGGTAAAGCAGAATGGCTCCTGTATTTGTCTGGTGTCCGTGCTTGGAGTCCTTTAAAAAGTTCATACTCTGGTTATGTTTCTAGATCCAACATTGCTGTTTATCCAAAATGGTTAGCAAGAAAGTAATATTATTCAAAACACACACACAAAAAAAAGAGAATGAATTGGCATCATTTTTAGAAGCTTCTTAAACAAGATTTTCTACGTATATTCATTCTGCTTGCTGGAGCAGGGAAAGGTGCTAGATCATTACTCTTTAAGTTAAAAATGAATCACCCCCCTGCTGTGCTGCTCCTCAGATGTTCTTTTATTACACTCTTGGAGTGATAATAGATATAGATGATACCCCAAACTCCCAGACTTTCTCTGGGCTTGGTGCCAAGATTTAATGCATTAAAAATGAGAAGAGATATATCTTATCTTTACTAAGAAAAGTTTTATTGGGGATACAATATGATGTCCAGTTCTAGCAGAGATGTGTCTAGGGCTGCCATCTGCTACACTGAACCTATCCCTTTCTGACTCTAGTCCAATGCCAATTAAATCTAGCACACAGAAAGCTGAGGTGAAGTGTCCAAAACAATCAAGAGAATGTAAACATCACAGAAGGAGGTTCATTTCTCATTCATATGTCAGTAGGGATCTATCCTAGCAAAGGGCTTAAAAGAAAGAACAGAACAAGCAGTCTAGAAAAAATTATAGTGACTGCATGAAAACAAAAGTGTTATTACATTGGCATTCCTATATTAATTCAGTCTTCCCTTTTGCTTAGAGTAAGCAATAACTGCCTTATCTCACAGCACTAGTATGAGCAAAGGTTGACTTTTTAATGGTGCTATGTTTGACTTATTAATGAACTAATATTCAAGCATACACTTTTATATGCAGAAAAGATGGACTTGAAAATTAAACTGTTTTCAAAAAAGGCCAAGAAGTTGAGATGCAACTGCTTATGCTGCAATGCTAAGCATCTGATCAGCTCAGGAACCACAGTGCCCTGGATGGTGTCAGATGCAGACTGAGGCCTATGTGCTGGGCATGCACCAGTAGTACCACTTTCTTCTCTCCCATAGTGCAGGATAATCAACAACAGGCCGCTCATTTAAGGATGAAAAGGCAGCCACAGGTCGTTCTTTATGAGACCTAAGGACAGAGAGTAAGAACTAAAGAGGGGCTATATTGTTCATACCATGCAGAGTGTACTTCCTTAGTACTCTTCTAGCTGTGACTGCTCAGGGCATTGCAGGTTATTTTCTGAGATCTTTGTAGCCTGTCATGGTGTTGTGTAGGATATGTCTGGTGTTTCCCTATCTACGCAATGTTTGTCTGGTTTCTTTCTAAATCCATGTAAGTTTTTCTGCATCCACAATAACAAGGAGTTCCACATGTCTATTACCCACCTGCATGAAGAACTATCTCCTTTTGCTGGTCTTGAACCCAGCTCTTGCTTGTTTGTCCTTAGTTCTTGTATTGGAAGAGGCAGTAAGCAATTGGTCCCTACCTACCTTCTTTACATTGCTAAGAATTTTGTGGACTTTTACTATATGCCCCTAAGATGTCTCTTTTCCAGAGTGAAGAGTCCCAGCCAACTCAGTTATTCCTCTTATTGAAGCTCTTCCTGCTTTTGATTATCCTTGTTGGCCTTCTATGAACCTTTTATGTCTTTTTGCAGATGAGGAGATCAGAACTGAACACAATATTCAAGGCATGGGCAAAACATGGATTTATACTGCAGCATGATATTTTCTGTTTTGTTCTCTGTTCTCTTCCTGATAACTCCTAACATTTGTTTTGCTCTTTCGACTGCTATAGAACACTAACCTGATGGTTTTTTATGGACCTATATATCATAACATGAAGGTCTTGCTCCCAGGTGGTAATGGTCAGTACAGAGCTCATAATTTTTTTGTGTGAAACTAAGATTAGTTTTCCCCACATGCATCACTTCACATTTATCTATACTGAATGTCATCTACCAATTTATTGTGCAGTCACTTGGCCCCTTAAGGTAAAAAAAAAAAATCATCATAGTTCTTGTTCTTAATGCCTTGGATAGCTGTGTATCATCTGCAAATTTTGTTACCTCCCTGCTCATTCTCTTGTCGAGGTGATAAAATTTGGAGTATCTTAAAAAGAACAAGTTCTAGCACAAATCCATGCAGAATTTGACTAGTGATTGCACTGAGAAATGACGATTACTCCTATCTTTTGTTTTGAGTTTTGTATGCAGTTTAATTCTTTATGCATGCTTAATTTTTTTGTCTTTGATGAAAGAGTTTTTATGAAACCTCTTGGAAATCCAGGTGTATTAAGTAGATCACCTTCACCTACATACTTGTTGACCCCCTTCTTGCACCTTAAAGAAGCTGTGTTGGCTGCTCTCAAATCAGGCAGGGCTCTGATGAATCCTGTTCCCTCCTAACACGTGCCTGATGTTGTGCTTCTGTAAGTGACTCATTTTTGACAGGCAATTATTTTAGCCAGGCTCCCATTTCCAGGCCTCTACAACAGCTCAAGAATAAGCATTCATCAGTTCCTGGAAGCTGGCCACGGCAATCTCATGTGGCTAGTTGTCATGTCAAATCCACCAATAAATTTCTTGTGAAGGACTATGAGGTGTAGTCCAGCTGATTTATCCTGATGAGCATCCACAATGGCCAGAGCACTGTGTGTTTGTGTGTGCGTGTGTGCGTGCGTGTGTATATGTTCTGAAAGTGTGAATAGTACCAGAGGCAGGATGTCCATTCCCAGAGTCAGGATACACACTCATACACTGCAGAGGATTGTTTTAATTCTAAGGGAGGCCTCATCAATGGCCTCACAAATCCTCAGGGCAGCTAATGCACAACACTGTCAGCCACACTAGCAGAGCATACATCACCCGAACCTCTGGCATATACATCCCAGCACAGGCAGCACCCTTTTTGCCCCACAAGATACCAGCTTCCACGGTGTGAAGGCATCCACCTGCATGCATCTTTGCCATAGCAAATTGCCAACTACTGGCATAGTGCCCCAGTACCTGATACTTATGATGAACTCTTTGCAGCAGTTCACATTTTCTGTAGTAACCACTGAGTGTACTTTTCAGGGCAAGTCAAAGGTCATTGGGACTGCTGGTGAATGTCTTAATGCTAGCACAGAAAACATCATGAGGATTAGCACACCTCAGTCCCTGTGGGAAGCTGTTCCAGCTCCACTAAAGAGCAAGCACCTCTGTGATATTCCTGGGTTTGGACTCTGTCATTAACCAGGAAAGACCATGTGTTCCCCTATTTGAAGATACGCTGGCATGGTATGTAGAGCTGTAAGGCACAAATTACCTGTGCTCCTGCCTGGCTCAAGGGGCAGTCTCCTCTCTCCAACACACCTTCCAAACACCCACCAGATTTAATTTTGGGGTCTTTTTTTCACCATTAGAAGACTGAAAACCAACAATAAATATTTACATATAGAATAAGGTGCCTTCTTGTGGATGGTGCATGTTAATCAGACTCCGTATATTTTCAGGTACATGTACCAGAGTGAGGACATAGGCACAAACTGACCACAGAGAACTGACACACAGGCTGCCTCTTCCTCAGAGGGACCATCTAGAATCCCTCCAAATCTCTCTGGATGAAACTCCCTGAGATTTTGCTCTGTGCCACAGTCTGGGCATGTTCACTAGGGAAAGAAGGCATACCAGAAAAATTCAAGCATCTATAAACAAATAGTGCTCATTCAGCAGCTGCAGGCGCATGGAGGAGCACGGAGCAAAAATGAGTGGTAGACTTGTTTTGGAAGGAGGAGAGACCTAGCTGCTGGTAACCTTGGGGATGGTGACTTAAGACCCTGCGTGGAAAACTTGGTCCAGCTGCTGGATGGTGCCTTTTGACAAACTCCAGTCCCTAGCCGCCTTTGAAATCCTGGTGAAATGCTTCCAAATGACATCTTACTACGTCTCATTTTAACAGAGTCGCTGGTATAACTGTGGTTAGTAGCAGGCACTGCTGATCCCATAACTTATCTAAAGTGAAAGTAAGTCCTAGCTGGATCATTGTGATAGGTATTTGGTTGCTGTTCTTTGCAGTGGAGGCTTATGGTGGTGTGGTGTGGCCCCTCCTGATAAGTGATAGAAATCCCTTGGTGTGATAAAACAGATGGGTCATTTCAAAATCTCAGGACAGAAGCAAGCAGGACTCTGAGGCAAAAAAGAAAAATGCACACAGGTGCTGGTATTCAAACACTTTTGCTAAACCTAAATAAGATCTACCATGTGGGTGTGGGAAGCTTCCTTTGGGTTGGGAGTGTCTGCTGTGAAGAGGGGCTTGAGCTGTTGAGATCTGTATGAGGGATGCATTGC
>VYXH01003282.1:416599-461336 GCA_013397275.1 Burhinus bistriatus | reverse complement strand
GAGGAGGGGGGGTGGGGTGTAGGCCTGTGATATGAAGCTGCTTCAGAAGGGGTTTTCCTAGGTGAGAGTCATTTAGACTAGGTGTGGAGGTAGATAGTGATCTTTGTGTTGTTACACTTAAATGTACTGCTTGTAGCTGTACCAGATGGATTGCTCTCAGGACACCTCAGAAGTAGCTTGAAGGGGTAAGCTGTGTGGAGGGACACTGAGGTGGGGTGGGAGAAATTTAGCAGGGTAAGATAGCTGTAAGCTAAAAAACCCAAAAAGCAGCCTTTGGCTCTGTCTTGTACTGAATGCATTGGGATAAGGAGTATTTTAGGGCAATTAGAGGGAAGCCAGTAGTTTAAAATTATGTTTATATCTATAGTCACAAGCTTATGATGTCCTCAGGGAGCTACCTCCTATCTCCAAAATTTTACACTAAAATAAAAGAAAATTTAAAATAAATTATTCTAAGAAGATATGCCTCTCCATTGCTATCAATTTGTTCTGTGTAAACTGAATACAGTGGTTGTGTGCAAATACTCCTCGCCGAGTCTCAATCTTCAGTGAAAAACATCTACATGGTTTCTTATTTGGAGGTGTCAGACTTTCCATCTAATTTCCAGGTTGGACAGTTCATGTGTGTAACAGAAATGACAACTGGAACAAAGAAAGAGGGGAATCAAGAAACATATGAAATAAAATAAAAGCTTTCACACTTTTCTAAGCACACACAAATCTCACTTCAATTATTTTTAAAGCACTGAGTTATCCTGTCTTTTACAGTGTGTAAGTGAAAACTCCTCACAGTCCAGATGGAAAAACATTTGAGCATTGCTCTGTTTTGCAGATAAAAAACATTTAAAACATATTTATGAATACAACTTTTACTACTCAACCAGCTGAGGATTTTCTCACAAACATATGAAATAATTTTATGGTAGATCTTCTGCTGTAACTTTTTACAATGATGCATCAAAGTTTAGAAGTGTTCATCAAAGAACACAAACATTTACGTTTGTGGGCCTAAATTGTTCTTGGCTTATCATTATCAGAAGTTCTTAAAAGTATAAAATTTTTACTTGATAGGTCACCCAACTTGAAGGATAAAAACTAGCGTTTTCCTGAGGTTCAGATGATTACCAAAATGTATATCTACACATGTACAAATATTCAGGTCTTGTATGCCTGACGCTCTTGTATATAAAACTAACTTAAGATTCTTTTCAGTGCAGGATCAGCTTGAACATGTCTTGTTTCACCATCCTATTGGACCCATGTACTGGGCCATAGCTATTCCCAGCTCATATCTACCTTATAGTATATCACAAAACCCTTTCTGAAAGATTTCAGCTGGAATTAATTTCCTAAATGTAGGTGATTTGAGTAATAAATACACCTATTTCTCTGTTCTCCCAATACAAATCTTGTAACATAGACAATCTAATTTCAGAGTTCTCCCAATACAAATCTAGTAATATACACAATCTAATTATAGAGACCTTTTTAGCTGCTGAGTTGTAAATGTTGGATTTAAAGCTGAATACATTTCACTGACTATGGGAGCTTAGACACCTAGCTTAACTTAGTCAAAACCCATATTTAGATGACTATACTCTCTAGCTGAATGCTCCTCTTAATATTTTCTGATATTTTATCTTCCACACTTAGTTGTCGACTCCGACCCTTTTTATTTCCTTTTTTCCTTGATTTTCAGATTTGATGGGAAATTTTCTTTAGGATTGTTTTTTCTGAGTATAATATTGGATGATCTCAAACATTTTTCCTGTAGCAGTCTAGAGATCAGGTCCACATCTACTTTTCTTTTTTTTTCTTTTTCTTTTCTTTTTTTTTTAGACTCCTTTGTCAGTTATGTTATGGTCTTTTAAAAGCGCTAATAATAAATACTTCTGGGTTGCTTTTTTTTCTCCTTTTTTTGCATCCAGGTTTCTTCATTATCCAATAGGGTGCTTCTGAATGCTGCTGTACATATCTTTATTTTCTGATGACAGCCAAATCCCTAGGTAAAATGGTTTAGTGCTTGACTACTACTTAGTAGTACTTGCTTAGGGTTTAAGCATGTGCTACCAGTAAGACTTTCTATGCAAGCAAACTGTGAAGCTATTTAAATCACTTCTGTCCACCATATGTTTTATTGTCCAACCTGTGACAATTCAAAAACTCCAAGGTGAAAGAAGGCACTCTCACTCCTGCTGTGATCCTTGAATCAGTCTGAGTATTTGTTAACACAACATTCTTAGTTTGTGGTATGTAGTAATGATATTAATATACTTCTTGGGGATATTTCACTTCTACTGAGTGCATTGCTCTCCTTTTTCCTGGTGCATTGTCTGTGTGGTGAATCAGATACCTTTAATAAAAATTAATAAATATTACCTTTACCATATATTTACATGAACAGGGAGGATATTTTGCCATTAACCTGCTATGAGATTATATTAAGTGGATCATAGGACGATTATCTATAAATTTCTGTGTTCAGTTATACATGTAGCAATACACTTGGCAGAAAAATAGCACAGTACTTTTTAGTAGATATACTGTGTTAAAAAATTGAATTATAAAGAACAGGCATGCATCAGTAACTTTTAGAAACTGGTCAGGTAATTCAAAGCAGTGTGCAAGAGCTAACTTTTGTGGCTAAAAGCTTCAAATTAAAACAAATTTTGTATAATGTTGGGCTATTTCATATTGAATTATTAAGATGGACTAGATTATAAACAGAAACATGCATCAGCTTGGGTTTCTTGAATAATATATGTTGTAAGTTATGTTTTAGTTAAGTCTTGCTGTAGGGGATTGTGGATAATAAATACTCTTCCAATTCTCTTCTGGATAGTTGGGATAGTTCCAATCCATGACTGTGTCCATACAAATAACTGCTGGCAGCTTTGTGTATTTAGGCATTTTAAGGGTATTTATTCTATACAAAGTGGAATATAAATAAAAGGCAGTCAAAATGAAATGTCAACAAACATTTTCACAAACACCTCCCCAGGGCATGATATTGAATGAAAACCCATGTACTTTACTGCATGCCAGATTATCATGTCTTGTGTCTTACTCCCTCCTCTCTAATTGCCTCTTTACTTTTGAAATTCTTGCCTGACATTGACACTGGATTAAGCAAGGCTTCTCCGAATACACCCAGGAGTTATTGAATCTAAATGTTCTTTGATTCTTGATGTGACTTTAGAGAAAGTGATTCTGGCTTTTTAAAATGGAGTTTTCCTCACTTTGTCTAAATTTTATTTTCCTGTAATATTCCATTATCAGCTTCCTCCTTGCTACATGTCATATGGAATGACAACAATGTGTAACGGCACATAGCATAGTGATACACAAGTTTGTATAGAACAGACTCCATAGTATTGTGCCATGAGAAGATGCCATTCCCAAGAAAGGCTGACGGTAGTTAGGATGAGGTCCTGCCAAAACTAATAGAGGCCTGCCTCACACAGAAGCTCAAATGTGGTGTGCAATTGACTTGATTTGATATAGGTTTCACAATATTTTCAGCCTCTCTGCATGTTACTTTTTGTATATATATATGCCCACAGCCAAAGTCTCTTCCGTTACTCTTCTTTATATGCCTTCGTCTCTGACTTGAATCTCTCAATGGATCCATCCTGTAACTCACATTTCTAATTCTTCACATGCATGGGCTTCGCTTGATTGGCTGTTGGCTCGTGGCTGAGATGCCTAAACTCCTTAGGTGAGTATTTGCCATATGTTCTCCCAGTGCCAGCAATGAAAACTGAATGTCATTGATTCCTACTGCATGATTATTAGGAAACTATAGCTGCTGAATGCTTTAGCTGCCATGCTGAACTGTGCCAGGGGCTTTGAACACTCTCTGAAATAAAAGGAAGGATCCCTAAGCACAGGATCAACATACTACAGTTGTCTTTCATCTGCTTAGTGAAATCAGTCCTCTTAGGAGTTTCCCTGGAAAACTTCAGACCTGGTGAATGCTGTTGTGTAGTTGGAGCTATACTGTTCAGGCTGGGAAAAGTCCAGTCTAGTAATAGCATCAAGTGGGAACACTTATACAAATCATATAATGTGAGCAGGTTAAAACTGTGGGAAACAAAGGTTGCTCATCTGATTGGAGTACATAAATTAACAAAGAAATGCATAAATTAATCCACTGTAATAAGAAATCCACTGTGTGTGAGGGACCCTGCTCCTAAGGGTCTCTAAGCCAAAAATATTTCCTATTCCCTGTGGGCAGTTCATATGGTATGTGCAGAATTTGAGCACTGCCCTAGCCTCACATGTTAAAAAGTTGCATATGTAAGTATTTATTCAGAGAAGAAAAAATTAGAAACTAATATACCATCTGTATCTGTAATTGTAACGGATGAACAAGAGCTAATCCTTGGAAAACAGGTCCTTCTGACCTCTTTGCTTTTCAAAGCAGGAAGTTGTGGAGATTCATTTAGATGCAGAAGGGAAGAATGTTCAGGATTTAATCTTTTAAAATGAACATACATAGAGATACGTGTGGTAATGTATTTATCATTCCATTTGAAGTGTTTTGGTATTGGTATTTAAATGTCTTGTTTCTCATAGAAAGGGAGGATTTGCTACCTATGAAAAAGAACAGATATTTAGACCAGAGCAGGACAGCTAAAACATGTCACTCATGGAAACTTGTTTCCTTGGAAATATTGCAAATATTTCTCCAAGTAACTACTTTAGAAATCAGTTCCATTAGAAAATAACAATGTGAGATAATGACTAATGTAACTAGACAGTGAGGGAAAAAAGGAATACCCTGACTTAGATTATCTCTTTATTAATTTCTATTTCCAGATTTCATAAGGAGAATATCAAATTAAATTTGTTGCTTGGATGAAATATTTTGTGTTCCAGCTGTCGTATTTGTAAATAGTATAAAAAGAGGAGTCAGAGCAGCTACTTAGAATATTGCAATACTATTGTGACATTTCTAGGGCTAGCTAAGAGAAGAAAAATAAGTTTTGCCTTTTCTTTTTTTTTAAAGACTTCTACCTGCCAAGGTCATAGGGTGCGATTCAATCCACTAAAAGTAATGGAAAAGCTCCTGTTCATATTTGCCCTTTGATAAATTGTATTTTGCTAAATCCACACCAGATTTATCTTTGCAATTATCACTGAAAAGAAAATACTGTAAATTTAAGACTTACATTTCTAAAAAGGAGAAAATAAATTGTCGTTATGTAATGAAAGGCTGAATTATAAACACTCTCAATGATGGTAGATGTAAACAAACAGGTGGAATTGATGTTTCAAGTGTCTTTCTCCTTGTGTGAAACTGCTTTAATCTCTTTTAAAATTACATTAATTTTAATATATTTTTAATAAGTTCAGTAAACTTGTAAGCATGATGAAGAGATGGCAATCAGGCTTCTCAATTTTGAGTGTTAATATCCACAGTGACATGAAGACTATAAGAGTATAATCAGTTAAAATGTCAGTTTTCAGGGAATTTATTGACTGGTCGTAATACTGAAAAATTGATGTATTTTGCTCAATCAAAGTGAAAAAAAAAGTATTTGAATCTCAGAAGCAAATTACTCTTTTCAACAGCACACTGGAATTACATCCCAAATCTTGAACTTCAGTTGGTGAAGAAAAGTGCCATCAGGGAAATAATAAGAAATAATCATATTCTGCAGTGATAAAACAATAAACTTGAAAAAAGAGGGAGAAATGGAAGTTGAGAGTTGACATATAATGTAAATACATCCCATAACACTGTAAGATTGGGTACTCTAAATGTAGGACTAGGACTGCTCTTAATGAGTTACCTGCTCTTAATGTTTTTATGACAGAAATACTTTGCTGCCCTTAAAGGGATGTGAGGGGAAAACAGAAAATCAACAATTCCATTACTTCATGACATATAGCTAAAGACTACTGTGATGCTACTGTATTGCTGTTTATTAGGGATGCAGTGTTACTTCTTTAGAGGTATTGTTTATGTGGACCTACGTGAAACATCACACAACTCCTTTTAGGAATGTACCTCTAAGTAAGAATATACCTTTCCCTTTAAAATCTCCAGTGCTCATGCTTATGGGCTACAATATTTGTTATTCTGGAATGATTTTCCTTATAAATATTGACATGAGAGTATAGACCATTAATTATGCAACAAAGGACACCCACCGAACCAAGCCAAACCTAATTTTTACTTTCCCAGTGGATATACAGTCTAAAGAATGCTAAAGCCCTGTAAAAATGTTTTTATCTGGATCAGTATATTTGGTAGGGTACATTCCTCCCTCATTTCATCAGAGAAACACAGTGCTGTAGGAGTGCTCTTCTTCAAACCTAAAAGCTTATGCAATAAAAATTGGTAGTGGATATTTGCAGATGAAGTACATTGGCATCTGAATATGCTATATTCCCCCTTCTGCTAGCAATTACAAGATGCTTCACATGGGATGCCAGGTTTTATGCAGTGTTCTTTATTTGTGGCAAATTAGGGAGGTGTTCTGAAGCACTGAGATTGCTGAATCTATTTACCAAATGCCAGGTGACTGCAGTTATCATTTTATAGGTGAAGAACAAGAACTATCCAATTGTGCTTTGAGTATATACATCCACAGCGGTCCAAATTACACCAGCAGTAGTGCTGCTATTTATACAGGTGGTAATAGCACTACAGAAAATACCACCCACCTGGGAATAACAGACTATAGTAAAAGTCCTTATTTGTCTGCCTATCAAAATACTCTAAGGCTGAATTCACAAAAGGATAGTGTTCATATTATCAGTGGAAAAACTGTACCTATGTTCTTTTTATGCATGGAAAATGGTCTGTGAGCTTTTCTTCAGCTGTTCAAAGGAAAATAGCTGCAAAAATACGACATACTTGGTTGTGAGTAAAGCTACTGAATGGTTATAGAGTTGAATGCATGAGGAGAACGTTTTAGAAAATCAAGGGTAAAACTCACTTATATTTGTACAGATGTCTGTTCTTACCCTTTCATGAATACATACTGTGGCCTGTAACAGAGTGATAGCACATCTCAGCATATAGCTACAAGTGGATTACCGTTCTGTCACAGGACATACCAAAGACCTATGTAGACAATACATGACCTCGCTGAGAGGAAGGGTATCTACCCTGCTCAATGGAGTCCTGCTGAGACCCCAAACCAGTTAGTGCATGCTACCAAACATCTCTATGTGCAGTGCTTCCTGAAGGGGTGAGGAGGCTGAACAAGCTGTGGTTGTGCAGGGTATAGTAGCTTGAGTGTGCTGCCATACATTCCCAGCTCTACACTGTTGAGACCCAGGGGAGGCAGAAGTTTCTGCACAGTGCTCCTGGGAGCTCCCAGAGGCAGAGTGAGTTCAGGCAGGAGTCCTCAGGGACCTCTCCCCTCTCTAAAGTGTAAATATACCCTAAATCAATAGGGCATTCCCATTGCATTAGGATAGTTAAATGTTGTTTAGCTGGCTGAAGATGAGAAGTGCTGTAGCCATAATGGTCTGATGGTATCACTCCACATTGACTTCTAGGGTAGAGAGAGACAAGCCCACCTCTTGGAGCTGGAGAAAATAGTCAAGCTTACAGGCAAGTAAGCTATATAAGTTCAGGTATATAGGTCTGCTTTGGTGAACACTGGGATTTAAAAAATCTCTGCAGGCTTGACTAGTAGAACTGCTTCTTTAAGAAATTTTTCATTTCCTCAAAAATGAATGTATTAGCTATTTCTTGGTATAGTTGCATGACTTAGTAAGACTTTTCAGACAGTTCACTGCAGCTCACCTCAGTTCACCACTGAATGAACTATTCTATACTAGTATTTGCAGTAAGTTAGCATTGTCCCCACCACTTCAGCACACACAACTCTCTTGTGTAGGTCCTCAAGAGTCTTCAAGAGTTATGTTAACATCTTCATACTCCTGGAGAAATGAGCTGTTCATGGCTTGGATGAGCATACTCTTCACTGGGTAAAGAAATGGCTAGATGGCCAAGCCCAGAGAGTGGTGTTGAATGGAGTTATATCCAGTTGGCAGCTGGTCACAAGTGGTGTTCCCCAGGGCTCAGTGTTTTGGCCAGCTCTTTAATATCTTTATCAATGATCTGGAGGAGGCGATCGAGTGCATCCTCAGTAAGTTTGCAGATGACACCACGTTGGACAGGAGTGTTGATCTGCTTGAGGGTAGGAAGGCTCTGCAGAGGAACTTGGACAGACTGGGTCAATGGGCTGAGGCCAATGGTATGAAGTTCAACAAGGCCAAGTGTTGGGTCCTGCACTTGAGTCACAACAACCCCATGCAGCGCTACAGGCTTGGGGAAGACTGGCTGGAAAGCTGCCTGGCAGAAAAGGGCCTGGGGATGTTGGTCAACAGCTGGCTGAATACGAGCCAGCAGTGTGCCCAGGTGGCCAAGAAGGGCGGTAGTATCCTGGCTTGTATCAGAAATGATGTGGCCAGCAGGACTAGGGAAGTGATTGTCCTCCTGTACTCGGCACTGGTGAGGCTGCACCTCGAGTACTGTGTTCAGTTTTGCACCCCTCACTGCAAGAAAGACATTGAGGTGCTGGAGCTGGTGAAGGGTCTCAAGCCCAAGCCTTATAAGGAGTGGCTGAGGGAACTGGGGTTCTTTATCCTGGAAAAAAGGAGGCTCAGGGGAGATGTCCTGCCTGAAATGAAGTTGTAGTGAGGTGGACGTTGGTCTTTTCTCCCAAATGACAAGCAATAGGACAAGAGGAAATGGCCTCAAGTTGTGCCAGGGGAGGTTTAGATTGGATATCAGGAAAGCTTTCTTCACCAAAACNAGAAATGGCTAGATGGCCAAGCCCAGAGAGTGGTGTTGAATGGAGTTATATCCAGTTGGCAGCTGGTCACAAGTGGTGTTCCCCAGGGCTCAGTGTTTTGGCCAGCTCTTTAATATCTTTATCAATGATCTGGAGGAGGCGATCGAGTGCATCCTCAGTAAGTTTGCAGATGACACCACGTTGGACAGGAGTGTTGATCTGCTTGAGGGTAGGAAGGCTCTGCAGAGGAACTTGGACAGACTGGGTCAATGGGCTGAGGCCAATGGTATGAAGTTCAACAAGGCCAAGTGTTGGGTCCTGCACTTGAGTCACAACAACCCCATGCAGCGCTACAGGCTTGGGGAAGACTGGCTGGAAAGCTGCCTGGCAGAAAAGGGCCTGGGGATGTTGGTCAACAGCTGGCTGAATACGAGCCAGCAGTGTGCCCAGGTGGCCAAGAAGGGCGGTAGTATCCTGGCTTGTATCAGAAATGGTGTGGCCAGCAGGACTAGGGAAGTGATTGTCCTCCTGTACTCGGCACTGGTGAGGCTGCACCTCGAGTACTGTGTTCAGTTTTGCACCCCTCACTGCAAGAAAGACATTGAGGTGCTGGAGCTGGTGAAGGGTCTCAAGCCCAAGCCTTATAAGGAGTGGCTGAGGGAACTGGGGTTCTTTATCCTGGAAAAAAGGAGGCTCAGGGGAGATGTCCTGCCTGAAATGAAGTTGTAGTGAGGTGGACGTTGGTCTTTTCTCCCAAATGACAAGCAATAGGACAAGAGGAAATGGCCTCAAGTTGTGCCAGGGGAGGTTTAGATTGGATATCAGGAAAGCTTTCTTCACCAAAACGATTGTCAAGCATTGGAGCAGGCTGCTCAGGGAGCATCTTGAGTCACCATCCCTGGAGGTATTTAAAAGACATGTAGATGTGGTGGTTAGGGCATGGTTTAGTGGTGACCTGGCAGTGTTAGGTTAATGGTTGGCCTCAATGATCTTAAAGGTCTTTTCTAACTTAAATGATTCTGTGATTCTATGATTGTATGATAATTGCAAAAGCTGAGGGGGACCAAGGGGTCTAATCCATCAAAGTATACAGTGAACATTTCTTGTAATAACTATTGTATTTTCTAAGTGGGCTGTTATGGATTTTACACCATCGCTGATAAAATTTATTTTCTTGTAAGTGGTTTTGGATTAAGATGGGAATAGGGCTTTAAATAGTAAATGTATTACTTCCACACATGTGATTGTTTGGGCCTGGTGCCCAAGAAGAGCTTTTCTCTGCCATAGGCTTTAACATTAGTATTGTTTCAAACTCTTTAAACACTTGTGAAAAAGCTATAGATGCCTGTTCCTTCTCTTTCTATGTGTTTTGATTTCTATAGCTTTTAGATGCATTCTGCTGTGGGTTCTGTTGGCTCTAAATAGTTTAATTCTGGAAGTGGGATTAAATGAAATGTGCACAAATGGCTAAAGCAGAGGCTTGGTCAGACTATTTGCCATTAAAAAACAACTGTGTTTTGTCTTGGCTATTGCAGTCACTGGAATAAAACCTTGTTCAGGCAAAATTAAGGGTTCTAACAGTCCTGCCTGGCCAGATTGTCATATGCATGTAAGTGTAGTTGATTCGTGAATACAAATGCAATCCTGGATGCCTAATTTTCTTTCCAATTATTGTCGGGCAGGTGTAGACCTTCAGCCCACACTAACTTGTCACATTTGTAATACCTAGGTGACATAGACTGGTGCCTATAGAAACCTCATATAGGGGGCACAAGGTCTGATTGGGGTGAAATATAAATTCCTGAAAGTAAGTATTAGGGGACAGAAGTTTGTGAGAGAATCAATTGTTGGCACTGTAATTTGGGTTAAATTTGAACTTTTAAAGTTAATTTGTTTAGGANCACAATCCAGTTCCCGTCTGTCACTGAGTCCAGTCTGGGACTTCCCCAGTGCCTGCTGGTGACGTGATCGTCATCCTGGAAGCTTCATACGGTTTGTGTATGTTTCATTATTTTCTTTTTATTATTTTATAATTAATATTTCAAAGTAGTTTAGTTCCTTCTAAACTCATAAGTCTCTTTCCCTCTCTCCTTCCTCCCCTTGAAAAGAGAGGTGGGGGAGAGCATCTGTCAGTGGCCAATCCAGCCCAAATCATGACAAGGATCAAGCATTGGTTTAATGTTTAGCATTTAGAAATTGTTAGTTCCTGATAGGGTTGATAAAGCATTTTAGCAGAGTTGGGATGAGCCAGTGATAGTTGGAAGAGGAATCAAACATGGAAGAGGACTATGTGTGGAAGGATCTTGTGGACAGGACCAGGAGCAGTATGCGATGCTGTTCCTGGTGCCTTTGCAGAAGCAACATGTGGTGGAGATGATGCTAATGAGAAACATTTTGCATGCCAGTCCTGCACCTACCAAACGTGTGCCAAGTTCCTCAGTGCCTCTGCACCTTAGCAGTATCAGAAGACCTGACTCACCTGTGGCAAATGGAGGCAATCTGAAAAAATGTCAGTGTAAGCACATGAAAGGCTTATTGCGGCACAAACTAGTGGACATCAGCTCACTTGGTGAAGATAGGGGTGGAGTTTGTGATGACCTGCATAACATCCCAGCCTTGGCCTAGGTCTTGATGTTCAGTCTGTAACTGAGATGATCCAAATGCTTGGCATTGTAAAGGCTCATATGAAGCAAAGAGAAACCTTACTGTATGTCAGTCATCACAAAACCTGTCTTCTGAATATGGTGATTTGCAGCGTGTTTCCTTGAGTCACTGCAGTTTACGCTAAATAGAATCATAGAATGGTTTGGGTTGGAAGGGACTCTTAAAGATCATCTACTCTATCCCCTCTGCAATGAGTGGGGACATCTTCAACTAGATTAGGTTGCTCAGAGCACCATCCAACCTGACCTTGAATGTTTCCAGGGATGGGGCATCTACTACCTCTCTAGGCAAGCTGTTCCAGTATTTCACTACCCTCATGGTAAAAAATTCCTTCCTTATATCTAGTCTGAATCTACCCTCCTTTAGTTTAAAACCTTTACTCCTTGTCCTATCACAACAGGCCCTACTAAAAAGTCTGTCCCTGTCTTTCCTGTACTCCCCCTTTAAGAATTGAAAGACTGCAATAAGGTCTCCCTTCTCTTCTCCAGGCTGAACAATGCCAGCTCTCTCAGCCTGTCCTCATAGGAGAGGTGTTCCATGCCTCTGATTATTTTTGTGTCCCTCCTCTGTACCCACTCCAACATGTCCATGTCTTTCCTGTACTGAGGACACCAGATCTGGATGCAGTACTCCAGGTGGGAGTACCCTATGTTCATACCCTGGAATCATATTGATTCCTGTGACAATGCAAATCTCTGATCTAGGCCAGGTTTCAGCCACAGACTTTGATTGTCAACATATGGTTCCTTGATGAGTTTCTTGCAAAAGGACCTTGATAAATGCCTTTTTTCATACTTACTTAAGTTCTGATTAGATTACATGCTCAGGCCAAAACTGGCATTTGCTTCCCTCGCTGACATGATTTTATGTGTTTCGTATTTCTCCTCCCCAACTTTCTTTTGCAGAGAACTCCACTTACTTCCATCTGATTTATCTGAAATGCTTAAGCCTAATACACAGTGGAAGCATATCATCACAAGGTGCATCAGTGCACATGAGTTGCATTGGGAATGGTGGTGGTATTTGCATCATTTCAAGTGTATGACCTGTACACTGAATTACAGAAAAGAAGTTTAATACTTGCAACATGTTGCAGGTTGTATGATAAAGGCAGGGATCACAATATATCTTTACCACTGAGGACAAAATCTCAACAGGTGACTTCATTGCTCCTTCACAGATCAGACTTGAAGAATTCAAGAATAACTTGCAAAGGTCAAATTTTATGGTTTATGTTGGTTGGTCCAAATTGTGATGGAGTGAGAAAGTAATGCTTTGATGCAAGAGTCAAGAGGGAGAAGTTGAAGAGAAAGCAGGGAAATAATTCAATCTCCTTTTCCCTAGTTTTTGGGATCTGGTGATTTTCCCTATCGACAGGTCTGTGACAGATTTTTTGGCACTAAGTGTTCATGCAGGCACAGACTCTTCATCTATGAGCTGATAACATAGGAACACATGGCACTGGCCTAGTAATGTTCAGGAACCAAGGCACTTCCAAGCAGTGAAGGATAGCCATTTGAAATCAGAATGACCCATGGTAAAACTATTGGTAGAAGTGTCTGTCACTCAGGCAGCCCTGACTGCTCCAATTAGCTGTGCTTGTAATTGATCTTACAAGTTTGAAGTGTGTTGTGATTCACGGTCACTAAAGTTCACAGCAGTGGTGGTATTTCCATTTTAAGGGAAAGACCAAAAATTGCTTTAAAATACTTATGGCTGTGATTAATGGAATGGGGAGGTGAATGAAAAGCTAATATTTTAGTAGACTGGCAGAGGTGGGGAATTAAAAAGGCAAGGGCTATACCATGCTGAACTTTTAAGTTACTCAGTATGCTCAGACACCCCATACTGACTACAATGGGGACACTGTGCAGAATTCCCGTTCGGACATTTCCAGCCAATTGCCAGGCAGATTCTTGGCTCACTGAGTGTTTTATTTTGGCCTCTGAGAATATCCCTGACAGTTTTAACCAGGTTGCATAGAGTCCCATGGATTCCTGCTACAGAGAGATAGAAGTGCATCACAGGCAGTTTTGTATTTAGTTAGAAATATAGTTATCCCTTTTGACACAGACTAAAACACTAATGCTTTATTTTAGCTGCTGCAGTACACAGCGTGTTAGTGATCTCTTAGGCTCTCAGACTTCTATCCCCACTGGGTGCATGTGGTACTTCCTAAGGTCTACATATACTGGCACAGTCGCTGCAGAACTCAGCCAAAAATCTGTGCTGTGCTCCCCATGAGGGGCACCTACAGCACCAAAGCACGGCACAGCCGGAGCAAGTAAGAGGGCCATGACCCTTTTACTGTGCCTTAGGAGTCTGAGGAAGACTTCTGAAGCAGTCCTGCAACTTCTGAATTGCTTGTACATGTTGAGAGAAGACTTAAGATATATAGGAGAATGGCTGTTACTCAGGGTTGTGTGATTATCCCAGAAACATGAGTCCTTGTGCCCAATTTTTCACCCTCTTGTCAGCAGCTGGAGAGGCAATCTCACCATTGAGCACAGAACACTTCCTCTTTACTCGCTCTTTGTCATGTCTGAAGAGCCCTGCGCACAGGCCTGTTCTTGGGATGGCAAAATCAATGCTGCTAATGCTCTTAAGAAACTTTAGGATGAGCTGGCTACCCAAATGAGCTAGTGTAAAGGCACCTTGGTTGTGTCTGCACGATTTCAAATGACTGCAGTATAGGGATGTCTTTTCAAGTATGCCCATTCTCCTTGGCT
Organism: Burhinus bistriatus; assembly: GCA_013397275.1. NCBI lineage: Eukaryota > Metazoa > Chordata > Aves > Charadriiformes > Burhinidae > Burhinus > Burhinus bistriatus. The sequence continues at coordinate 447,181 of VYXH01003282.1, read as the reverse complement.
AAAGCCACATTGGAATGTATAGCTTGCTATATTATAATAGTTACACTGCGTAGACCTATGCTGACACTAAAACACCGTAAGATAAGATTAGAATAGTTTTAGTTTTATGTCTGAATAACAACATCAGCCTGAAATCCTGCTGTGGAGTTTACATTATGGGCAGACGTATATAAGGACCTGTGAATATTCTTCTATTTTGTGCCCTATAACTTCTCTCCTTCTGGCAGATCTCACTGAATGACTCTGAAATTGTGCAGTGAAATTTCCTTTTGTGTAAGTAGCAGCATTCTGTTCAATCATTTTTTGGAGAAAGCAGCATACAAGAGACAGCCTTTCCTAACCTTTCCTTCACCTCCAGGTCTCCTTGCTTCACCTTCAGTTTTTCTTCCAGCTGGAAAGAGATTCTTATGTTTCTTTCTAATGATTACTAACTTTGCAGTTAAAAACTATTGGCTTCCTGCAATGCCCGGAGGATCCTAGTGTAAAGAAGGGTGGTAGTTCAAATAACCTAAGGGTGATCAAATCCATTTCCCTCATTTGGTATTGCTTCCTACTCATTCAATTTTGGTCTTTATTGCAATGAGAAGAAAGAATAAAGTAGACCTCTCTGGACTTCTGACATTTCCCTTAGCAAAGTAACTTCTCAGTAAGAAATAGATCAAGAAATAGCTTTGGTACTGATGTGCAGATTGGAAAAAAAAAAGAAAAGGTCTAAGACTGTATGGCTAGTGGTGTTGCAAAGCCTGAAGGTAAGGTATCCAGCTCCAGAAGGAGAGTTCACAGGACCGCTCATCATCCCCTCCCATACCAAGAGCTGGGATCCACATCAGGCACTAAACTGAGCTGAGAGATCCCGTGGTCAGGGAATTGCATTGTGAGGCTTTCACCCTCATGGTGTGGGTACATTTGAGAGACTTGGATTTGGGTATTAGCCCTCTACTTCAGGATTAGGTGCTCTTGGATAACTCCTTTCTTTTGAAATGTGTGTGTCGAGCCACTGTGGTCCTGTCCCAGCACCCTAGCCAGGAGTAGGGCAGCTGGGAGGCACTGGGTCAGCCCCAGCCATCGGACACCTCCCTGGGGACAGGGACGGGCTGAGGCTGCATCAAGATGTGGGCCCTCAGGTGGACACAGCTTGGTGGGGCCCATGGCCAGGTGTGGAGACTGGCCTCAATGTGGTGTTGCTGGGGTAGGGACTGACAGATCTGAGGGGCTGAAATGGGGTCCTGGGCTGTGGGAAAGGTGGGGGAACCCTGGGGTGGGTGGGCAAAGAGAGGCAGGGCTGGCGGTGCCTCGAGGCCATGGCAGCATGCTATTTTGTACCCACCTTTTGCATTGTAGCCAGGTAATGAGAGAATTTTCTGACGGAGGAGAAGGTACGGTCCCAAGCCCTTCCCACCCAGAGGGGTGTCCATTCACCTTTCCCATATTACTGGAGAGTACCTATGTGTTTCAGCACTTCCACCTGTTTCATTCTCCATGGTGCAAAACCCAGTTTAACATGGCCAAATCTCCACACGTGCTGCAAAGGGAACCGCTTTACCCAAGTCAGGCTTATGAAGCTCACCTTAGTGTTGAATCTGGGAGGTCATTTGTCAGTACAGGTCTCTGTAACTTACCTATTCCCATTTCAGCACCAGTTACTGTAAATATGTGCATGTATTGCTGTCCTTTCATGGAAAAGGTGAAATTTACACTGTTATACCTCATTACTTTAGAATAAATTGTATTTGAAAACTTACATTTTATTGAACTTTTTTTTTCATCTCATTTAATGTTTGCTTTAGTGTGAATACAAGTAAGTTAAAGCCATGGATGACATTGAAAATCATAATCTCTCCAGTATGATAAAGGAATAAGATGTAAATTCGAGAGCTTTCTCAAAGTCATTGTTCGAAATTTCCTTATAGAGAAGTATATGAGTCAGTAATATCATAAAAAACTCCACTACTTGCTAGTTCTGAAAAAAATTGTGAAGGAAATACAGATTTAATTACTCCAGTAAGCTTTGGAACAAGCCTAGCACTGAAAATAACAGAAGTTCTCAAAACACTGAAACTTTTAAATAAGGTCACTCTGAACCTTCATTATCACCATGAGAAGACAGAGTTCAGGATTATGTGTAGTAGGCATAAAGTGACAAGTAGGGTTGCAACCTTGGACTCCAGGAGAGCTAACTTTGATCTCTTGAAGAAACTGCTTGGAGAAATCCCATGGGTTAGGGCTCTAGAAGGTAGGGGGCTCAAGAGAGCTGGTTGATATTCAAGTATCACTTCCTCCAAGCTCAGGATCAGTGCATCCCTAAGAGCAAGGAGTCAGGCAAGGGAAACAGGAAACCTGCATAGTTGAGCAGGGAGCTTCTGAAAAAGCTCAAGTGGAAGAAGGAAGTTTACACTAAGTGGAAGAAGGGACTGACCACTTGGGAAGACTACAAGAATGCTGCCAGAGTATGCAGGGACGAAACGAGGAAAGCCAAGGCCTCCTTGGAATTAAATCTGGCAAGGGATATCAAGGTCAACAGGAAGGGTTTCTTCAAGTACGTCGGAGGCAAAAGGAAAACTAGAGAAAATGTGGGCCCACTGTTGAATGAAACAGGGGCCATAGTGACAGATGATGCAGAGAAGGTGGAGTTACTGAATGCCTTCTTTGCTTCACTCTTTACTGCTCAAGCCAGCCCTCAGGAGTCCCAGACTTTACAGGTAACAGAGAAAGTCTGGAGGAAGGAGGACTTTCCCTTGACTGAGGAGGATCAAGTTAGAGATCAGTTAAGTAAACTGGATATCCACAAGTCCATGGGTCCTGAGGGGATGCACCCTTGAGTGCTGAGGGAGCTAGCAGAAGTCATCTTTGAAAGGTCCTGGAGAACAGGCGAGGTGCCTGAAGACTGGAGGAAAACCAATGTCACTCTTCAAAAAGGGCAAGAAGGAAGACCCAGGAAACTACAGGCCAGTCAGCCTCACCTCCATCCCTGGAAAGATGATGGAACAGCTCATTCTGGGCATCATCTCAAAGCATCTGGAGGAAAAGAAGGTTATCAGAAGTAGCCAACATGGATTCACCAAGGGGAAGTCATGTCTGACTAATCTGATAGCCTTCTACGATGGTGTAACTGGATGGATAAATGAGGGGAGGGCAGTAGATGTTGTCTACCTTGACTTCAGCAAGGCTTTTGCCACTGTCTCCCACAGCATCCTCATAGGCAAGCTTAGGAAGTGTGGGTTAGATGAATGGACGGTGGGGTGGATTGAAAACTGGCTGGCAGATAGAGCTCCGAGGGTTGTGCTTAGTGGCACAGACTCTAGTTGGAGGTCTGTGACAAGTGATGTTCCCCAGGGGTCAGTCCTGTTCAACATATTCCTTAATGACTTGGATGAAGGGATAGAGTGTACCATCAGCAAGTTTGCTGATGACACAAAACTGGGAGGAGTGGCTGACACACCAGAAGACTGCGGTGCCATTCAGCATGACCTGGACAGGCTGGAGAGTTGGGCAGAGAGAAACCTCATGAAGTTCAACAAGGGCAAGTGTAGGGCCCTGCACCTGAGGAGGAATAACCCCATGCACCAGTACAGGTTAGGGGCTGACCTGCTGGAAAGCAGCTCTGTGGAAAGAGACCTGGGAGTCCTGGTGGACAACAGGATGACCATGAGCCAGCAAGGTACCCTTGTGGCCAAGAAGGCCAATGGTATCCTGGGGTGCATCAAGAGGTGTGTGGCCAGCAGGTTGCGAGAGGTTATCCTCTCCCTCTACTCTGCCCTGGTGAGGCTGCACCTGGAGTACTGTGTCCGATTCTGGGCTCCCCAGTTCAAGAAGGACAGGGAACTGCTGGAGAGGGTACAGCAGAGGGCTACAAAGATGATTAGGGGGCTGGAACATCTTTTTCATGAGGAAAGGCGGAGGGACTTGGGTCTTTTTAGTCTGGAGAAGAGAAGGCTGAGGGGGGATCTCATCAATGCTTATAAATACTTAAAGGGAGGGTGCTGGGAGAATGTGACCAGTCTTTTTTCAGCGGTGCCCAGTGATAGGACAAGAGGTAATAGGCACAAACTTGACCAAAGGAAGTTCCATCTAAACATGAGGAGGAACTTCTTTACTCTGAGGGTGGCAGAGCACTGGAACAGGCTGCCCAGAGGGGTGGTGGAGTCTCTGACTGTGGAGACATTCAAAACCCCCCCGGACACCATCCTGTGCAACTTGCTCTAGGTGTCCCTGCTCTGGCAGGGGGTTTGGACTAGATGATCTCCAGAGGTCCCTTCCAACCCCTGTGATTCTGTGATTCTGTGAATGTAAAGTGAACTAAAGGAGGACTTCAAATGGCAGAACACATAATTAATTTAATTTAAAACACTTTAATGGCATATGAAAATGAAAAACACGTGTATAAGTAAAATGCATGTTCATATACCTGTCCCGAGTGATTTATCATCTTTTTAGAGGTGCAGAGTGAAAGAATGAGGGGCAAAGGACACAACACACAACAGGGGAAATTCTGATTAGGTATTAGGATAATTTTTTCCACCATAACATTGGTCAGACATTGTACCAGATTGCCCAGAGACTTGTAATATCTCTATCCTTGGAGATATTCTGGATTGTAATGAACAAGTCCTTGAGTCCTCTAAATTGGCTCAGGTTTGAGCACTGTCTGGACTAGTTGATACGCAGAGGTCCATTTGAACTTATATCATTCTGTGGTCAGGTAGGATTCAGGGGACTGAAAGTGAAAAGAGGTGAATATCAGGGTTAGTGGAAAAAGTTCTCTAGGAAGCTTTGGACCTTGACCTTTCATTCCATGGCATATATTATTTGAATGAAAAATTAAGTAAAACTATGATACAAGTACAACAATTCCAATTCAAACTACCCCAGTGGCATGTAATGGATTACTATCAAAAAAACATATTTTATGTCCTGGAGATATTATTTTTATAAAGGTTATAAAGTAATATAAAACTGAAGAACTACATATTCTGCAAACAAAAACCTCCAAGACTAGTATCTCTGCGTGAATTGTTGCATACTGTTGTCGTTTCTGGGAAAGGGAAGTAAGTGATTTACTGGACAGAAATAAAAGGACCAAAGATAACATTAAAAATGTTTACTACAGTGCTGATCTTTACTCCTCACACAGGGGGTGCTGAGTGAATGAGAACTGAGGATGCTCACTCCTGTCGAAACTGGTGCAGGTGAAGGAGCCTCCATACAGGGTCAGGCTTTTGGTGACAATGGGTTCCACGCTTTCATAAAGCATCTGCCGTGGATCGTTGGGATCTTTAAAAGGTACCTTTAATCCTTCCACTTCATGAAAAAAGGTGATGTGGTCTTTAGCCTGTCCTTGAATTCACCCGATTCTGCAAGCAGATCTGATTTGGATGTCGCAAAAGTGACAGGAACATGGAAACAGTGTGAGAAGGGAAAATGTATCAGTAAATTACCGAGTGGCAGTCTTTTCTGGCTCATTTGAAATGCTCCTGCCCTCCTCCTTCAGATTAAGTTGTAACGTTATTGACATTATGTAATGGCTGGAAGGGCTGATGCCTGTGTTATTATTATTAACATATTTGATAATCATCCCACAGAGAAGTGGCACAAGGCGATTTTTTTCAACAGCAAAACAAAAATCCTGTCAAAGAAAGCAAAATTTAATTAAAAACACTGTAAGAAAGACTTTTTTGTGTTACATTTTGTTTAGCCTCAGGGAATGCTGACTTGCCCAATATAATTTTTTAGTTGGTTTTACAGCTTGTTTTTGTATTTATGTGGTTCTCTCCTGGCTACTACTGAAGGTAGATAATAATATATCTACTTTCCTTGGCTAAGTCCTAAACAAAAACAGAAGCTGTTTACCACACTGTTTGAAGATGAGTGGAAGGTCTGAGGAAGAGTGGAGCTCTGCCAGGGCTGACAGGGAGGCAGACGGATGATGTGGTGGCTGTGTTCGCTCAGGAAGGAAATTCTGGAAAAGGAAATGGGGCCAAAGAGGGTATTTCAGCTCCACAGACAATTCCTCTTCCTGGAAATGTCCTGCACTTTCCAAGCCTGACCATGTGGTCTCTCTCAGCAAAAAAGAGCTAGCTATTTAGCATTTTCTCCAAAACTGTGGAAGATTTGTTTTTTTCTGGTATCAATACTAGTGTGCTGTATAGGACTCTGTCTGAAATTAAGTGGCAACTGTTGTAATCTGTGAAGAAACAGAACTTTAAAATAAAAGAAATTAGAACAGAAACAAGCAAAACACTTGATGTAGTAAGAAGTAATTGCATTTGAGATTAATAAGAGTAGAAAAAAATATTAGGGGGGAGAGAGACAATGAAAGAATCAGAGACAGAAAACGGAAAGAGCAAAAACCCAGCAATTTTCTTTTGAACAATTTTAAGTGATGTCCATATGTTTTGTGAGATGTGGCGTGTACAGAAGCTGTGGGATAGAGGTTACAAAAAGGACTGAATAATTTCCATGAAAGTAGCGGTAGGAGTCTGGATTTCATTTTGAGTCCCAACCTTTGTGTCTTCCACCACAGCTGACAGATCAGACCACGATATATGTTGGAGACACATCAGCCTTGCAAAGTTTGCAAGTTCAGCTGAGGGAAACAACATGGCTGCATTTATACTTTATTTAGCAGGGGAAAATCACATCAAATCCAGGGAGTTATGCCAAGTTACACTAGCAGAGGAGTTAGTCTTTAATATTCTGGGATAATCTCACTTGAATGCATATTTATAACTATTTTTAGCAGTCTGTATTCTAGTTGCATTATTGCATGCAGCTAATTAAATAAACTAGTAATGTAATTCAAAGCCTATTATGAGGGTTTGTATCCTGTTAACTGGGTCTGAAAATAAGAAGCAGCTATTATGCAAATGTCACACCCTTGAATGAATTACACATTTTAGATGAGCCTGACCCATACTTTACATAAGTTTCCCCACTTTTTTGTGCCCATTGGTAATCAGAAAGGTTTATAATATGAACATGCTTGCCAATCACCTGACTTGTCCTAAAACACTGCATTTTGCCTCCATGTAGATGTCTCAGGCATGTGTACATGAAGGTAAAAAAGCAAAAAAGAATTCCTGGGTTTATACAGTTTTATGCTTCACTTGAATGCAACGATAATGCACCCTTAATACTGATTTGTTCAACATTGACCTTTTTAGTATGTAAATAGATCATCTCCCTGCACACTGCAATCAACAGGATATAGGGTGATTGATTCAGAAGAAATTGCTTTGAAAACTTCATGTAAATGCTTTTATGAAGAATTCTGCAGGTATAACATGGTAAAATACAACGTGTGTAATGTGTTCATGAAGCATGCAGTCTCAATACTGTAGTCTGACTACAGAGAATGTCTGTAGTCAAATGGTAATTCAGCATTTCTGGGGTTGTTCAGAGCATTTTTATTTGAAAAGAAAAGCAGTAAAGGCACATGACTAATAGTACAGACTAGGTGATAAATAAATGCCTCTATATTGTACACATTTATAGATTAACTGTGTCAGAACTGGTGAGGTGTGATCCTGTCAGAAACAAAAGATTTCCATGATGAAAGACAGAAATAACACAAACAGGAATTCTTTGTCATAATGTATTGCAAAAAATGTCTCCCAGCATGGAGATCCCTGGATTCGTGCAGTCATGAAGTCTATATTTCTCCTCGTGAAGGCAGTCTTAAAACTTTTATAAATATGGTTTGCATATCAAGGAGCCAGGTTCAACTTCTGCAGGGTTATTATTGTGAGATAGAATGGAAAAAGGCCACTGAAATTTTGGTAGGGTCTACATTTTTCTTTCCCCTATGAATTGCTGCCTCTCCGAGTGTTTTAACAACAGCTGGGGTCAGTGAGCTTTACTACTGGAGAACATCTCTGGTAGTCTCTGACACTTGTGAAGATGATAGTGTGTGCAGAGAGCAGGTCCTGTCTGTGTTTTAGGGAAATAAGGAGAAATCGTAACAGAAACCTACAAATATCACCCCTGAAAAGAAGAAAAACATTTACTAGGAAAAGGAGATCCCATTTTTCAATAGCTAGAGCTCCAAATCTTGGTGGTAGCTGCTCCAAGATGCCAGATGTTAACTCTGCTGGCATCAATCAGTTTTCTTGTTGGAGCCTGTGTTTCTGTCAGAAACATCATCTGAAGCTGACAAAAAGGTCCGTCCTCTGTGCTGGCAAAGTGGAGTAATTTGCTAGACATACCAGATGAAAAAATTATATTCTTCTTCCTGGTAAAGTGAAGGAAAATCCCTGTGACACTGAGGAAAGCGTAAGTTCCCCATCAGCTGAGACATCGTGGTGTCGGTCTCTGACCTTGCACATAAAGGGGGCTACATTTCTGGCAGCCATGATATGTTGGAGATAATATGCTTGTCATCTTTTGCTGCTGACACCTTATGCCAGTGTTGCATAACTTCATGCCTCTTGTCTGTTTTGTCAGGAATAAAAAGGAAAAGGTTGAATTTCTTTATGCACCACTAAAGAAAATGAAGCACTATTCATGACATTCAAGTGCAGCCACAAATGGATTTGACTGCAAAAGCTTTTAAAATATTTTATTTTAGTTTGTTAATAATTGTATGGTGAGCACTTCTCTGAAATTAGAAAGACGATATATAATATGCTGCCTTGCATTTAATTAGACCATTTTATAATACCACTTGTATGAATAGCTTTGGACAAAATGCAGTTGAGTTGTTCTTAATTTGGTCACTGGAGGACTGCCATTTTTTTTCCACTCGCAACAATAGAAAGAGTGAAAAAAACGATTACAAAAGCTGCTGGCCCAGAATCTCAGCTATCGCTAAACAGCTCACAGAACAGCTTGGGAATGACAGTGTGTAGGCATATAAATACAGACTTTTCACTCTTGTGGATGTGTATGCCAGGATGGTCTCCATATTTTCCAACCTCTATTTTTATTGTAGCGGTTACTAGATGTTTAAGTCCACCAAAATACTGGAAAAAACAGACAAGGCAAGAAAACTGAGTTCAACTAAAACCAAAAGACAATTTCTTTTTTTTTTTAAAGCTTTGGCAAATGAATTGTAAAATTTCTTTGCCTATCTAGAAGCCCAATGGGTACCAATGAGCTTGGATGCATATTTTGTATAATTTAAAAAGGAACACTGTACTAGACTGGAACCAACAACAACAACAAAAAAATCCAGAAGCACAGCAATCTATGGTATAGGACATAAATCCTTCTATAGCAAGATACATAGTGAAGTCAGAAAGAAATTATCGCACATGTATTGTACTCCTAAAAGGTATAGTACAGCAATATAATACAAGTTTCTAAAATATAATTCTCTAAATTAGCTGTGTTGAAATGCATTAAATTAGGATTTATCAAAAAGGATTCATCTATCTCTTGTAGCAGAATGCTTCTATGCAGAATGAACAATCCTTTCCCTAGAGGTACCAGTTCTGCTTTTCAGTATCAAAAGACACCATGCATGTCTAAGGACAAACCTCAGCAACTTTTGTAGTCACAAAGGACTGCACAGCTTTGGGAGATGGTATGTTACAGTGCTAATCTTGGCAATATAACTAATAAAGTGCTTGTTTTCAGCATTTTCTAGCATTATTGTGCTCTGTGAGGGCCACAGATGTGTTCCTTTAATTTTTTCAGGAGCTCAGTTAATCCCACGTTTAATCTCTCATACACAGAAGCAGCAAAGTGGCTGAAAAAGAAACTGCATAATGCTGCAGTCTTCACCAGAGATAAGCACCCTAATTCTCCTCTCTGTTACACTGACTGGATGCCAGTGTTACTTCTCTAATTTCAGTATAATTCCTTCTACCCACCGTGTATGACAGAGTGTAGAAGCAAGTCCGAAGGGGGATGTTTGCAGGAACTTTGTGCATTTGCTGTATTCCTCCTACATATTAAGTATATGGTCTGCTTCAAATATGTCCCCCACAAGAACTAGATAAGCTGGAAATGCCTCAGGTGAGCAGCAAAGAACACATTTACCCTTGCACACAGGTAGTGCTATCACCTCAAGTAATTGCAAGCAAATTAGTGTAACTGTCTAAAACAGTGTTTCTTCTACTGGTAATTTTACTTCAAATGCTTTACTCATCAGAAAGCTTTTCTTAATGAACAAAATTGACATTAAACCGAGACATTACCTGGAAGGATGTGTTAAGTTTACTAGGCGTAAGTGACTTCAAGTGCAATAATAATCCCAGGACAGTGAATGAGACAGATTGATGTTCCGGTTAGCAGTCTTCTCTGCAAAATTTCACATCACTGGCTCTTCTCAATGTTAGAGCCTGGGCCCTGCAGTGAAAACCAAAACCAGATTGTAGCCTTTTTCCCTCCTGTTTTGGAAAAATACTTGGTGAATCATTAAACAAAATATTTCATTCATTTACCCTTGAGAAAATGTCTGTGTTTAAGAAGCCAAGGCTAGGATGTATTGCATGTCTAAGCATCTTTATGCTACCTTGTCAGTTTTATGGGGTTTAATATCATTTCAAGATTGCCAGAAAGACAATAATCACTATAAGAGAGTGATCCTTTCAAAAACAGAATTAAAAAAAATTCCTCAGACATACATTAAATGTTCTAGAGCTGTCTGAGTGCACTGAGGGAATAATTTTTCTTGGAGCAAGTCACAATAAGTTCTGCCCTTAATTAACCTTCCTACTGGCACACTGCTGGGCTGCCAGCAATATGATCTTTATCCTTTTGTCTCATACTCACTGGGCAACATTTATTTTATGTTATTAAGCTGACATCAATGCAAGGTGCTAATCATGTTATCTTGTGCTATTTTTCCGTACAACCAGTTCTTAAATTCCACTCACCTTTTGAAATTCAAAAACTAGGAAGAAATAAATATCTCTAATGACATAAGTTTGGTGGGGTTTTTTGTGTTTTGTTTTTTTTGGGTTTTTTTTTGTTTTTTTTTTAAATAACGGTAAACCAAAAAAACACAAAATCTTTTCCCAAATTTTACAAGCAAAGGGCAAAAATTGAATGTGTCCGCTTGCCTAGATAGCTTCTGGCCACTGAATACACAGAATATTGCCCATAGCAAGAGAAGTCAATTCAAATGTGAATGTTCCCTATTGAATAGAGCAAAGAAGTAGAAGACTGCTAATGGCTTTTGAGAAAGCATGTGAACAGCCAGTGTTTGAAGATAAAGGCAGAACAGTCCTAGGTCCTGGAAAAAACAACCCATTAATCAGTAACAGTAAATAGGAGGTTTAAATGAAGAAGCATTTGGCAGACTCAGATGCTAATATGTGCAGACTCCACAAGACACCCTGTCTAATAGAGCAGCACAAATAAAAAAGTATTAAAATTGCTGTACTCAGGCATGTCTGTCAGCACTGCAATATCTTTTTAACTGACAAGCATATGAATTGCCATACTAGATCACTACAAATGTTCATCTAGTTCAGTGCTTGGATTCTGGAGGTGACTAGCCCCTGTCTGGCTGGCCAAAATCTTCCTCCTGCCCTTCTGTTTTTGACCTAGAAGGTATGTTGATAACTGCCTGATAAAAAAATCTAGTATAGAATCACAGTGAAAGAAAAAATAGCTTTTTAATGTAAAACACAAATACTTTTGTTTTGGTGGAACCAGAATTTTCTTGAGGATGAGCAGTACCAAGAGGAGAGAGCTGGCATGCACAGAAAAAAGGAATCCCTTTCAGGAACAAATTTGAGGTAGTTAGTACTTTTTTTAATTCTTGAAAATGTGAGTGAAAACACAGTCTTAGGTCAATACATATGGCAACATGTGGCTGTTACATGACATCTGTGAATGAACCGCAAGTAACGTGCACTGAAATCTGGAACTAGCAAGCCATTTTGCATGCACAGTTTTTGCCTGTATCATAAAATCCCCAAAACAGGCCTCTTGTTTAACACCAACTTAAGGATTGCCTTGGAAGCCTTGCTCTTTTTTGATTCTTTTTGTTTTCTCCTTTGGACTTGGGTATACTCCATCCATGTCTTCAGATCACCCTGAGCCTTGTCATGCATTGCTCTGTTTATACGCACAAAACAGTGTTCCGGGTTTCTGAAGTCAGTTGACACAGCTTTTGTAAACTTTCCTTTCCGCGCAAAAAGATCATGAGTCTTTGTTTCCAAAACATGTTCTTTCTTAGCTATGTGAACAGAGAACTTAAGAGAAACTTATATCCCATTTCTGACTCAGCTGGGACAGCTGATATCTGTACTGAGCTGTTGTGTTGGCAAACAGGCCAAAATTTTAAAAAAAAATCTACTAATTTTCTGTTCAGCAGAAAGAAGTAACTTGATTTGAATTTTCTGTCACCAGAGCAGCTAGCAAAATTGACAGTGCTACAGTGTCTCAAAGCCTCAAACCACTGAACATGAATAGCTGTATTTGTGTTAACATCTCATAGTGAATAAACTCATATTTTTACATTGAGTTTTGCAGTCAGGCCTAATGGCTAGTGGTCTAGACTGGAAGTCAAGAGCTCTGGATTTCATTATGTCTTATTCTGCATCTTCGGAATTCTCCTGGGTAAATCACTTTCTCTGTGTGTTTTATTTTCCCATCCGTAAAATGACCTTTGTGAAATGCTATAAAGTCAGTGGTTTCCCAGGGCAATGTAGTGCTATGTGTTATTACCACAGCAAGTATGCTCTTCAACATCAATTGCTGGATTCCTGTAAATGGGATGTGAGGGATGAACACATCAACAGCTGGTGAATACCACACACAACTCTTCAGATACAGCTGTGGCATTCTGTTGAAGGAAGTCGATACAAGTCTGTACCAAGTCTGGTGTTTGATCCTGGCAACTCTTACAAATAAAGACTTGCAGCACCAATGGTTTCATGTGAAAAAAGGAATTATTTGCTCAGAGTTTCTCTTTAAGTAAATGTCAGACAAGTCAACATGTCAGACATGTCTCTGAGGTATTCGCCATTGCACTGGGGCAGACAAGTTCATTTAAATCTGAGAACTGAAAACTTGACTGTGGAGGGCCTTTTAGTATTTGCTGTAGCTGATGGTCAACAGGAAGTGATGAAGCTTGTTTTGAAATAATCTTTGTTGTGCCGGTGTATCTTTAAACCATAATATTTGTGTCGAGTAATGTTAGAAGAAAGGGTGCTCAGAAGCATGGCATCAGGTTAGGATGTTGGAGAGCTGGATGCAGTTTTGAATTTTTCACTACTTTGCCCATGATTTTGGTTACATTGTCTCACGGCTTATGCCTTAACTTAGAAATTGGACTTCTCATCTGGATTTGCTTGCTGTATGAGATTTAGAGATTAAAAGTAAAAGGAGGCAAGATCTGTGTATTATTGTTATTTTATAAACACTAAGATAGTAATAATAATGAAAGGTATTTCAGGCACATTCTTTCCCCTGTACTATCCAAAAATAGGGCTTGGCTTTGAAATCAGAAAAAAAAAAACCCTGCTCATTTTGAACACAGAAACTTCTGTCTTTATTGGTTGTAAAGGTTGAAATCTGGACTAACCCCCGAGACTGCACTTACAGCCTTAAATATGTCTGTTCCATGGTTAAAAAGGTAAAACCTCACAAGTATTGGGAATAAATTGGTAGAATAATCAGGTAAATATCTCTCAAATGAAAGTCAAATACTTTTTCCTTCTGTAACAGCAGATGTATGTGCCTCCAGATACAGGCTGAAGGGTAAATTGTTGACCTTGTTCTACCAAGGAATACATTTCCACCTGGGGTCAGGACAACCTTTTGCTTTCCTTAAATAAATGAACTCTCAAGGGATTATAATAATGGCAAGGCAGGATGTAACTTGGATTGAGAGATCTTATTCCCAAATGAAGAAACACTAAGGAAGTGAGCATCATTTTTGGAGGATATTTTGAGGGTGTATTGTATAGAGTTATTTGATAAGCAAGTTGTGGATCATTAGCAATGCTCCCTGTGGAATCAACTCTTCCTAGACTTATCACGGACAGTTGGTAGCTTGAATCTGATTGCTTAGTGTTTTCCGTTTAAAGCTGCTTATTCTTGATAGAAACTAAAGCTGTGACAGAGCCTGAACTAGAAACAAAATTGGCATTCAGCCTGACAGTAAGTAAAGGCATCTGCAATCCATAAAGGTAGCAGTGCCAATATTGGCATCTATCTTGTTTCTGGTCTCACAGCTCTGCTGTTGAGAGCAGCGCATATTACGGCCCTGATCTCTGGCACACAAATTGCTTCATTCCCTGGAAGAAAGGTTTGTGCTGTTGTGGTGCCAGTTTTTACAATGATGCAGGCTACTGGTATTGGAAGGGACGTAAAATGAACAGCTACTATGGATTCCTCAGGAAACCCCTAGGAAATGTATGTGGCTTCTGGGCCTTGTTAGCTGTGCCACAGCAGAGGCACTGTCTGTTACATTTTCAGCTATACCTGTGTACATCCGCAGATGCATCACTGCGCTCCCTTCTAACAACTTCTGTTATTAAGCTGTAGCAAGGTGAAAGCTGTCAATTTTTCTGTTTCCTAATTTTGTAGATTTTTATTTGCAACTTAAATGCAGAAATACAATACTTTCAAATCTTCTAAAAAAAGAAACGTCCCACAGAATCTAGTAAAAATTAAGTAGTAGTCAAAATTTTGAACAGTATGATTTTTCTCCTTGATCCTCCACTTCCAATCTTCATCCTTTTTCAGTATGTGATGATCTTGCACTCTGAGGTTGGGCACAATATCCAAGGCTCTGGATTGCTATCGATACATTTGTATTGATACAACTACCTGAAAGGAGGTTGTAGTGAGGTGGGGGTTGATCTCTTCTCCCAAGTAACAAGTGATAGGATAAGAGGAAATGGCCTCAAGTTGGGCCAGGGAAGGCTTAGATTGGATATTAGGAAAAATTTCTTCACCGAAAGGGTTATCAAATATTGGAACAGGCTGCCCAGGGAAGTGGTGGAATCACCATCCCTGGAAGTGTTTGTTGGTTGGATTTGATGATCTTAAAGGTCTCTTCCAACCTAGGTGATTTTATGATTCTATGATTCTAATAGGAAATTTTTCAAATAAAATTAGTGGTTGAAAAGTCTGTTCTGGGACTTGTAGTCTCAGGCTATCAAAGCTGATAGGCGTTGCAATATTTGAGCAGCTGTCTCCATTACAAGAACTGCCTCTAATACTCATATTTCCCTCTGAAATGCCTTCAGCAGTGATGACCGAGTAGCTGAATACTGCCCAATTTAGTCAAATTCTCTGCCTTGTCAGTTGTCTTCAGTATTTCTTCTTACACTAGATACTGTCTCCTTCATGACAGCTTTCCTCTGTACAGGTTTTGCTCTTTCATGAAACATCCCTCTGCTTTTTTTTCCTCATTTTTTCCTAATCCCTCTTACTACTAAATTTGCAAACAAACTTACATGTTAGTGTGAAGATGCATTCATCAGTTTTCTGAAGAAGCTTTAAGGATAGGAGCAGTTGGGAGAAAATAGGAGTCTTATATTCATAAGAATACTTGCAAGATACAGGTAGCCTTTTCTCTCCTGTGCAGAAGCTGTTTGCTGTGAGTGGCTGCATGC
This sequence comes from Burhinus bistriatus, assembly GCA_013397275.1. NCBI lineage: Eukaryota > Metazoa > Chordata > Aves > Charadriiformes > Burhinidae > Burhinus > Burhinus bistriatus. The sequence goes on along the minus strand of VYXH01003282.1, from coordinate 431,663 downwards.
TCTCTGTAGAGAGGTAGGTCTTGGGAATGCACAAGAACTCTCCTGTGAAAGAATATTGTCCATCATCCCTGTGACAGCTTGAGCTCCTTCACAGAATGAGCTGGCTACAAATCTTATTTGCCCTTGCAGCAAAAATCAGGGTCTCTGTAGGCTGTCATTTGTGTTTGCTCATACACAGTTAGACCACACCACCATAAGGGTAGTAATAAAATGCGGAGGTGGCTGCAAGGCAAGCGCACTATGAGCACGATGTAATGCTTAGGGTCCTTCCAAGATTTCTCCCTTTGCCTTCCGTCTGATCAATAACATAGCAGGAGGCACTCCATCAAGTTAGAGATGTGAACGGTCAGGGAATTCAACGTCTGCCTAGCCTGCCAACCTCACTTAAAGTACAGCAAATTCCTGCTACCTTGCTACAGACATGTGGGGATACAAAGATTGTTAGATGAAAGATTAAAGCAAACAGATGGAATTTTTGAGACGGGTGATCTTTTCATATGTTAGAGTTGTCTTTCAAATGAAGCCTTCTGCCAAAGTAAACTGATATTTTCAAGGATTTCTTTTAGTTTGAATTAACTAATTATAAAAAAAATAATTACTGGACATCTTTTTCTCTATGGTTCAGGTATTACAAGTAATTTTATGGTGCTCTGTACAACAGCTATTACATTCAGTAATCTATTTCCTCAGCTAAAATAAATACATTTTCAATTTCTTCAGAGAAAAAACAATTACGCCTCTTTAATATGCATCTACTTTAGAAATCAAACTACTCTTGTTTTTTTTTTATAATGCATTAATAAAACTCCACATGGTACTATTGATGTGCACAGAAGTATTTTTCTTGAAGAATCTGTAATATTATCTACAGATATTGCATATCTAAAATAAAAGGTTATCCAGAAAATAAGAAACTTAATACTGCAAATTTAGTTCTGTCATTTTTGAAGAACTTTACGTACTGTAAATATTTGCATTAGGTCCTGAAGGATATCAGCAAGCAAAGGAAAAAAAAAGCCCAAAAGCGTCTCTTCTTCTAAAGTATAGTGAAATGCCTCTTATATATACCATACTTAATGAATATGCCTCCTTGTCTATTTGATGTCCTCCTGACAAGCTCCTTGATGCCAGTCCTTGAGCTACACAACCTCCTTGCTAATCTTTGCTTGTTACCTTTAGACAACACGAGAATGACTTTTAAGGAATCTGCTAGATAACCAGCGTGGGCCTGTGGTATTCTAGATGCAGCTTTGCACTGCTGTGGAGAGTGAGAACATAGTCTGAACCACAGGATTGTATACTGGTTACTGATCTCATCATCATTCAGTGTTCACTGGCAGTAGCAGTGCAGACTGAAAGAAGTGTACTCTGAAAGTGTGGTTTCTCAGAAAACTGGCACTGAAAGAGGTATAAGTACCCTAAAATATTGTTTTATATGAGAAATCCTACTGTGTTTTGACAGGGTACTAAACACTCCTTCCAGATTATCTGCCTATATTTTTCTGTTGTCTCTTGTCTTGATTACAAACCCTCTAAAGACATTCTTCTGTGCGGAGTACCCTGCACAGTAAGAGTCTGGTTCAAATACTGCCATACAAATACTGACGTAGACTAAAAATAAATTGAGGGTCAACATAAAGTAGTTCCTGAAGTCTGAGAGAAAAAAAAAAGACACTGGATATATGGTAGCTGGATAGATGGATTAAACATGCAAACTGGGTGGTTCAGGATCTTTCTTTCAGAGCATTTTACTTTCATGATGGTCCAAGTCAGATGTAGCTTGATCTTGACTGAGATCTTTTGCTTTTTGAAATTGTTTTGGTACATAAAACTCCTAGTACATACTTAATGTCATAGAAGAGATGACATTTCCTGACCATATCAGGAGTAATAACAAAAGACTGGACGTTGCCAAGTTCAGCTGACACTTGAACGTGACTGCTGGGGACAGCGCATCTTCAGTCTGTGTAGCATAAAGATGAGCTCACCTGACAGTAGATCTGAACTTAAATGCCCACTCAAACTCATAATGCTTCCTTTGCTGAGGTAAGCCACGAGGTACATTGATGACACAGTACAAAACATCCTAAGTGCCTCTAGCTGTGCTGTAGCTGTTCTGCTCAGAATTAGGAGACTACTGTGGGTGGGAGCTGGCAGTACTGAAACATTCAGGACTAACAAACATATAAAACAAGGTTAGAATGCTCTTAAAGATAAAAGTCCAGCGATTGTAAGAGTGCTAAAAAAATCCATTTAGAAAGCTATGTTCACCTTTGAACGTTCTTTCTTCAAAAGAGAAAATAATAGCATTATCATGTGTATGTTTTAAATCTGTTTTTAATAAATCTAAAATTCTTTCTTTATCCATTTTCTTTAGGTTTTCTGTATAAAATAGTTACTGAAAGATTGAAACCATCCTGATGGAGACATATTGCAATAATTTACCTTCAATTTTGTTGTCTCCTTGTTCTTGGATAGTGAGGAAGACAGAAAGAAAGAAAATAAAATTCAGATCTACCTGTTCCATAATTTTCAATTTTATTAAATTTATTTCTGCTCTGCCAGTATATCAGTTAGCAAAAGAAATTCCTGGGAAAACACTGAGAGTTTTTAGAGCATATTTGCATTTAACAATAATTAGAGATTTAATTTTTTAATGTTGCCAGGTTTTTGTTTGTAGGGTTAGGTAAGACCAGATATTATTGTAGCTTTCATAATGGGTCTTTATTTCAAAGGCAGTTTTCTTTAAGTGCTGTTTCCAGTTGCAAAGGTGCTATGTGGAGGTCCAAGTGGAGCCCAGCGTAATTCCTTGGGCTGTTGTGTGTTCCCCGCACTGTGAAGTGCTGGACATCCTGAGGAATGCACATCTGACAGCCCTCTGCACCCGTCATGGGTGCACACCTTGTCATTGGTGCACACCTTGATTTTTTGCAATGGGTAGCAATGATTTCTCACTCTTGCTGTGGCTGTTCTGCAATCAACCAGGAAGCCTCTTTTGCTTCATTACAATGTCACATCTTATCATAACAGTAAGTAAAGATGTCCAGTTACAGTTCAGCCTCGTCCTTCCTGCTGCCTCTTGGGACTTAGCACCATCCAGCCTTGTCTCTGCCCCTTGTCATTGGTGAAGCCATGAGGAAATGAGCTGTTACTCATGGAGCTGTACAACATTGAAAACTTATGCCTGTTTGCCTTTCCTACAACGGAAAGAATCTGCCTGGGTGGATAATCATGGTCAATGGAAGAAAACATCTTTTTTAAAAAATTCCACTGAACTTCAATGATGCTAATGTGAAATTTTCCTCAAACACATCAAATGTATATAACAGAAAGCAAAGCAAAGACTAGTGCTTAATGCAAATTCTAGGAGGAATCTTAAAAAGGGATTCAGAACACGGTGCACATCAGCACATCACAGTGCGTTCTTCCTTCATCATAGCTATTTTGGGAATGAAAACTTTTTACTTGTTTCAGTTAGTAGTTCATTTTTTGTGTCTCTTTTTCAATGGGACAGCTTGCAGGGTAAGACACTACTCAAAGTCAGTAGATGTGGCAGACTGGCTTTTTTTTACATCTAAAAGATTCATCTGTATTTCTTTACTAAAGCGATGTGCTCCAGGGCCATTTGTACACGAGGTGAATTTTGCAGTATCAGTGTTTTTGCAAACATTACATATTATTGCAGTTTTTGACTGCTGTAATTTAGAGATCTCTTTCTGGAGAGAAATTTAAAACTATAAAACTCTGAGTAAAGGCTCTTAACATCTTCATAGGATAATACGCAACATACTCGTTAGCAAGTTTCATACTAGCTCTTTAAAGAAAGATATGTGCCTTAGATAACTGGAAAAAACCCCCCAAACCTTAAGGAAGAATAACTAAATTTTCTCTGCAAAGAAGTTTCAAGATAAGCACCTAATAAAAGCTAAGCTGCTTCCAAACATTGGCCTCTCCAGAAGACTGTGCCAAGAAAAATCTTTGTATCTCTGAGTCATTATTGTACATAAACCTACAAGAATTTTAATACATAGCAAGATCAGGGGGCCAGTAGATGCAGTTATTTTAGCTTGGTTACTGAGACATCAACCTGTGTACTTGGCCAGCACTTTTTCAAACTGTCCCTGGAAGTACAAGCCCAACTGTGATTCCTTAAGGAATGTGGCCAAGCAAGAGTATAAAAAGGTTCTGTGATCTCTCTGACTTTGTATCACATTCAGAGTTTTTATGAGAGCATTTTCTTTTTCTTCTAGTGACCGGAGGCACAGGGCCTCACATTCTTCTGTCTGTATCCTTGAGACAGGACTCAGCATATGGCACCACCTCCTCTGTGTAGCTCTTTTTGCTACCTTTGCCCTTGACATCTTCTGACAGTGTGATGGGAATGGAAGTGAAGCCTTTTCTTACTCCTCTTTCATCTTCCTGCAACTTCCTCTGCTCATCACAATCTCACAACATTTCTGTGTGCCACCACAGAGCAGAGTGACCATCTCCGCTTTCCAGCCTGTTTGTTTCCACGTGCCCTGCTTAGGATTCCTAAGTGTAGTAGGTGAATGGAGAAGGAGCCAGCCCAGTGCAGGGCTGCCCGAAACCCAGGCTTCTTGCATGTGCTATGAGCCTGGAAATCTTGCGGAGGCAAAGACACCTGCAAAAGCATCTGCAGCAAGATAGAGAAGGACAGGAAAGCTGTGAAAATGTAAAGACATGAGACAGGATGAGGTGCATGTTAGGAGCGACTCTTGTGTCATGGTAGCCAGACGTGGAGGAGGAAGAGAATGGCCCAGGCTAATGCTTCTCTCAGAAGTCCTCTTTTACAGAGTTGTGAGCTGCTGAATGGTGGGGTCATGCAAAAGGAGGATCTTTATTATCTTCCCACTAATTTACCATGCATGCACATTTTGGTATGAAAAATATAATGTAGCCAGACAGAGCAGGACTGCCTCAGTGACCTCTCTTCCCTGCAGCTGCCCTGGCCATGCTGCCGTAGCTGTGTGGTGTTCAGATGGTAACTGACTCATCTCCAGCAAGCTCAGAGTGTGGGCAGAGTATCACAAGATGGTTTGCACCTCGTTGTACCATGGTGTCCACACTCATACCTCCTTTAGTTGTTTTGTGGTAACAGTCTATAAAACCTGCTGTCAGAAGAACTATGTTGAAGATGGTTGTGTTTATTTCACATTTTGAATGGAAGGATGGAGGTGGCTTTTGGGTCTTGAATTTCATTATCACATTTCAACAGCCCTGCTGGTGTTTATTAATATTATTAGATTATTTCAAAGTTTTACATATTTAGGGATGATTTTCCCAATAAATTTGGATGGAGTATTGGAAATTTGCTGAGAATTAGCTCAATTTACAAATAAAGGAAGATGGTGAAGGATGTACAGTAGACAGTTGTACAAAGAAAATAGGAAATTAGATTCATACTAATTTAAAACATTCAAGTCTAGCTTTTCAGCTGATTGATTTACAGCACCACATTGAATATTTTTTACTCCTTTTTTTCCAAGGACAATAAATGTCCTAAACCAAAGATTTATAATAACTTGGTAAGCCATTTGGAAAGAGGCTTGCCCATGTACAAGATTGCTAAACTGCTCCTTTACATAAATGAACCGATTGAGCAACAGTCTGTCAAGAAATAAAGCTTTTTTTTTTTTTTTTTTACTAGAATCGGATCATTTAGGAAAAAACAAAAGTTCTAGAAAGACAAATAAGTGTCAAATACAAAGAAGTTGGCCAGATAGAGAAAGAAAGAGAAATAATTTAAGAGAAAATCCATGATTTTTGGCAATAAGAGCTTTGGTTTTGTGAAACATATTTTTTTTGCAGAAGTTGAGTAGAAAAGAAATATGTAAGAGAGACTTTGATGAAAAATGAGTATTTCTATAGTTATAGCTAGAGGTTAATACCACAATATATCAGCATGCTACTGTCATTAAAATAGCATTCCAGATCTTTCCTGGCTTGGATCCCAGCAATTATAGAGATACTAGAATGTAATAAACAGTCAATGTGCCAAAATTCTCATTGGGTTTAAAGAGGGAGAAATTATATCCTTTGGTAAATGACAGTGGTTGTAATCTTGTGAAGAGACGGGAATCAGATAGCCTTGTGACGTAGCTGAGAGCATCTGAAAACTGAGAAAATATTCAAAGGCAAATTAAAGGGCCACATCTAGCACTTCAGGTCTAAGCAAAGCCCTGCTATCCTGGGTCTTGGTCTTACAGAGGAGGAAAACTTTCTAACACTATCAAGTATACAGTTTTGTAGGACAGGAAAATTTGGGTCAAATTCCACATACTTCTGGACTCATCTTGGATACTCTCACCCCCTGAAAAGTAGAGAAGTGATAAGACATGAATCAAGTAAACAATATGAACATTTTAAGTGAGAACCTATATAGGCTGCAATATAATATACACTCATGATCATCTTGGATTACAGACAGTGTCAAAAGATAACCTGTAACAAAAACCTTGTTTCTATAAAATACAACACACACACCCTCCGCAAATTAGACAGCTTTTCAGTTTTAAAAAGCCATAAAGACCCATTTAGCAGCAGAAAAAGTCGACCAAAACCTGGCTGGGGTATAGCATAACTGTTCAGTTGCTGGTTTAGTTGGATCAGTCCAGGAGCACCAAGCAAGCTGAATCAAGCTGTTGTTCTCATCACCATGTATTTTTCTCGTGAGAGGGTGTCCTTTGAGATAAGTACCTGACAGGTAAAATTACTTAGTATATCACCATAAATCTTCCTTGTTTTTCTTCTAATGTAACCATCAATTATGAAGTGATGAATGCTTGCATAAGACACAGTACAGTCACTTTATTTTCCAGGATTAAATTTAAGTCTCTTGACTTGTAATATTTCACAAAGTTTGACACTTTCTTTTCAATGAGTAGGTTAATAATCATACAATAAAGCAATTTTTTATTGTAAAGATATGATAATATATTACTTTTCCATGGAAATTACAAGTGGCTATAGCATCATTTTATTGACAGTTATAAAATGATACTGGGCACATGCTGGTTGACTCATTTTAGATTGAATCAGATTTATCTCATTTAGGTTAGATGAAAAAGGAAAAAATATGGGTTCAGTTCATTCCAGAAAATGAAATTCATAACATGTAAAATATGTATCTACTTTTAAAAATGTTTTTATTGTTATTTATAGAGACAGGTAATATCACAGTGATTAAATTAATGGTTTCAAGGCAGTGATGAGAAAATTACTGGTTTCATTATACTGCTTAAGTACTAATAATTTTTTGAGAGTATTGCAGTTCTTCTCTAAAATCGTGCCCAAATGCATGAAAAGTTAGTGTCCCATGAATCTGCTGTTCTCTTACCAGAAAAACCATAAATAAACAAAAGAACTTCCCTCACAAATGTTCTGGCCCACTGCAGAGACCAGAAGTTCCTCAGGAAGCTGCCACTGGGAGGAAACAAATCATTTCAGGAAGTTCCTGCCATGGGAGTCCTGGTTACAAAAAAAGAAATCTGAAGTCTTTCTTCAAATTACATGGCTCCTTCTTCACTCAAAGCAGTTTACCTTAAAGCACATATTCCTTTCCCTAGTGGTGGTTTGCCATGGACAACGTGACAAGGATATTGTTGTCTTTAGTTTAATCTCGTCATCCAAAGATCATAGATGTTTTTCTAATAAACAGTTTTCAGCCCAGGAAATCTTACTTTGTCAGATTCTCCAAATTATAAAAATGATCTGATACTAGCAAGAGGCCACAAAAAACCAAAAGTTGCTATTAGCATGAAAATTGCACATGAGTTTGTAACAGTTTTAACTGTTTTCACTGACTGGGAGTTTTTTATGCTTCTTGAGATGACCATTTACTGTATCTGTGTGTGTACACACACCCTTGTTTTGCTTAATTGTCACTTGCTCTGCCCTCAGATTATGGAAATAAAATGTCACTATTCTATCTGTTGTCCATTGCTGTTTGTGGATATTTGGGTGCACCAGTATAACAAGAGTATACATCTATCTCATTTGGTGCAGATTGAGAATTGTAACGTTTTATCAGTGCCTCTAAAAATGACAACATATGGAATTGTTTATATTTTAGTCTTAAATATTTCACCTATGGAAGACAGTAGATGCCTCATAGTACATTTGTATGGCTATAGGCATGGGTGCTGTCCTTGTATAATTAGTAAGAAGATTGTGGATCTTCAAAAAAGCAGGACGTTATCTATATAGCTTCTCAATAGCTCACTACTCAATAGCTCAGTCAAGCCCTTTTACAGAAATTGCACAGCAGATACATCATCTGATTGATTCCTACCCTGTATCAGTCCATCTGTTCCTACTGAGAGAGCAGACTTCAAGAAAACCATGCCCTGTGATGGGACCTCATGCAGGGAACGGTGGTACGTAATAGTGAAGTAAGTTTTACTTAGCATTAAGAGGTTCCTGAAACCCCATAGGAAGGGAAAGGGATATGTTACATAGTCCCTGGGCAGAACTCACCGCTGGTAAAAGTGAAGAACTCCCTGAAAATCCATCATGTAGAAATGAATATATTGTTACACACAGTAGGTATGTGCTATGTATAACAGTTATGCAAATGTGCCTAAGAGTACCAGGATGCTCATGCAATGCTTCCAAAGGTTTACAGAGGAATTCCAAACAAGAAAAAGAAAAGTCAAGTGTCTGCTATCTGCAGATCTGAAATTCGTATAAGCGAGAATACCAGGCTTCAAAAAAGTTAATTAATTACCTATTCCTCAGCTGGGAGGTGAAAAGACTTGTAAAACTTCCATTTTAAACCTCGGGTTGCTTTATTCATAGCTTAGAAGTGCCGTCTTCAAAATAAATGTTTGAGGAACATTCTCCGCATTATTTTCCTTAAGTATAGACCGTAGCCCGTGTATAAAAATGTACAAGAGTTTGTCTGCATTTTTACGTGCAATTACTACAACTGTTAACTCCATTATGTCAATTTAAAATGGATAGCAGAATAATCATTTGTATATGTTGTTAATTCTGCATCCAGAGATTTATATGTGCATTTAATCTTACATCTAGAAAGCAAGCCGATGTTACTAAATAATTTTAATAACCCCTGTGCCATTAACAGTTTCTCTGATTATTTTGCTCTTGCTAAATATTCCATTGTATATAATTTTATATGTGAGTCAAGATGTACAATAGAGTATACTAGGAAGATCCTTAGCTGATATAAATCACAGTAATTCCACTGATTTCTTGCATATGCCTGTTTTTGTGAGCTGAAATATTAGACCAATTTTTCTCCTGCTCCTATTGTGCAGAGCTGTACAGCCATGCTATTGTCTTTGTCTGAATTGTCTGTGCTGAAGCTTGCTAGTTCACTTCAAGGTAAGTCAAGTATCTTCTAGTAGCAAAGGACTGAGTCACTATTTTTGTTATTTCGATAGGAACTGAAGCCACCAGGTTTTAATTCAACCAGAGTAATAAGCTGAAAGAGAAAATGTAACTAAAAAACCTGTGCAGTTAGCACATTTAATTTACATTTCAAGAGGAATGTAGTGTTGCTTTTGATAGTGCAATCATTTAAGCATGTGCTTAACTTAGAAATTAATCAGACCTGAGAAAGTGGCAGAGTTTATATACATGCCTAAGTGCCTTGCTAAATCAGAAACCTCATCCTCACATCACAATTTGCCGAGTGATATGATAAATCTAGCTCTCTTTTGTACACAAATCACACAAAACCAGGTCCAGATTTATGTAACTATATTTATTATTCATAAGTATTTATTGAATAGTTTATATAGCAGTATGCACTCTAGGTCTGAATTGCCTGCTTTGGATATATATTTGTCACAACAGTTATGACAGCTGTTTTGATTACTCAAAAAAATTTTTAGTAGAATAATGGATAGCTAAAGACTAACTGTTTCACACGAGTGATATGGATTTGAGATATATATATATACCTTTGCCTCCCTCTGCCTCTCCTCTGCTGTTGTGATGCTCATGCTGATCACTGATACACCAAAGTAAGGATTCAGTTTAGTGGTAAGCAAGATGATGCAGACTCAATCTGTAATCAAATCCATGCTACCCACTGCTGTTTTATTCTTAAGTGTTATTTCCACCTTCATTTTCATGCATAATGCAGCTAGAAGACTAAAATGTTTTATTTACTTTAATGTAAGATGAGAGTTCAGTAAAAGTTTAAGATTCTCTTCAAAAAGAGTACTTGGAATTACTGAACTTCAGCAGAAATTGATAAGCTTTCAGCAAATAAATAGTGTTTCTTTTGGTGGAAATAATGAAGCATGAAAGTACCAGGATCCACTTAGCTATGCTAGCAAGTCTGCTTCTTCCTTAGTAAGGAAAATGTTCTGCCGTTCTTTTTACACTTATGAATAATTTTGTCCAAGACAAAAATTGACAAACTAGGTCTCATGAGATCAAATGGCTAACACATGTTGATCTGAGACCTGAAGCAGACTTAGGGCCCTTCAGATGGTAATACTTCTACAGGTTTTTTTAAAACTTATTTGTGTACTAGCCGATATACTTTAGCTATTCCTGAGGATTTCTAACTATGACGAGGAAAGATTCCTCAATGACTGAGAATGAATTTTGCACTGAGATGTGTGGTCAAACCCTTATCCTGGCATGGACTTTGGGGCAGTGATCCAGGTGCCTAAACACAGGCATCTGTTGCCAGTTCTGATGTCCTGGCCTCCAGCTGTTGATGCAGAAAAACACAGGTCGCCTGTGGGTTCTGTCTCATCACTGCCTGCCTGGAGGACTTGTTCTGGACATAGTTAGTAGCAGCCCTACATACCTCCATCAGACATCCCAAATCTCTCCCCCAGTGAGACCTGAGCAAGTAATTTAGGTGTCAGTTATTAAAAGTCCTACATGCAGTTGATTATTTAACAAGACTTACAAATGCCTGTAGGTGTCTAACTCCATCGTACTGCTGAGAAATGCTTCAACAATATTAAATACATCTTTGGGCATTCTAAATACGTAACTATCCCTTTAAAAATGGATCTTGCTCTGCATGTGGGTATTTGTAAGATGCAAGGAAGCAGGATCAGCAGCTTGGACCCAAGCTAGTACCTCTGCAAGGCTTTAAGGCGGTTTGCACACCAGCCTAGAGTGGTGGGCACTGGTGTGTCTCCAGAGTGCGTCACAATGCAGTGGGAACATGTTTTTGTCACAAATTACTGGTCGTCGGACAGTAATAGTACATAGAATTGTTGTGAGTGTTAGACAACTTAGGAAATACAGAGCAACAGGACAAAACATTTTCAAAATAGCCCTTTAAAATGCTTTGTTTCCACTACATCTCAATTAAGGCAGTTCCAGTTAGGGCCTCAGAATATTTTTTCTTCAACATGCAGAGGAGAGAGCGGTTCCTGGTCTACACTCATTAATCTCTGTCTTTGCAAGAAGCAGCTGAGGGACTATTTTCAAATGTTTTGTAATATTTAAAGTAACTCGTATTGAAAAATGTGGTGGTTTTCTTTCTTCATATAAAGAGCAGTGTGTTTTGCCTTTATGACTTTTATCATGGTTGCCCTAGATTCCTAAGACACAATTGAAAGGAATGATTCATGTTCCCTCCCTTTAATTTAGGTAACATGATATTTGGCCTTAATTATTCTCTTAAATATGTTTAAAAAAATAAAATTATGATTAGAGTTTGATAAAATTTCGTATTATGATAGGCTGAAGCAGTAAAACAAAGCCAGAATTACGTAGAGCATGACCTTTCCTTGTATGATGTCTCCTTGTATAAAAATAAGTCTCATCAGGCTGTGATTTAGATGCCAAGCCAAGGGATGGTAACTGTAATTAGAGGCTTAAAATGGCAAGATGAAATATCCTTACATTAAGTTTAAATTGAAGCCTTAAAAAAATCAGACAAATGTTTGATAATTTTCCATCCTACTTATACAGTACCCAACTAACTTATTTCTTGTTACTTGTCAGTTCTGCAGCATCTTATATTATGGAAATATCCTCATTAGTAGTATTCTCGGTGGAATAATTGGGGCATTATGATTTTATATTATCTTCTCTACAACCAGGCAAATGACTACTGTGTATTTCTAACAGTTTCGAATGTACAGGGACAATACAAAAAAGCACTAATAAGACTTATTTATATGATAAGTTTTAAAATCGGGGAGAAATAGATCATTTTATTTGCTGCAAGAGGAGTTTGAGGGAGAGTACAGCAGAGAATAAATTTCATTAATCCTATGTTGGTATAGATTGCTTTAATTTCATACCACTTTTATGTCGTCATACACTTTATAATATGATGGTATCTTGGGTATTTTTTTGGTAGCTGCTCAATTATTTTGTGGTTTGTAATGAAAATGCTGACACAGCTTTAACAATTAAATACAAATGTATGAACAGCATTATTCTAACAGTATGGATAGTCATTTCAGGAATAAGTTTAGACATTTGCCTTGGAGCAAAGCATGACTAATACCCGTAAGATAGCGGTAGGAAAAAAACATAGAGGCAAAAATCTTTTTGACCATGACCGGAGAGAGCAAAAATCCTGCAATCTCAGTAACAACCATCTGAAAGGATACTGCAAATGCAGCTTAAGACATAAAAAATTCTGTAACAAATACAATGTTTTGGGTATAAACTGTGAAATACAAAGCAGAAGGGAAAAAGTCTCCTAAAGAACTAAAAAATTTTTCAAAGAAGGGATGAAAAATTGCTTTCCACCTCCCAAAGAGAAGGTGGGCACATTTTCAAAGCAATGCACTGAGACTTAACTGAGCAATTCTTACAGACTTTAAAGATAGGTCACATAGCTACATTTCTTAGCACAACTTTGAAAATTTGCCCCCTAATATGCTGTAGTAATTATCTGAAAACTTGGAGCAAAGAATCTGAATTTTTTTTTATTTTTTCCCTCACATGCGTCAGTGAGAGAATTTAGATACCTAATCATCATATATTTTTTGCATGGAAGTTTTAAAAGTGATTACATCCTGTAGCCAGACCTACCCAGAAAATGACACATGCAGTTTTTCTGGTTCTTAGTCATTCTCTGCCCATTTATTTCAGTCACCCTGGAATTTCCATCTCCTCCTTCCCAAATTCCAGGCTGCCTTCTGAGCATTACAGCACATCCACAGAGAAGATGGGAAGAAGAGCATTCTTCCCATTGTAGTATGGATCCTTCATCTGACTTTGCCACTTGCCTCTTGCCTAGCCACATAGTTGGCATACAGAGGCCAGGGCTGAAGGATACACATCCTCTTAGTCCTTTCTGACTTCTCACCTTCTTGCCTCTTCCTTATCTTTCCCATCCCCCAACTTTGTTTTAAAATCACATATTTTCCCCATTGCTTTCTATCTGGAGAGAGGATCAGGAGAGTAAAATGGAATTTTACATTATATACAAAATTGTCTCACCTGTGCACTGGCTGTCAATGAAAGAAAAGCCTGTTAAAGAGAAATCACTATCAGAAGGCTGAGACCAAAAGGGACTCATTAACATGTGTCTGCTTCCTTTTGACAAATACACAATACATTTAGTAGCAATAAAGTACTGCCAATGGAAGATCTCCTATTATTTTAAATCTCCTGTTAAAAAATAATTTTATTATGCAAAATTATTCTGCTTCTTTTTTTCAAGACTGTCACTCTCATGACTATAATTCCCCAAGTCAGTGTCTGTTATTTATATCCACCCTCTACTCCTGCTGAAAAGGCTGAAGCTTAGACATCTATTCAGTGTTTCTGGGTGACAGAAAGTGAACTGAAAGAACAAAGTCAGTGGTTTTAGTAGAGGGGTTTTTTAAAGTAAAATTGACTTTCTGTAGTCACTGCATATCATTTTCCTGGTAAGTAGGCAGGGTTTTCTGATCAAGAGTAATGGCAACTGAATTTTTGTGAGTGTCCTTTCTTTCAGTTTTAATGAGCGCATATATATAAACCTTAATTTTGAGGATGTTTTTCTTGAGACTTTATTGGACTAGACTTTTCATTTCACTGTTGGACAGACAGGGTATGATGGACAGGCTTGGGTAATCCAATCCAGCCAGCCTTGTTGAGTGACTGGAGCTCTGGTCTAAATCAACAACCTGCTATAAGGAAACTAAAAATCATGCCCAAGTAGGGTCAAGTCCAGCAAGTTGTACCTCATATTTGTTCTCCTTATTCTTCTAGCTTCCTTCTTGCTTTCCTCTTTCTTTTGGCACCAGAGGTGGAGTGACAGATAATTACAGGATGAAGTTGCATGACATCTGCCTGTATTTCATGCCATGAAACTTTCCCTGTTGGCCATCTGCCCCCAGAATATGTTCTTGTTCACATGGCTAAGGGGTGTTACAAAATGTTAGCTGGTGAATTCAGACTATATTCAGTACCTGATATTATATTCTGCCCTCCTGCTAGTTGTTATGACTTCAATAAATTGTAATTTTATAAAAAAAAAACAACAGAGAAATTTGAAGATAAAGGAAAAAGGACAAATAATAAATCAGTCATTAAGGGTTTTCTTTCTTAGTAGAATATATTCCACTTAAGTTTTTACGTAACTTCAATAATGTAAAGCTGAAGACCAAATTCATTTTACGCAAATGAGAACAGTAGATGTCATCTACCTTGACTTCAGCAAGGCTTTTGACACTGTCTCCCATAACATCCTCATTAGGAAGCTGAGGAAGTGTGGGCTAGATGAATGGACGGTGGGGTGGATTGAAAACTGGCTGTGTGACAGAAGTCAGAGAGTTGTTCTTAGTGACACAGAGTTTAGTTGGAGGTCTGTGACAAGTGGTGTTCCCCAGGGGTCAGTACTGGGTCCAGTCCTGTTCAACATATTCCTTAATGACTTGGATGAAGGGATAGAGTGTACCATCAGCAAGTTTGCTGATGACACAAAACTGGGAAGAGTGGCTGACACACCAGAAGACTGTGGTGCCATTCAGCATGACCTGGACAGGCTGGAGAGCTGGGCAGATAGAAACCTCATGAAGTTCAACAAGGGCAAGTGTAGGGCCCTGCACCTGGGGAGGAATAACCCCATGCACCAGTACAGGTTATGGGCTGACCT